>CAJHQQ010000421.1:0-200045 GCA_905132885.1 Moricandia moricandioides
CAGCCCCTTGAAACCCTAAAAGGACTTATGAGATTTTTCTGTAACACCCGTCTCCTTCTCTTGAGAACGGCATGCTACTACTGATAAAATATCGAATTAACCGATTTATAAAAATATCAAATAACATATTAAAATATTTAATAAAATAAAAGCCGATAAATCATTTTTAAATTTAGAAACATAAATAAAATATACACAAGATAAATCATTTTCTTCATTTAATAGCCAGAATAATTTATATCGAAATTCGTATAAAACCGAATGAAAACTGATATAAAATACGACGATCCCCAAGACACCAAACTGTCCAGATACCCGACTACTCGTCATGCTCACCTGAAAAGGGGAAGAAAGAGGGGTGAGCGACAGGGGAGTCACTCAGTGAGGTATGGGATGCTAGACACGCAAACCACTGACATGAGTAATAGAACTCCCACTATGGAAGTTTAGCTCTAACATGAACAAACACGATGCCTAGAGCATCACACAAAACAAACAATGCGATGATAGCATACCGCTAGTCCATACACCCCGCATTTCCTCATAAGGATATACATACTCTGCGTCGCTAGTACAGTATGTCTCTGTACCCCCGCCCATAACCAATCTGCGTCAGATGCAAACGTCTCTGCACCACGCACCACACAACAATCTGCGTCGATAGTCCGAACGTCTCCGAACCCCCGCCCACCACATCTGCGTCGATAGCCCAGGCATCCCTGAACCCCCGCACACCTCACATAGTCCCTACCGAATATCTATATATATATATTTATATATCATCAATTAACATCACACAATCCAATCACAGTTGAATCCTCTAGACCCCTAATTCCGGTTTACAATGAATTAACTAACTACCAATCACGACTCAAACAAACGGATCATGCTTCGAAATCTAAACTACAATAGGAAGAATTCTACACCGGTACGGGATTTACGGAATAGACCCTCACCGTAGCCATAATCGGTAATGGAACGCAGATCATGAATATAATGAGGTGACTTGATCACCAAGGAAATTTAGGGTTCACCATGGATCTCGATCCCGCCAACAACACACAGAAAAGAACATAGACAAAGAATACGAGACATGGTTAAAATATAATTAATATAGGGCTTAGGTAATGATTTCTTGATGCACAAGAAAGGGAAAGCAAACACTTAGACCTCATGAGTTGGATACACGACTGTGACTCTCGGCTCCATCAACATGGTCCCACAGCTTACGGATGATGACATAATGGATCTCTGGTTCACTGCAACAACTCCAAGCGGTGAGTCATGGTGGAGGTACGGTGGGACCGTCTACACCTCCTCTCATGTGCTTGGTCACGTTCCCATCTCACGGCTCCAATAGGTAACGTCAACGCCATGGATGAAACACCACACCACGACGCTCCAATGACACATGCTCCTCCTCCGGTGATGGTGATTTACGACGGTGGTGAACAATGGTGGTGGCTGTGTCTCGTCTTCTCAGATGGAAAAATGCATGTGCTCGTGAACAAGAATTAAATAGAAGGGCTAGTATCTAGAGATAAAGAGAGATAGCACAAGGGAATGGTGGGAGAACGATCTCTCAACTTTTCTTTTTGATGGTGGCTGCCGTATCTTCACAAAGGAGAAGAAGATAATATATAAATAATTATGTTAAGGTAAATGCACGACTAAATTAATTGGACTGGTTTTGGTTGAAAGAAATAAACCATCCGGTTTAAATAAAAGAAAGATACATAGGTTAGGGTTATAAAATTGCTTTGGTTTTGCAAATGGTTTGGTTTAATTTTCAAATAAAAAATTATAATGAAAAGAAAAGAAAATCAAAGCGGATTAGAGAAATCCGGGTCGTTACAATTCTTCCCCACTTAACCGGAATTCGCCCCGAATTCCAGACGGAACCCGAAAAGAACTTCAACGTTTACAAAGAAAGAAGAACACGGTATGAGAAACAAACAAAACGGTGTAATTTTTTTTTTTTGAAAACTCCCAATCCCAAAACATTAAAATTGTTTGAAACCGCGTCCCATAAATCGCCATCCCGGGTCAGAGCCGGGACGGAACCCGCTCTGATACCAAATTGTAACACCCGTCTCCTCCTCTCTTGAGAACGGCGTGCTACTACTGATAAAATATCGAATTAAACCGATTTATAAAAATATCAAATAACATATTAAAATATTTAATAAAATAAAAGCCGATAAATCATTTTTAAATTTAGAAACATAAATAAAATATACACAAGATAAATCATTTTCTACATTTAATAGCCAGAATAATTTATATCGAAATTCGTATAAAACCGAATGAAAACTGATATAAAATACGACGATCCCCAAGACACCAAACTGTCCAGATACCCGACTACTCGTCATGTTCACCTTAAAAGGGGAAGAAAGAGGGGTGAGCGACAGGGGAGTCACTCAGTGAGGTATGAGATACTAGACACGCAAACCACTGACATGAGTAATAGAACTCCCACTATGGAAGTTTAGCTCTAACATGAACAAACACGATGCCTAGAGCATCACACAAAACAAACAATGCGATGATAGCATACAGCTAGTCCATACACCCCGCATTTCCTCATAAGGATATACATACTCTGCGTCGCTAGTACAGTATGTCTCTGTACCCCCGCCCATAACCAATCTGCGTCAGATGCAAACGTCTCTGCACCACGCACCACACAACAATCTGCGTCGATAGTCCGAACGTCTCCGAACCCCCGCCCACCACATCTGCGTCGATAGCCCAGGCATCCCTGAACCCCCGCACACCTCACATAGTCCCTACCGAATATCTATATATATATATATATATATATATATATATATATATATATATATCATCAATTAACATCACACAATCCAATCACAGTTGAATCCTCTAGACCCCTAATTCCGGTTTACAATGAATTAACTAACTACCAATCATGACTCAAACAAACGGATCATGTTTCGAAATCTAAACTACAATAGGAAGAATTCTACACCGGTACGGGATTTACGGAATAGACCCTCACCGTAGCCATAATCGGTAATGGAACGCATATCATGAATATAATGAGGTGACTTGATCACCAAGGAAATTTAGGGTTCACCATGGATCTCGATCCCACCAACAACACACAGAAAAGAACATAGTCAAAGAATACGAGACATGGTTAAAATATAATTAATATAGGGCTTAGATAATAATTTCTTGATGCACAAGAAAGGGAAAACAATCACTTAGACCTCATGAGTTGGATACACGACTGTGGCTCTCGGCTCCATCAACATGGTCCCACAGCTTACGGATGATGACATAATGGATCTCTGGTTCACTGCGACAACTCCAAGCGGTGAGTCATGGTGGAGGTACGGTGGGACCGTCTACACCTCCTCTCATGTGCTTGGTCACGTTCCCATCTCACGGCTCCAATAGGTAACGTCAACGCCATGGATGAAACACCACACCACGACGCTCCAATGACACATGCTCCTCCTCCGGTGATGATGATTCACGACGGTGGTGAACAATGGTGGTGGCTGGGTCTCGTCTTCTCAGATGGAAAAATGCATGAACTCGTGAACAAGAATTAAATAGAAGGGCTAGTATCTAGAGATAAAGAGAGATAGCACAAGGGAATGGTGGGAGAACGATCTCTCAACTTTTCTTTTTGATGGTGGCTGCCGTATCTTCACAAAGGAGAAGAAGATAATATACAAATAATTAGGTTAAGGTAAATGCACGACTAAATTAATTGGACTGGTTTTGGTTGAAAGAAATAAACCATCCGGTTTAAATAAAAGAAAGATACATAGGTTAGGGTTATAAAATTGCTTTGGTTTTGGAAATGGTTTGGTTTAATTTTTAAATAAAAAATTCTAATGAAAAGAAAAGAAAATCAAAGCGGATTAGAGAAATCCGGGTCGTTACATTTTCATTCAAAGATAAGACTATTGATCTCTTTATGCTAAGTATATATTTTCAGTTTGACTAGCTAAATTATATTAGGTAGATTATTTTTGTTGGAAAGATCCTTTTCATGTCCTCTATCATCAATTTAATTATAAGTAGTTTTTCTAGCAATATCGTTTTGGTAGTTTTATATTTTTGTAAACGTTTTTATTGGTCCGCTAATTTAAATTTGTGAAAAATCTATATAGTTATCCCACTTAATTTTAAATTTTATTTAATTTCTTATAACATAACTAAAGACCTTGATATTAAAATATATTTTGTTCTGTTATTGGTATACCAGATAATTTACTTTCTCTTAATAGAAGTGTTAAATTTTACAGTTATTGAAAATTGCATTAATTTTTAAAATAAAACATAATTTCAAAACTAAGATGGATGATAGAGAAAAATATAAACTACCAATACTATTTAGCAAGTCAAACATGTAATACATAAATTGATATTAAATGAAAAAGACATGCACTTTCCGACAAATTTAAAAAACATAAATACTTAGGTACTAAAAATAAAAAGTAAATATTTAACATAAAAAGATTATTTGTCTTATCTTTGAAGAACGCATCATCCCGTGTCTTTTTAGGGTTTTATGTGGTGTAGGCAATTTTATAGCAATATGGATATAAGGTTTATTTTTGTTAAAACCGGAACATATAAATGAAAAACTTTGACATCGAGTTTGATGTTTTGTGGCTTAATGTTATTCTATTCAATTGTACCAGTGATTATATTTTATTTAAAATAATTTAGTAGTGTACAATTTGTTTTTATATTTGTTGGAAAGTTGCTATTCGAGTCCTCGATTATCAGTTTATGTACTAACGTTTAACTAGGTATAACGTTTTGGTAGTTTCATATATTTCGCAGATTTTTTTATTGGTCCTCTAATATAAATTCGTGAAAAACCTTAATATTTACTCCCTTCACATTTTAAGTGTTATTGAAACTTATATAACATATTTAAAAACATTTATTTGAAATACATTTTGTTTTCTTATTGGTACACCAAATAATTTATTTAGTCTTAAAAAGAGTGTTAAATTTTAACAGTTTTTGAAAACTGCATTAAAAATTAAAATAACTCTTAATTTAAAAACTAAGATGAAATTATCGATAAAACATTTAACTACCAAAACGATTTAGCAAGCCAATTTTTTTATAAATAAATTGATATTATAGGACCAATATAGGCTCTTCCTACAAATTTAAAAATATATATATAACATAATTTTAGTAGTCAAACCGAAAATATATTTGTTACAAAAAGTTAACAATTTTCTCATCTTTCAATGACGTGTCATCGTCTGTCTTTCTAAGATTTTTAATGGGTGTTTGTAATTTTTATATTAATATGGGTCTTAGGTTTATTTTAGTGAAAACCAAAACATGTAAATTAAAAACCTTTCACATCCAGTTTGATGTTGTTTGGTTTTATGCTATTCCATTCAATTGTATCAGCAATGATTATATTTTATTCCAAATCACATAGTAGTGTGATATTTTTTATAGTTCTAATAGATCAGTTTGATGTCATGTGGATTTACGACATTCTATTCAATCATATCAGGGATTAGATTTATTCCGTTCTAATCTCATAGGAACATGCAACTGCATAACAAGATTATAACAGAATAAAATAGAATCACTAATATGATTAAATGGAATATCATAATCCGCACAACTTCAAACTTATCTATTACTACTATAAAAACTAATTTAAAATACTTACATGATTTGGAATAAAGTATAATGATTGATAAGTTTGAAATAAAATAGAGCAAGTCCACACTATATCAAAATGGATCTCAAACTTTTTCATTTTTATATGTTTTTTTCATAAAATAAACCTAAGATCTATAGTTATAAAAAAATTACCAATGCCCCTTAAAAAATTATAGAGATAGAAGAGACATGTCATTAAAAGATAAGACTATGAATCTCTTTATATTAAGTATGTATTATTAAATCAACTATTAGAACAATAAAAAAAATTGCACGTACTTACGAGATTCAGACTAAAATCTAATAACAAATAAGATTAGAACAAAGCAAATCCACATAACATCAAAATTGATCTCAATTTTTTTTTTCATTTGTAAGTGATGTTTCTCACTAAAATAAACCAAAGAACCATATTTATATAAAAGTACCACAGCCCCTTGAAACCCTAAAAGGACTTATGAGATTTTTCATTCAAAGATAAGACTATTGATCTCTTTATGCTAAGTATATATTTTCAGTTTGACTAGCTAAATTATATTAGGTAGATTGTTTTTTTTGGAAAGATCCTTTTCATGTCCTCTATCATCAATTTAATTATAAGTAGTTTTTCTAGAAATATCGTTTTGGTAGTTTTATATTTTTGTAAACGTTTTTATTGGTCCGCTAATTTAAATTTGTGAAAAATCTATATAGTTATCCCACTTAATTTTAAATTTTATTTAATTTCTTATAACATAACTAAAGACCTTGATATTGAAATATATTTTGTTCTGTTATTGGTATACCAGATAATTTACTTTCTCTTAATAGAAGTGTTAAATTTTACAGTTATTGAAAATTTCATTAATTTTTAAAATAAAACATAATTTCAAAACTAAGATGGATGATAGAGAAAAATATAAACTACCAATACTATTTAGCAAGTCAAACATGTAATACATAAATTGATATTAAATGAAAAAGACATGCACTTTCCGAAAAATTTAAAAATACATAAATACTTAGGTACTAAAAATAAAAAGTAAATATTTAACATAAAAAGATTATTTGTCTTATCTTTGAAGAACGCATCATCCCGTGTCTTTTTAGGGTTTTATGTGGTGTAGGCAATTTTATAGCAATATGGATATAAGGTTTATTTTTGTTAAAACCGGAACATATAAATGAAAAACTTTGACATCGAGTTTGATGTTTGTGACTTAATGTTATTCTATTCAATCGTATCAGTGATTATATTTTATTTAAAATAATTTAGTAGTGTACAATTTGTTTTTATATTTGTTGGAAAGTTGCTATTCGAGTCCTCGATTATCAGTTTATGTACTAACGTTTAACTAGGTATAACGTTTTGGTAGTTTCATATATTTCGGAGACGTTTTTATTGGTCCTCTAATATAAATTCGTGAAAAAACTTAATATTTACTCCCTTTACATTTTAAGTGTTATTGAAACTTATATAACATATTTAAAAACATTTATTTGAAATACATTTTGTTTTCTAATTGGTACACCAAATAATTTATTTAGTCTTAAAAAGAGTGTTAAATTTTAACAGTTTTTGAAAACTGCATTAAAAATTAAAATAACTCTTAATTTAAAAAATAAGATGGAATGATCGATAAAACATTTAACTACCAAAACGATTTAGCAAGCCAAATTTTTTATAAATAAATTGATATTATAGGACCAATATAGGCTCTTCCTAAAAATTTAAAAATATATATATAACATAATTTTGGTAGTCAAACCGAAAATACATTTGTTACAAAAAGTTAACAATTTTCTTATCTTTCAATGACGTGTCATCGTCTGTCTTTCTAAGATTTTTAATGGGTGTTTGTAATTTTTATATTAATATGGGTCTTAGGTTTATTTTAGTGAAAACCAAAACATGTAAATTAAAAACCTTTCACATCCAGTTTGATGTTGTTTGGTTTTATGCTATTCCATTCAATTGTATCAGCAGTGATTATATTTTATTCCAAATCACATAGTAGTGTGATATTTTTTATAGTTCTAATAGATCAGTTTGATGTCATGTGGATTTACGACATTCTATTCAATCATATCAGGGATTAGATTTATTCCGTTCTAATCTCATAGGAACATGCAACTGCATAACAAGATTATAACAGAATAAAATAGAATCACTAATATGATTAAATGGAATATCATAATCCGCACAACTTCAAACTTATCTATTACAACTATAAAAACTAATTTAAAATGCTTACATGATTTGGAATAAAGTATAATGATTGATAAGTTTGAAATAAAATAGAGCAAGTCCACACTATATCAAAATGGATCTCAAACTTTTTCATTTTTATATGTTTTTTTCATAAAATAAACCTAAGATCTATAGTTATAAAAAAATTACCAATGCCCCTTAAAAAATTATAGAGATAGAAGAGACATGTCATTCAAAGATAAGACTATGAATCTCTTTATATTAAGTATGTATTATTAAATCGACTATTAGAACAATAAAAAAAATTGCACGTACTTACGAGATTCAGACTAAAATCTAATAACAAATAAGATTAGAACAAAGCAAATCCACATAACATCAAAATTGATCTCAATTTTTTTTTCATTTGTAAGTGATGTTTCTCACTAAAATAAACCAAAGAACCATATTTATATAAAAGTACCACAGCCCCTTGAAACCCTAAAAGGACTTATGAGATTTTTCATTCAAAGATAAGACTATTGATCTCTTTATGCTAAGTATATATTTTCAGTTTGACTAGCTAAATTATATTAGGTAGATTATTTTTGTTGGAAAGATCCTTTTCATGTCCTCTATCATCAATTTAATTATAAGTAGTTTTTCTAGCAATATCGTTTTGGTAGTTTTATATTTTTGTAAACGTTTTTATTGGTCCGCTAATTTAAATTTGTGAAAAATCTATATAGTTATCCCACTTAATTTTAAATTTTATTTAATTTCTTATAACATAACTAAAGACCTTGATATTAAAATATATTTTGTTCTGTTATTGGTATACCAGATAATTTACTTTCTCTTAATAGAAGTGTTAAATTTTACAGTTATTGAAAATTGCATTAATTTTTAAAATAAAACATAATTTCAAAACTAAGATGGATGATAGAGAAAAATATAAACTACCAATACTATTTAGCAAGTCAAACATGTAATACATAAATTGATATTAAATGAAAAAGACATGCACTTTCCGACAAATTTAAAAAACATAAATACTTAGGTACTAAAAATAAAAAGTAAATATTTAACATAAAAAGATTATTTGTCTTATCTTTGAAGAACGCATCATCCCGTGTCTTTTTAGGGTTTTATGTGGTGTAGGCAATTTTATAGCAATATGGATATAAGGTTTATTTTTGTTAAAACCGGAACATATAAATGAAAAACTTTGACATCGAGTTTGATGTTTGTGACTTAATGTTATTCTATTCAATCGTATCAGTGATTATATTTTATTTAAAATAATTTAGTAGTGTACAATTTGTTTTTATATTTGTTGGAAAGTTGCTATTCGAGTCCTCGATTATCAGTTTATTTACTAACGTTTAACTAGCTATAACGTTTTGGTAGTTTCATATATTTCGGAGACGTTTTTATTGGTCCTCTAATATAAATTCGTGAAAAAACTTAATATTTACTCCCTTTACATTTTAAGTGTTATTGAAACTTATATAACATATTTAAAAACATTTATTTGAAATACATTTTGTTTTCTTATTGGTACACCAAATAATTTATTTAGTCTTAAAAAGAGTGTTAAATTTTAACAGTTTTTGAAAACTGCATTAAAAATTAAAATAACTCTTAATTTAAAAAAAATAAGATGGAATGATCGATAAAACATTTAACTACCAAAACGATTTAGCAAGCCAAATTTTTTATAAATAAATTGATATTATAGGACCAATATAGGCTCTTCCTACAAATTTAAAAATATATATATAACATAATTTTGGTAGTCAAACCGAAAATACATTTGTTACAAAAAGTTAACAATTTTCTTATCTTTCAATGACGTGTCATCGTCTGTCTTTCTAAGATTTTTAATGGGTGTTTGTAATTTTTATATTAATATGGGTCTTAGGTTTATTTTAGTGAAAACCAAAACATGTAAATTAAAAACCTTTCACATCCAGTTTGATGTTGTTTGGTTTTATGCTATTCCATTCAATTGTATCAGCAGTGATTATATTTTATTCCAAATCACATAGTAGTGTGATATTTTTTATAGTTCTAATAGATCAGTTTGATGTCATGTGGATTTACGACATTCTATTCAATCATATCAGGGATTAGATTTATTCCGTTCTAATCTCATAGGAACATGCAACTGCATAACAAGATTATAACAGAATAAAATAGAATCACTAATATGATTAAATGGAATATCATAATCCGCACAACTTCAAACTTATCTATTACAACTATAAAAACTAATTTAAAATGCTTACATGATTTGGAATAAAGTATAATGATTGATAAGTTTGAAATAAAATAGAGCAAGTCCACACTATATCAAAATGGATCTCAAACTTTTTCATTTTTATATGTTTTTTTCATAAAATAAACCTAAGATCTATAGTTATAAAAAAATTACCAATGCCCCTTAAAAAATTATAGAGATAGAAGAGACATGTCATTCAAAGATAAGACTATGAATCTCTTTATATTAAGTATGTATTATTAAATCGACTATTAGAACAATAAAAAAAAATTGCACGTACTTACGAGATTCAGACTAAAATCTAATAACAAATAAGATTAGAACAAAGCAAATCCACATAACATCAAAATTGATCTCAACTTTTTTTTTTCATTTGTAAGTGATTTTTCTCACTAAAATAAACCAAAGAACCATATTTATATAAAAGTACCACATCCCCTTGAAACCCTAAAAGGACTAATGAGATTTTTCATTCAAAGATAAGACTATTGATCTCTTTATGCTAAGTATATATTTTCAGTTTGACTACCTAAATTATATTAGGTAGATTATTTTTGTTGGAAAGATCCTATTCATGTCCTCTATCATCAATTTAATTATTAGTAGTTTTTCTATCAATATCGTTTTGGTAGTTTTATATTTTTGTAAAAGTTTTTATTGGGCCGCTAATTTAAAGTTCGTAAAAATCTATATAGTTATCCCACTTAATTATAAATTTTATTTAGTTTCTTTTAGCATAACTAATGACCTTGATATTAAAATATATTATGTTCTGTTATTGGTATACCAGATAATTTACTTTCTATTAATAGAAGTGTTAAATTTTACAGTTATTGAAAATTGCATTAATTTTTAAAATAAAACATAATTTCAAAACTAAGATGGATGATAGAGAAAAATATAAACTACCAATACTATTTAGCAAGTCAAACATGTAATACATAAATTGATATTAAATGAAAAATACATGCACTTTCCGAAAATTTAACAATACATAAGTACTTAGGTAATAAAAATAGAAAGTAAATAATGAACATAAAAAGATTATTTTTCTTATCTTTGAATGACGCATCATCCCGTGTCTTTTTAGGGTTTTATGTGGTGTAGGCAATTTTATAGAAATATGAATATAAGGTTTATTTTTGTTAAAACCGGAAAATATAAATTAAAAACTTTGACATCGAGTTTGATGTTGGTGACTTAATGTTATTCTATTCAATCGTATCAGTGATTATATTTTATTTTAAATAATTTAGTAGTGTACAATTTGTTTTTGTATGTCTAATAGATCAATTTGATGTTGTGTGGATTTACGATATCCCTTTAAATAGTAGCAATGATTAAAGTTTATTATGTTCTAATCTCATAGGAACATGCAACTTAATAACAAGATTATAATAAATAATCCGAATTAATGGAATATCGTAAATCGGCACAACATAAAACTTTCTATTGCAACTATAAAAAAAATTGCATGTACTTACGACATTCAGAATAAAATCTAATTTTTGCTAAGTTTGAATAGAAGAGAGTTAATCCACACAATATCAAACTTGATCTCAAAAGTATTTAATTTGTATGTGCTGATTTTTCACTAAAATAAGTCTAAGATCCATATTATATAAAAATTTACCACAACCACTTAAATACCTATAAGGAGAGACTAAACATGTCATTCAAAGAAAAAAATATTGATCTCCTTGTGTTATGTATATATTTTCAGTTTGACTACCTAAATTTTTTAGGTAATTTTATGTTTGTTGGAAAGTTCTTATTCTCGTCCTCTATTATCAATTTATGTATTACAGGTTTAACTAGCTATATCGTTTTGTTAGTTTTATATCTTTATAAAAAAAAATTTATTGTTTTCTTATTGGTACACCAAATAATTTATATTCTCTTAACAGTTTTTGAAAACTGCATTAAAAAATTAATTAACTCTTAATTTAAAAATTAAGATGGAATGATCGATAAAAAAATAAAAGTACCCAAACTTTTAGCAACTCAAACAGTTTATAGATAAATTGATATTACACGACCAATATAGGCTCTTTCTACAAATTTAAAACTATATAACATAATTTAGTTAGTCAAACTGAAAACACATTTCTAACAAAAAGATAACAATTGTGTTATCTTACAGTGACGTGTTATCGCCTGTCTTTTTAAGGTTTTAAGAGGCATTTGTAATTTTAATATTAATATGGATCTTAGGTTTATTTTTGTGAAAACCAGAACATATAAATGAAAAACTTTTGACATCCAGTTTAATATTGTGTGGTTTTATGCTATTACATTCAATTGTATCAGCAGTTATTCTATTTTATTCCAAATCACATAGTAGTGGTGCAATTTGTTATAGTTCTAATTGATCATTTTGATGTTGTGTGGATTTACAATATACTATTGAATCATATCAGTGATTAGATTTTATTCCTTTTTAATCTCATAGGAACATGTATAATCATTAATATTATTAAATGGAATATCGTAAATCCGCACGACATCAAACTTATCTGTTACAACTATAAAAACAAATTTAAGATAATTACGTGATTTCGAATAAAATCTAATCATTGATAAGTTTGAATAGAATAGAGCAAGTCCACACTACATCAAACTGGATCGCAATTTTTTTTTCATTTGTATGTGTTGTTTTTTCACAAAAATAAAACCAAGATTTATATTTATATATAAATTACCGAGCCCCTTAAAATATTTGAAGGATAAACGAGACATGTCATTAAAAGATAAGACTATTGATCTCTTTATGTTAAGTATGTAGTTTCAAATTGACAATTATAACATTAAAAAAAATAATCACATACTTACGAGATCCATGATAAAAAATAATCACATATAAGTTTTAATAGAATAGAGTAAGTCCACCTTTCATCAAAATTGATCTTAAAAGTTTTCATTTGTAAGTGTTGTTTTCACTAAAATAAACCTAAAAACCATGTTTATATAAAAATTACCACAACCCCTTAAAACCTTAAAAGGGCTGACGAGATATGTCATTCAAAGATAAGACTATTGATCTCTTTATCTTAAGTATGTATTTTCGGTTTTATTTCCTAAATTGTTTCAGGTTGTTTTTTTTGGAAAGAACCTATTCTCGTCCTCTATCATCAATTTATTTATTACTGGTTTGACTAGCTATATCATTTTCGCAGTTTTATATTTTTATAAATTTTTATATTTGGTCCTCTAATTTTTAAAATATTAATATTTAATATTATTTCATTTTTAATTTTATTTAAAGTTTGTATAAAATAATTAAAGACCATGATTATGAAATATATTTTATTTTCTTATTAGTATACCACATAATTTACTTTCTCTTAATAAGTGTATTAAATTTTAACTGTTATTGAAATTGCATTAATTTTAAAACTAACACATAATTTTTAATAAATAAGAAAAACTATTAACTACCAAAACTATTTAGCAAGTCAAACTGGTAATACATAAATTTATATTACATGACCAATACATGCTCTTTCCGACAAATTGAAAAATACCTAAAACGACTTGGGGACTAAAATAAAAAAATAAATAATTAAATACTTAACATAAAGAGATTATTTCTATTATCTTTGAATGATGTATCATCCTCTTTATTTCAAGGGTTTTATGTGGTTTGGGCAATTTTATAGTAATATGGATCTAAGGTTTATTTTTGTTAAAACCGAAACATATAAATGAAAAAATTTGGAGATCCAGTCTGATGTTGTGTGGCTTTAAATTATCCCTTTCAATATAATCTGTGATTATATTTTATTTCAAATCATGGAGTAGTGTGCAATTTGTTTTTATAGTTCTAATAAATCAGCTTGATGTTGTGTGGATTTACGCTATTTCATTCAATCGTATTAAAGATTAGATTTTATTCCGTTCTAATCTCATAGGAACATGCAAGTGCATAACAAGATTATAACAAAATAAAATATAATCATTAATCCGAATAAATGGAATATCGTGAATCTGCACAACATCAAACTTTTTATTGCAACTATAAAAAACAAATTCATGAACTTACGAGATATAGAACAAAATCTAATTATTGCTAAGTTTGAATAGAATAGAGTAAATCCACACTATATCAAACTGGATCTCTAAAGTTTCATTTGTATGTGCTGATTTTTCACTAAAATAAACCTAAGGTCCATATTTATATAAGTATTACCACAGCCACTTAAAAACCTATAAGGAGAGACAAATATGTTTTCAAAGATAAGAATATTGATCTCTTTATGCTAAGTATGTATTTTCAGTTTGACTACCTAAATTGTTTTAGGTAATTTTATATCTGTTGGAAAGATCCTATTATCGTCCTCTATTATCAATTTATGTATTACCGATTTAACAAGCTTTATCATTTTGGTCGCTTTAGCAAGTCAAACAGTTAATACATAAGTTGATATTAGAGGACCAATATAGGCTCTTCCTACAAATTTAAAACTACCTAACATAATTTAGGTAGTCAAACTTAAAATACATATGTAACATAAAGATATCAATTGTCTTATCTTTGAATGACGTGTCATTGTCTGTCTTTCTAAGGTTTAAAGGGGCGTTTGTATTTTTTATATTAATATGGATCTTAGGTTTTATTATAGTGAAAACCATAATATATAATGAAACACTTTTGACATCCAGTTTGATGTTGTGTGGTTTTATGCTATTCCATTCAATTGTATCAGTGATTATATTTTATTCCAAATCACATTGTAGCATGAAATTTTTTTATAGTTCTAATGGATCAGTATGATGTTGTGTATATTTACGATATTCTATTCAATAATATTAATAATTAGATTTTATTCCGTTCTATTCTCATAAGAAGATGCAACTGCATAACAAGATTATAACAAAATAAAATATAATCACTAATATGATTGAATGGAATATCGTAAATCAGCACAACATCAAACTTATATGTTACAACTATAAAAAAAGTTTAAGATAATTACGTGATTGGGAATAAAATCTAATCCTTGATAAGTTTGAATAGAATAGAGTAAGCCCATACTATATAAATTTGGGTCTCAATTTTTTTTCATTTGTATATGTTGTTTTTAACAAAAATAAACCTAAGATCCCATATTTATATATAAATTACTGATGCCCCTTAAAACATTTTAAAGATAGACGAGACATGTCATTCAAAGATAAGACTATTGATCTCTTTATGTTAAGTATTTAGTTTAAAATTGACTATTACAACTATAAAAAAATTGTACGTACTTACGAGATTGAGAATAAAATCTAATCACAGATAAGTTTGAATAGAATAGAGTAGATCTACACTACATCAAACTTGATCTCAAAAAATTTCATTTGTAGGTTCTGTTTTTCACTAAAATAAACCTAAGAACCATATTTATATAAAAATTACCACAGCCCCTTAAAACCCGAAAATTACCACAGCCCCTATACGCTATTCCATTCAATCGTATCAGTGATTATATTTTATTTCAAATCATGTTGTATTGTACAATCTTTTTAAATTTCTAATAGATCAGTTTGATGGCGTGTGGATTTACGATATTTCATTCAATCGTATTAAGGATTAGATTTTATTCCGTTCTAATCTCATAGGAACATGCAAGTGCATAACAAGATTATAACAAAATAAAATATAATCATTAATCCGAATAAATGGAATATCGTGAATCTGCACAACATCAAACTTTTTATTGCAACTATAAAAAACAAATTCATGAACTTACGAGATATAGAACAAAATCTAATTATTGCTAAGTTTGAATAGAATAGAGTAAATCCACACTATATCAAACTGGATCTCTAAAGTTTCATTTGTATGTGCTGATTTTTCACTAAAATAAACCTAAGGTCCATATTTATATAAGTATTACCACAGCCACTTAAAAACCTATAAGGAGAGACAAATATGTTTTCAAAGATAAGAATATTGATCTCTTTATGCTAAGTATGTATTTTCAGTTTGACTACCTAAATTGTTTTAGGTAATTTTATATCTGTTGGAAAGATCCTATTATCGTCCTCTATTATCAATTTATGTATTACCGATTTAACAAGCTTTATCATTTTGGTCGCTTTAGCAAGTCAAACAGTTAATACATAAGTTGATATTAGAGGACCAATATAGGCTCTTCCTACAAATTTAAAACTACCTAACATAATTTAGGTAGTCAAACTTAAAATACATATGTAACATAAAAATATCAATTGTCTTATCTTTGAATGACGTGTCATTGTCTGTCTTTCTAAGGTTTAAAGGGGCGTTTGTATTTTTTATATTAATATGGATCTTAGGTTTTATTATAGTGAAAACCATAATATATAATGAAACACTTTTGACATCCAGTTTGATGTTGTGTGGTTTTATGCTATTCCATTCAATTGTATCAGTGATTATATTTTATTCCAAATCACATTGTAGCATGAAATTTTTTTATAGTTCTAATGGATCAGTATGATGTTGTGTATATTTACGATATTCTATTCAATAATATTAATAATTAGATTTTATTCCGTTCTATTCTCATAAGAAGATGCAACTGCATAACAAGATTATAACAAAATAAAATATAATCACTAATATGATTGAATGGAATATCGTAAATCAGCACAACATCAAACTTATATGTTACAACTATAAAAAAAGTTTAAGATAATTACGTGATTGGGAATAAAATCTAATCCTTGATAAGTTTGAATAGAATAGAGTAAGCCCATACTATATCAATTTGGGTCTCAATTTTTTTTCATTTGTATATGTTGTTTTTAACAAAAATAAACCTAAGATCCCATATTTATATATAAATTACTGATGCCCCTTAAAACATTTTAAAGATAGACGAGACATGTCATTCAAAGATAAGACTATTGATCTCTTTATGTTAAGTATTTAGTTTAAAATTGACTATTACAACTATAAAAAAATTGTACGTACTTACGAGATTGAGAATAAAATCTAATCACAGATAAGTTTGAATAGAATAGAGTAGATCTACACTACATCAAACTTGATCTCAAAAAATTTCATTTGTAGGTTCTGTTTTTCACTAAAATAAACCTAAGAACCATATTTATATAAAAATTACCACAGCCCCTTAAAACCCGAAAATTACCACAGCCCCTATACGCTATTCCATTCAATCGTATCAGTGATTATATTTTATTTCAAATCATGTTGTATTGTACAATCTTTTTATATTTCTAATAGATCAGTTTGATGGCGTGTGGATTTACGATATTCCATTATATCGTATCATTGATTAGATTTTATCCCATTCTAATCTAATAAGACATGCAACTGCATAGCAAGATTATAACAAAAAAATATAATAGCCAATCTGAATTAATGGAATATCGTAAATCCGCAAAACATTAAACTTTCTATTGCAACTATAAAAACAAATTGCATGTAATTATGAGATTCAGAATAAAATATATTTATTGCTAAGATTGAATAGAATAGAGTAAATCCACACTATATCAAACTGGATCTCAAATTTTTTTAATTTGTATGTGCTGATTTTTCACTAAAATAAACCTATGATCTATATTAATAAAATTACCACAGCTACTTAAGAACCTATAAGGAGAGACAAAACATGTCATTCAATGATAAGAATATTGATCTCATTATGTTAAGTATGTAGTTTTAGTTTGACTACCTAAATTGTTTTAGGTAATTTTATATTTGTTGGAAAGATCTTATTCTCGTCCTCCATTATCAATTTATGTATTACACGTTTAACTTGCTGTATCGTTTTTATAGTTTTATATTTTTTCTAAAATTTTTTAATTGTTGTTCTAAAATATATTTTGTTTTCTTATTGCTATACCACATAATTTACTTTCTTTTAATAAAAGTGTTAAATTTTAACAGTTATTGAATATTTCATTAAACTTTAAATTAACGCTTAATTTTTAACTAAGATGGAATGATTGACAAAAAATATAAAATATCAAAACTATTTAGCAAGTCAAACAGGTAATACATAAATTCATATTACATGACACATTTAAGCTCTTCCGAAAAATTTTTAACTACCTAGCATGATTAAGGTTGTTTTAGCAAGATATAAATATCCTAAAAATTAACAGTCAAATTAACTCTTAATAACACACAGAACAATACTATTGCCAAGAGAGATCAGGTGTAGTACTTAGGGATCGAATCCACAGAGAGCAATGACACATAATAGATTTTTTATCTCTAAGGAATAATATTTAATCAATTTAAGGAAATATTCATTATTAGAAGGTGTAGACGCAATATGAAAATATGCTAATAACGTAAATATGTAAATATGTTATTAAACTAACTAGATGCAAATGTAAATGTTCTAGATCTAGGGTTTCAAAATTAATAGATTATAGGGAATAAGAAGCACGGGAATGTAAATATTCTAGAACTCAAATATTAAATATTCTCACCCTTTTAACTCCAACTCTCGTATGCGAGCAAAAGGAAAGACCATCGATCGACAACTAAGGCCTTATGTCGATTGATGGTGAAATCAGAAGGAAGTGTGAACGAGATTTGATATGTTCACCAAGCTAATTAGACCAGCTCTCGCATGCGCCTAACAAACTAGTTCAGTGGAGTCTATTCTGGCACAAAACCTACTCTCGTAGTCGTCCATGTCCTCCTTTCGAGATCCTAGTTAGCTACTCTAGAATGCAAGCATTAAGCACAACTCAATTGATGGATATTAAATTTTATCTAGCAATCCTACTTTTGGGCCAATCCATGATTGCTATCATTCAACCCTAAATCTAATTGATAACTACTCATACATAATTAGAGTAAGAATAATAATTTGAATATAATGCATAGATAAAATATATGGGTTCTAATACAAGTCTCCCTAAGGAGTTATGAATCTTCTCCCTAAAATCTCTAAAATTATAATAGAATGCTTGTGCACCCCTGCACACACGCACCCCTTGTTGCCCCTTTTCTTGGTTTCATACATAAAGTATAACTATAAAACCCTAAAATCTAGGTCAAAACTCTTCCACGGGTAATCTTGTAATCTTGTTTCTTGTCTCTAACTTGGGCTTGGGATTGGATGTCTGCGAATTGGTCATCGAACGATGTCAAGTGTTCAGCATTGATCGATTTTTGTCTTGTACCATTGGTTGATGACAAGGTTGTGACTATCTTGTACTTCGACTCTCTCATTGATCAGCTACGGATTATTCTCTTCTAAGTGCTCCAAAAACTTCAAGTATCTCCATATATCTCCAAAACGTACAAGGACCTGTAAATACCTCAAAATATAGCCTAGACACACATAATAGAGCCTATGATATGTCCTAAAACTTGTAATAAATAGGCTATATCAACTCTCCCAGACTTCCTTATGCTTGTCCTGTAGCAAACAAGCCTGTGAAAGAGGTTTTGAAAAGCAAATACTCACATAATTTCTAAGTATAACTGTCATCCTACTTTGTTGCAACCACATCCTATCAATTCTATCACAGGGAAATTTTATATATCCTATCCTAGTATAACAACCAAATCCATTCTACCAACAACTTAGCGAATACTAGTCAGACTCGCTCCTCTACTGATTTCATTTCTTTGTATAAAATAAAAGTGCAGGCTTTACCTTGGGAGTATCGATCAAAGGATATATGGACTCTTACCTCTGAAAGTATCTGATCACACTGGTAGTCTTCTTTGATTCCTTTCCTCTCTCTCTCTCTTCTCACTTCTCTCAGTCAATGTCTCCCTTCTTTTGAGGGTATCATTTTATTTTTTTAATTGACTGAGATATTTGGACAAACTTCCATGAATCAAGCCCTAATAGTTTTTGCCACCAAATCCTGTTCACGTCTTTTTGACCTTTATCTCTTTATAGAATCATATGAATCAAGCTTTAATGGTTGTAGCCACCAAATCTTGTTCGATCTTTTTTATCTGAAGGGGAGAGAGAGGAAAATCAGAAGCACACAGACTTTTACCTTCAAGGCTTGCAGAAGGAATCCGATCAAGTGCATACCAAATCCCAAAGCAAGCAGATAATGTCAGGATTACTGTTGGAAATCAGCTTTGGTTCCTTCAAACTTTCTAAGCAAGTGTGATATAGTGGCAGGTGATCCACTTTGGTATCTCTAGTAATCTCTGCAAACAACCTTCTAAGAATGGTGCTAAAGTGTGATTAGTCAATAATAAATCTTGATCATAGTCCTCTTCTTGACTCAATAATACTTTTTTAAAAAAACTTATAAATATATAGATAAAACTCAAAAACAAATAAATAGCGTTAGCGAACTTCTTCCAGACTTAAATTACATTGTCCCTAGTGTAATCCGCCCTGGATTGGTTAGGAAAAATCAAATCATAAGTAAATAGCTTAAGTAGAAAACTCGATACCTCTCTTTGTAAGAGCGTCGATCGATGGTAGGTGGGTTTGGTCGATCGATGGTCGCGATCCACCTGTCAACCGATGGTGCCTCTATGGGGTTGATAGATGGTGGTTTACATAGTATGTAGAAACGAAGTAAAAATTGAAATAAATAGTAGTATAAGTAAAAAATAAATAAAAACTTACTAAACAGTGGGTTGCCTTCCACTCATCGCTTGGTTATAGTCTTAAGCTCGACGTTTTGAACTTTCTGATTATAATGGAGGTGGATCAACACTTGGAAAACAAGTGTCTACATCTTCTTTGCTCTTCTGAAACCACATACTGACGAAGCTTCTCATTGCCTCATCTCCTCTGGCTTTCTCATTCTTCATGATCTCCTTAGCAACCTCCACTGAATGCATTCTCCTTTGTAGATTCTCAATACTTTGTTGTAGCATTCTAAGTCTAGAAGCTGTAGTTTCTGATATATCCTCCAATTTCTGAGAAATATCGTCCTTCATCAGGCTCTGAGAAAAAATAATCTCATCGAATCTGCCTTCTAATTGTTCTTCTACGGCGGAATTCTGTATGTCGGCCTTAGCATCGATCGATGGCAAGATGCTGCCGTCGATCGATGTAACTATGTTTGCTACAATCTCACATTTTCCTTGAATAGTATCCAAATCTTGCTTCATCTCATCCATGCATGTAGTCAAACCGGTGAGGCACTTGTCTATATGATAGTAGAATCATCCAGTGACATCTCTTGAGCTTTGTAGATCTCATGCATGATATCGTAAATCTCTGCTCTGATGTATGTTTACTGCTTCTTCATAGACATAGCGATCTTTGCCGCATGTTCAGGTAAACATATGTAGCTGTGCTCAAACATAGTATCTCTTTCTATAACTGCCCTGATATCTTCTTCGTGCACATTCACAACTCTTCCATCTGTAGCTCGTGCATTACCATTCTCATCTCTGTAGATGCCAAACTCATCTTTCTTTTCCCAATCGAAAATTCTTATGCCATTAGCATCATAATCTCTTTGTTCATGCTCTACGCGACCGTCTATCAGTAGTGGGTTTATCCAATCGAATGATCGTGGATTTCCTGAACTAAAAGGATCAGAGGTACAAAACTCGCTCACCCCTGGAATGGTGTCGATCGATGAATGATGGTTGTCGTCGATCGATTCTTGATGTTTGGTGGTGTACAGATCATCGTGGATGGTATGTTCTTCTATTCCTCGCTGTCGATCGATTATTGTACTCGGGCGTCGATAGATGGTTGTTGTCCAAATAAAGTTCCTAATCCAGTAGCCAGAATAAGGGCATCTGCCACATCCTCCTTTGGTATGTTTAGAATTCTGCCATGAAGATCTCGTTCACGTCCTTCTGGGTCTCTGAAAATTCCAAACTCATATGGTCTGAGATAACCATTATCTGCATCTTCTGTTTTTGGCTCTGGTTTTGGGTTGCGTTTGATGTCATTCGATGGCCAAGATATGTCGTCAATCGATGATTTGTTATCTGCTTTCGCATTCATTACCCAGACAGCTTCTTCCAGTGCTAGGCTGCAGGACTCAATCAGCTCTTCCTCCTTGTAATCTGAATCGTATTCTTCGTAACGTTCACCGCATCCTTGGTACTCCTGGTGGGTGTCGATCGATGGTAAATGGTGACCGTCGATCGATGCTTGAGTAACAGGCTGTCAGCATAAAAGATTTCCAGCTCCATTAGCCATCGCATGTATATATGCCACATCTTCTTTCGTGACATGTAGAATTCTGCCATCCATAGCTCGTGCGTGACTATCTGGATCTCGCATAATACTAAACTCATCTGGTCGTAGATAACCATATTCCCTTTCCCGTTCTGCTGCTGAATCTAGTTCGGACTCTAAGTGAATACTAGTATCGATCGATGGTGAATGGTTACAATCGATCTACGTCGAGTTCCCGAGTTGATGGGAAACATGAAAAAACATCAGCCTCATCCATAGCAATCCCTCGGTATTCAATTATTTATTCTTCTCTGTAATCTTTGTCGTACAAAGTTGGTTGGGTGTGGTCGAGTTCTGTGTGGTAGGTGTTGATTTGTTCTGAAGGGTGGGTGTCAATCGATAATGAGGCTTGGGTGTCGACAGATAGTTGCATTTCCGGCTCGTCGATCGATGGTGTGGGTTGGGTGTCAATCGATGCCCCTTCTTTTGATTCCTCATGGGACTCATAATCGTAGAAACATGTGGCCACAAGCCCTGCGTCATTACATAATTCAATTAGAGTAGCCTTGCTCTTATTATTGACAGGTTCATAAAAAATATTCTGATCAATTAGAGATAGATACAACCTGTTTAGCTTCATATCGCAGATATCTCCCACAGTGGCCATGAATGCTCTACCGAGTAATAGCAAAGAGTTCCAGTCTATCCTGATGTCCATCACATGGAAGTCTACTGGGACTAGGGCATTGTTGATCAGCACTGGAACATCTTTTACCATCCCTCCTGAGTTTACTTTTGAGCACTCTACAAACATGAACAAATCGTTGGAAGGTTCCACTCGTAGGTTCAGCTCCTCTTCCATAGATTTTGGCATGATGCTCACTGATGATCTAGTATCACAGAAGAAATTGGGATACTCTTGGCCTTTGATGAAGCATGGGATCGCGAACTTTCCAGAATCACTTTTTTTTAGACAAGTCCTCTACTTCATCTTCTCTCTGAGATGATTGAGCATCATTTCTATATCATCATCTGTCTCCCATGTTTCCCTCAAAAACATCCACAATCTGTGAGTATAATAAGCTTCATCAAAAGAAATATCTAAAGGAATTTTAAAAACTCTTTTAGAAAAGCTATCCATCTCATTTTTATTGGCTTCTCTGCATTGATGTTTGGGGATCTTTTGCCTCCTATTTGAGTGTCTGTCATCTTCTCTATCAAGATCCATAGCTTTAGATGTGTATGTATTATGTTCTGAAACTGTCACAGTTGGACGCACAATCAGACTTGAATTAAGGTTCGGCAGTCGAACTGGTTTCCTCATCTGTCGATCGATGCTTAGGTCGCATTGTCGATCAATGGGTAGGTCACACCGTCGATCGATGTTAGTCGATTCACACGAAGCCACTGATTATGTAGGCTTCACCGTCGATCGATGCTCACTGCTTGGTGTCAATCGATGTGGATGAGAGGTGCCGAGCGGCATCGAATTTTCCACACGCAAATCACTATCTTGGAGCCGTTCTCTCTTAAATTCCTGCCAAAATCATCATCAATCAATGCATTGATGTGGTGCTTCTTTCCAGCCTCTATTTTCTCTTTAATCAAGCTCTCATGCCTCGTAATGGTCTCACTTGTTTGCATCACTTGATTCTCCAATTTCTTCACATGGGTGCTGAGGTTTTCGAACTTGGTGTTGAGTTTGAGGTACATGCCATCTATCTTTCCATTGAAACCCACAGTCATCTTCTGTTGTCCCTCTAAAACTCTGTTAACTATTGCTTCAATCTTGCTTTCTTGAGATTCTGGAGGAAGATTCTAGTAGTAGGAAGATCCATAAGTCATGTTGTTGTTGAAGGGCCTTCGCTGTGAATTATGATTAAAGTTACTCCTTTGACCATTCCAATAGGAGTTCTTGTTAAAACTTTGATTCCCTTGTCTCTGGAAACCGTTCCCTTCGATGTAGTTCACGTCTTCTTCTTCAATCTCATATTCTCCCGACTCTATCACTTCTATTTCTGCAAAAGTAACCAGCTTCTTGAAAAATTCCTGAACACATCCAGTTTTGCTTTGACTTCTTTAATCTGCTCCTTGCTCATAGATGGAGTTGATTTCCTCCTTTAAAAACTTGTGTTCTTGGTACTGCTGCTTGATGCCATATTCCCAGTCAATCTAGTAGCTTCTTCATGGCTCCTGGTGCTGAAATTCCCTTCACTAGCCTTGTCCAAAGCCATCTGATACTGCAATTCAATACCTTTAAAGAAAGTGATAATAAGATGCACTTTGTTAAACCCGTGATGTGGACTGTCTCTCTGGTATAACTTGAATCTTATCCATGGGATCTGAAAGACTCTGAAGGATCTTGTGAAAAAGTAGCAATCTGGCTCCTCAAATCTTCTGCTCTTGCGTCATCAAAGAAGTTACGTAAGAAAGCGTTCTAGATGTCAGTCCAGGATGTCAGAGATCCTGGTGGTAGCTGCTCAAGACAATATGAAGCTTCTCCAGCAAGTGATTCCTTGAAGAGCTTACAAAATTGATAGTCCTCAGAGACTTCGACTTTAATAGCAGTCAGTAGATCCTCAAATCGCTCCAGATGATCCATAAGGTGCTCATGTCGCAATCTATGGTAAGGTGTCTCCGCTACAAGTCCGAAGAAAGCGGGCTTGATTTCACAATCGTTTCTCTGAAAAGCTGGAGGAAGAATGGCAGATCTGTTGGCGTAAAACTAGTCTGGACGGTTGTAGTCAGCCAGTGTTAGCTGAGCAACTTGGGTATTAGCTTCAGGCTGAGCTATTGCAGCGTCTGCTTCTGCTTCTGTGCTAGGGATTACAGCCCCCTGATCGTCTATCTTTTGACCTGCTGCATTACGCAGGTGACCGTTGAGATCACGCAAGTCTCCATTCTCATTCTGAACCACTACAATAGGCGCAACCATCTGAACTTTTATGCTGCCGTCGATCGATGTGGGTAGGCGTTCGCCGATCGATGCTATGTGGTTGACATCGGTCGATGCTCGAGTTTTGATGTCGATCGATGTTATCCGTGAAGAGGTGTCGGTCGACGCTGAGTAGATACCGTCGATCGATGCTTGTCATCTTTCTTTGCGGATTGTACGTTCGAGCTTATGTGGGTCTGAGAATAGTAGTTCTTGTACTTTATTTCTCATGGTACTCTGTTGCATGTACCTGAAAAACAAAGAAAAGAAAAATTTTTAGTAACTTGAAAACAAACCTAGACTAAATCCTAGAAATTAAACCTAATGACGAGCAATGCTCCCCGGCAACGGCGCCAAATTTGACACGGTGTTTATTGTTCTAGCAGGGTATACATATACTAAGTAATTAACTGTCAAATTGATCCTTAATCCTAACACACAAAACAATACCCTTGCCAAAAGAGATCAGGAGTATTACTTATGGATCAAATCCACAGAGAGCAAGGACACACAATATATTTATTATTTCTAAGAACTAAGCTAGGTAGATATATATATATATATCAGTAGTATTTAATCAATTTAAGGAAATATTCATTATTAGAAGATGTAGATGTAATATGAAAATATGCTACTTAACTAACTAGATGCAAATGTAAATGTGCTAGATCTAAGATTTCAAGCTTAATAGATTATAGGAAATAGGAAGAACGGGAATATAAATATTATAGAACTCAAATATTAACTATTCTGACCCTTTTAACTTCAACTCTCGTATGCGAGCAAAAGAAAAACCATCAATCGATAGCTAAGGCCTGATGTCGATCGACAGTGAAATCAGTAGGAAGTGTGAACGGGATTTGATATGTTCACCAATCTAATTAGACCAGCTCTCGCATGCGCCTAACAACCTAGTTCAATAGAGTCTATTATAGCACAGAACCTACTCTCGTTGTCGTCCATGTCTTACTTTCGAGTTCCTAGTTAGCTACTCTAGAATGCAAACATTAAGCACAACTCAATTGATGGATATTAACTTTAACCTAGAAATCCTACTTTTGGGCTAATCCATGACTGCTATCCTTCGATCCTAAATCTAGTTGATAACTACTAAGATATAATAAGAGTAAGAATAATAATCTGAATATAATGCATAGATAAAATATTGGGGTTCCAATACAAGTCTCCCTAAGGAGTTATGGATTTTCTCCCTAAAAGCTCTAAAACTATAATAGAATGATTGTGCACCCCTTGATACCCCCTTTCTTGGTGTCATATATAAAGTATAAAAATAAAACCCTAAAATCTAGGTCAAAACTCGTCCATGGGTAATCTTGTAATCTTGTATCTTGTCTCTAACTTGGACTTGGGATTGGCTGTCTACGAATTGGTCATTACTCGATGTCAAGTGTTTAGCATCAATCGATCTTGGTCATGTACCATTGATCCATGACAAAGTTGTGACTATCTTGTACTTCGACTCTCTCAATGATCAACTACAGATTATTCTCTTCTAAATGCTTCAAAAACTCCAAGTATCTCCATATATCTCCAAAACGTACCTTAACCTGTAAATACCTTGAAACATAGTCTAGACACACATAATAGACCCCAAATAGAGCCTATGACATGGTCTAAAACTTGTAATAAATAGGCTATATCAGTAGTCAACCTGAAAATACATACTTAACATAAAGAGATCAATATCTTTTTTGTGAATGGCGTGTCATCGTATGTCTTTCTAAGGTATTAAGGTGGTTTGAAATTTTATATTAATATGGATCTTAGATTTATTTTAGTGAAAACCAGATCATATAAATGAAAAACGTTTGACATCATATCCAGTTTGTTGTTGTGTGGCTTTACGTTATTCCATTTAATAGTATCAGCGATTATATTTTATTCTAAATCACTTAGTATGGTGCAATTTGTTTGTATATTTCTAATAGATCAGTTTGATCTCTTGTGGATTTATGCTATTCCATTCAATCATATTAATGATTAGATTTTCTTTCGTTCTAATTTGATAGGAACATACAAGTGCATAAAAAGATTATAACAAAATAAAATATAATCAGTAATCTGAATTACTAGAATATTGTAAATCCGCACAACATCAAACTTTTTATTGCAACTAAAAAACAAATTTCATGTACTTACGAGATTCAAAATAAAATTTATTTATTGCTAAGTTTGAATAACAGAGTAAATCCACACTATATCAAACTCGATCTCAAAAGTTTTTCATTTGTATGTGTTGATATTTCACTAAAATCAACCTAAGATCCATATTTATATAAAAAATTACCACAGACACTTAAAAACCTATAAGAAGAGACAAAACATGTCATTCAAAGATAAGAATATTGATCTCCTTATGTTAAGTATGTATTTTCAGTTTGACTACCAAAATTTTTTTAGGTAATTTTATATTTGTTGGAAAAATCCTATTATCGTCCTATATTATCAATTTATGTATTACCGGTTTAACTAGCTATATCGTTTTGGTAGTTTTATATTTTCTTGAAAACATTTTTATTGGTCCTATAATATAACTTCGAGAAAACCTTAATAGTTTCTCCCTTTACAATTTAAATGTTATTGAAATTTGTATAACATATTTAAAACATTTATTTAAAAATACATAGGTAGCATAAAGATATCAATTTTCCTATCTTTGAATAATGTGTCATTGTCTGTCTTTCTAAGGTTTTAAGGGGCGTTTGTAATTTTTATATTAATAAAGTTCTTAGGTTTATTTAAGTGAAAACCAGAATATATAATGAAAAACTTTTGACATCCAGTTTGATGTTATGTGGTTTTATGCTATTCCATTCAACTGTATCAGTGTTTATATTTTATTTTAAATCACATAGTAGTGTGCAATTTTTGTTCTAATAGAGCAATTGTCGTGCGGATTTATGAAATTATATTCAATCATATCAGTGATTAGATTTTATTCCGTTCTAATCTCATAGGAACATGCAACTGCATAACATGATTATAACAAAATAAAATATAGTCACTAATATGATTAAATGGAATATTGTATATCTACACAACATCAAACTTATCTATTACAACTATAAAAACAAATTTAATA
The DNA here is from genome assembly GCA_905132885.1 of Moricandia moricandioides. NCBI lineage: Eukaryota > Viridiplantae > Streptophyta > Magnoliopsida > Brassicales > Brassicaceae > Moricandia > Moricandia moricandioides. The sequence goes on from CAJHQQ010000421.1 coordinate 28,264, forward strand.
TACTTACATGATTTAGAATAGATTCTAATCATTGATAAGTTTGAAAAGAATAGAGCAAGTCCATACTATATAAAACTAGATCTCATAAGTTTTTCATTTGTATGTGTTATTTCACTAAAATAAACCTAATATCCATATTTATATAAAATTACAATTCTCTTAAAACATTATTAGGATAGACAAGACACGTCATTCAAAGATAAGACTATTGATCTCTTTAGGTTATGTATGTAGTTTCAAATTGACTATTACAACTATAAAAAATTGCATGTACTTATGAGATTCAAAATAAAGTCTACTCACAGATAAGTTTGAATAGAATAGAGTAAAACCACACTACATCAAACTTGATCTCAATTTTTTTCATTTGTAAGTGTTGTTTTTCACTAAATAAACCTAAGAACCATATTTATATAAAAATTACAACAGCCCCTTAAAACCCTAAAAAGACTGACGAGACATGTCATTGAAAGATAAGACTATGATCTCTTTATGTAGTATGTATTTTCAGTTTGACTACCTAAATTGTTTTGGGTAGTTCTATTTTTGTTGGAAAGATCTTATTTTTCGTCCTTTATCATCAATTTAATTATTACTGGTTTGAATAGCTATATCATTTTAACAGTTTTATGTTTTTTTGTAAACATTTTTATTGGTCCTCTAATATAAATTCATGAAAAATCTTAATAGTTAATCCCTTTTCATTTAAAATTTTATTTAACATTTTTATAACATAATTAAATACCTCAATTTTAAAATGTATTTTGTTTTCTTATTGGTATACCATTCTTAAGTGAATTCTTTCTGGAAAAAAGACGAAAAAACAATTAGTACAAACATAATAGAAAAAATTAAAACCAAAAAATATATAATATTGAAGAAATACCGCCCTCGTGCAAGTGGTTGGGAGCCAGGGATCATTCCATACTGAATGGAAGACAATGTTCCCATCCTTTTGATTACTCATTTGCTAGCCAGAGATCTTGCTTATACAATACTTTGCCATCCATATGATGGTGAGTACAATCTAATTGGTTCCAAGAGTGATGCATTTCTGAATTACCTTCCTTTGAACACTCGAGAAAGTAACGTTTGAGGTTTCTCAATTAAGTGCTAGAATTGTTTTCCGAGCATAGCCGTATTGAAATCTGTTAGGTCCTTAAACCCCAATCCTCCTTTGTCCTTGTGTTGGCACAAATTTTCCCATGATTACCAATGCATACAGTATTTCTCCGTGAGCTCAACCAAAATTGTGCAACCGCACTCGTCAATTTCCTCATTACTGTCTTTGGTATTCTAAAACAGGACATTACATGATTTAGTATGGCAGTAACCACTGATTTTGTAATCACTTTATTTCCCCTCTTTGTGAAGAATTTAAACGTCTACCCATTGACTCTATTATTCAATCCTTCCTGAATAAAACCAAATTGTTGGGTCTTTGAGCAAATCTTTTCTCATCCCGCTTGTGTTCTGGATCCCTAAAATATCCCTGAGTTTATGCCGAATAGGTTCCTCCACCTTATGTCTGAATTGCAAGGAAGATTTTTGAAAATTGATTAGTTGGCCAGATATTGCCTCATATACCTTCAAAATTCGTAAAATGGTTTGATACTCATCTAGTGTTCCCTTTAGAAAAAAAAGATTATCATCCTCGATGAGACGATGAGAGATCGATGGGCATGCTCTTGCAACCTTCAATCATGTTAGCTATTTTTTTACGGAAAATATTTTCAGGATGTCTATCGGTGAAGAAAAACCTACCAAAGGGTTACAAGGGGATACACAATGCACTCGATGTGGAGCAACAGAGGAATAAATAAACCATGTGTTTTTAATGCCCTCTAGCGTCCAGGTTTGGGCTCTCTCACAGATCCCATCGAACCCAACCATTTTCCCTATTCAATCGATTTTTGTGAATATGGATCATTTTTTGGAGGGTTTCCCCGTAAATGGATAATCATCAGTTTGCATGGACTCTATGGTACATTTGGAAAGGTAGAAACAATATGGTTTAAAGCAATATAGATACGGACCCTAGAGACACTCTGCATTCGGCAGAAGCAGAATTAACAATTTGGGTTGAGACACAGACAAAACTATCACAAAGGGTCATCCAATCTAGGGAGGGAGACTCGACAACATTACCCCATATACCGGGACGGTAGTGTTTTATGGATCATGGAAATATCATGATAATTACTCGGGAAAAGGATGGTATAGTACATTATTAGGTTTTGATGGGTTGATAAGGGCAAGGGACCCGAGAGTAAGCCTCTCACCCCTTCATTCAGCAATAGAGGCCCTAATCTGGAAAATGGAAAGTATGAGAAATTTACGACAGTTTCATGTAACTATTGCAACAGATAATTCTCAATTGGTGAAGATGGTGTCGGCACCAGCATAATGGCCTTCCTATCCAAGTTATTTGGAAGATATTCAGTTCCTGAAGGAGAGCTTTCATCACACAGAGTTCATTCATGTGACCCGAACGCAGAATACAAGGGTGGATAGTCAAGCACATAGTGGGAGGAAACAACCGTCTTACGTCGTTCATATGGATACAGAGTTTCCAACGTGGTTTGCAGAGAAGTTTGTTTATGTTGATGACAAAAAAAAATTGAAAAAATACCGCAAATTTATGAAAGTACAACTCGCATTTCGAGTCCAGAAAGTTGATGTAGGTTGGGTATATGTGGCTGAGTATGGAGTACATCATCCTATTAATGCTCTTGCTAATGTCATTGCTGACTTAGTGAACCTACAAAAACAAAGAATAAATTATTAAACACAACGAAAAAAAACCAAATATACAACAGAAACTAACCATGTAGTGTGTCGTTTTGGTTGAGGATGGAGTTTTGGGAGATGCTCTCGGTCTGGTTGTTGAACCAATTGTTCACGAGTCATGCAACTAGAGCTGGAGCAACTAGAACAGAATTTTACTCCTGGGAGGGTGTCGAAGCATGGGAAGTGCTAGCCGTAGCACTTCCAACTTAGGGTGTGGAACGGTGTTGCCTCGATGTGTTGTCACCACTAGACCTACAAAAAAGAAAATTATAACAATAATAAATAAAATTTTAATCTACAAATATTTAGTGATAAGTAATGATAAACAAAAAAAAATTGTAAGAACAAAAATTTGAAACTTTTTAGGGAATTTTTTACTTTTACATTCTATTTGCTACTATTATTCATGTTTACCTTTTTTAGATGGACATTTTCAAATATATCTAAGTATGAGGTTTCATTAAAGAGGCAAAAGAAATTTATACATTGCTTTAAAAATATAGAAATGTAAATAATTATTTTAATAATTAAAAAAGTAAACTTTTTTATAGTTTTCGAATTATAACTTTTCAAATTTGAACTTTTTTAGAAATTGTTTTTTGGATTTTTTTTTTCAATTCAAAATTCTTTGTTCAATTCAAAAATTCTTTTTAAAACTATTTTTAATTTTTTTAAGTATTTATTTATAGATTTATTAAAATTCTAACCCTCACCTCAAATCTAAGCCCAAAATTTAAATTACTTAACCATAGGGTTATAAGTATATATTTACCTCTCTAAAACTACTGGTAAATGTGGTTAAGGTAAACATGAAAATGGTATTACAAAAGTGGTAGTTTAAGCAATTTCTATAATAACAAAATGTTTTTGTATAAATAATTTTAAATTCGTTTGTATATATAATAAAAACTTTTTTATATAAAATTATTTTAAATAGTTTTTATATAAAATTATTTTTAAATAGTGTTTATATATAATAAGAAAATTTTAATACAGATTAATTTTAACATATTTTATGCTTATAATAAAAGCTCTTGGAGGTCGAGGAAGGCATCACGGAGCTGGAGCCAGTGTCGTGCCACTGTGTACAAAAAATAAAACCTTCACTTAGGACAGCAAAAATAATTAAAGATAAAGGGCATCATCTATTACTATCAGAGGAATAATATAATTATAGGAACTGAGTTTAAAACACTATGATAATTAGGAATAAATTAAAAACATGGGTTTTCATGAGTAACAAACAATGTAGACAATTGATAGTTGTTAAGAAATTAGAGTAATAAGATGCTGGACTATTATAGATTATAGTTTTGAACATATTTTTGAAATTTAAAAAAAAATAAACTAAAATTAAAATATTTATCCTTTGTTCAGTTATAACATAAAGTCATGGACTAATTTAATTATCTTATATAAATTAGTGATAAAATTTAATAATAGATACTTGATTAATAAATTAAGAAATTTTAAAAAAAATTGAATAATTACTATTTTGTTAGTTTAATTTTATTTGAACAGCAAACTATTTTATTGATACAAAATTTGGCTCAAATGTTTACATGAAACATAAGAGATAAACAACACATTTTTAAGAAGAATTTGAAATTGGAAAAGGAATAACACGTTGCTATCTAACTCATCCCTAGAATAGGCTAATAGGCTAATACGCTAACTTTATCCATCTTCATTATCGGACTTAAATGATCATGTTTTTGGCTGTCATGCATTGTGATCAAAAGCCTTTTTTCTTTTAAAATATCATTGACTGCGATTCATTTGTTACCTCGCAATCCGTCCCATACACTCCCGCTGAAGGAGATAACATGTATTGTTGTTGTCTTAATACTCCATGATCTATATTTTTTCCCTGTTTGATGAATGCAATAAATACAGTACACCATATTATATTGATGTTGTAATTTCACCATTGTACGCCGTTTCAGAATCCTTTTTTGTTCATCATGCCCTTACCAGGCTCCTCCCAATTTTCATGTTTCAGCAAAACACTGTCTTCAAGTAATGAGGAACTGAAATACAGAATTTTATAACGATTTTGTAGTGATCCTTGTTGCCAGATAGGCCCACCATAAACTAGCACTACCTTCCTTACAAATCATTAGTCTCATATATTGCTCCAGCAATATCTGTAAAAAACAATACCTTGAACCATAGTTCGTGCACCAATCTTCTACAATCTCCAGGCCATGGCGGCTTTTTTTGTGGACTCATTGTATAAATGAATCGATATCAAGATCTTAAACAAACTTGCAATATGTGCACCGAAAAGCCATCGATCCAGTAACTCCGTAAAATAACAAATTCCAATACTGTAGAATAACGCTCCCGTTGGGAGATAAGACGCATGACAAACATTCGATGAAAGTCATTCAGTCTTCTCATCCAAATCCTAATGACTGTCTGGAGAAGAGTTGATAGATTTCCGACCAGCATCCAAGATGATATCTGCCGGTGAAGAGAACATGATGATCGCCAAAGATGAAACGGCAAAATAACGCGATTTGGGGTTTCCCAAATCACGTATGACTTATTGAGTAACTATTACTAATATTAGAGAAAGAAAAAAAAGACTCTCACGGTGAAAAAACGAGTTTTGGTGGTGGTTTTGAAAAAATCGCCTATGGCATCGCTACTGAGACTCGTATTGTTAGTTAGTTTAATTCTTTATATGTTTTTCCTCATTTATAATATGTACATTATATATGTATTGCATATTTTTATGATTGACTTCTAGCAACCATAAACGTTCCCACGGCTCTGGATGGAGCAAGGAGAGATTGATGAGAATATGGAAGAAGTGGAGGTGTCTGAGAAAGAAGGGCTGGGGGGAGAAAACGGATTTGACTTCTTTGCCACCAGAAAGAAATGGTGACAAGGCTCCAAAGAAGAAACCAATAAAACTAGGGTTAGTTGTTGTTGGAGGTACTTCAAACAAGCGTCTTGTGCAGAGACTTATCTCTCCTCGCAAGAAGCTGATGGCTAAGGGGCCTAGACCACCCAAGAAGCTGGGTGGCAAGCCAAAGATCAGCAAGGAGTAAAAGCGGTTCTCCTAGAGATCTCTGTTTTTTATTTTTATGGCTTTGAATAATGTGGGATTGCTCTATGAAATCCTTTCTTCTTGGTTTTTGCTTGGTCTGTCTTTTCGACTTCTTGGTGCTGCTCTCTGAGTATGTCTGTCGAGTCTGTTTGGTCTATTGGGTTGATCCCATGTTTTACGTTAAGAATAATATGGTTTTGTTTTCTTATGGGGTACTTCGGTATTTTGGCTTATTGTGTTAGATTCAGGCTTATCATGGGCTTAAAATCAATTGGCGATAAGTGAATTGACTCTAACCATTTATATATTAGTTAACGTCCCATTGAATTCCCGATGTGGGATACTTATCCATGATACCCCTCCTCGAGATGATGGCTCTTATCGGTCAGAAATCTCGGAATTTTAGGACATTTATACTCGGTCGAGCGAGTCAATTACGACAGTTATACTCAGTCAGAGGGTTAAGTACGATATTTTATACCTGGTCGGATAGGGTTATATTAATTAGGGATTTTTAGAGTATTTAGGATCTTGGCTCTGATACAATGTTAAATTCGGGCTTATCATGGACTTTCAACTTAAAACCAATTGGCTTATGATGGTTGTTCATGTTGCCGAAACTACACATGCTTTTGTAGCAATGATGGCAAAAGTAGTAAAGTAGTGCGGAAGCATCTACTTTATAGACACTACTTTATAGTCACTACTTTATAGTCATGAATGAAAGGCGGCTTTGCTATGAATGGAGAAGAAGCAACGACTTAACAAAGCTCCATTGTTTGAGTAGTAAGGTAATGTGATGGCACAGGTAGAAGGTGATGATGAATTGCTTGGGAACGTATTCTTCAAGTCAAATTTTCAAACTAGAAGTTAAAGGACCATCATAGATATAAGCACTGAAACATCTCATGATGATTTGTGTACGAGGTCTTCGTGCATCTCGACACATCTTTGATGTATAGAAGTGAACATAAAAGCTAATAACTATATCATGAAGAGTTTTTGTTAGGTAAAAGAAGTCGTGTGACTTATGCTCTTTTTTTTTTTTTTTTAAAAAAATGGATCTACAAGCTTTAGATCTTAGCTCTGATACCATGTTAGATTTGAGCTTATCATAGGCTTCCAACTTAAAACCAATTGGCGCTAAGTGAATTGGCTCTAACACTTTATATATTAGTTATTGTCCCATTGAATTTTCGATGTGGGATACTTATCCATGATATACATATAGCTTTACTCTGGTTGTTCACAGGTTCACAATCATGTCTGGTGTCAGTTCATCATGGAGTGGATCATCCTGTTGGCTCTCTTGGGTCTTTCAGTATAGATTGCTCAATGAATGCCTTGTATTTACGGTTTGTATTGCGGTTACGCATGGGAAGAAAAGTTGTCTTGCGGTTCCAGGTTATAGCAATGAGGCACAATTGAGATGTAGTTATACTGTGGAGGTTTTATGGATAGAGCTATTCTATAATGATGTGTATGGTAATGCGAACCAGCGTAAGCAAAGCTTTTTTCCAGGTGGAATTAAGACAGCTATATGTTGTTGGAGGTCTTGTAATCCTATTACTAGAGTATGGTTTCAGTGGTTAGTTGCTTTTTATTATCAATATGTATGTGGTGTAATTCGTATGATGGTGTCAGGAAGGGATGGTGGGTCTTCGCAGTCACTAATTAACTCAACTGACTGGGATGAATGTATACATAATCATAAGGACACTTTTAACTGTAAATTGGTAGTAGGAGGCTTTATGAATCGGTCTGTATTACAGACTCTGTAATTATCTTTCTGGGCCAAAGCTTAAGGGACTCGTTGGATGAGATATTACGGATGTCCTGCCAAGAAAAAAAAATTGTGGGCTTCTCCTGGCGGGACTGTCAGAGAAGGATTAAATTACTCGTGTTGGTTAATGTTATGGTGGGGTTTAATGGGATATTGTGAGGGAGATACTCCTGCCCACTTCACTCCGGAATCTATACAAGTTGTTTACATTTACGGTGAGCATAACATAACGGAAATCAGAAAATATGTTATGAACCAATTGATGTGGATGCAATAACCATGAGGATTAGATCAAACCAGACTCGACCAGAGGTTAATATGGATCGGACCAGAAAGGAATATTACTCGACCAGAAAAGAATATAGCATCGGCCATTATGGATAAGATCGACCAAGACTTTCCTTTTCCTTGTTGGGTCATGTTTACCTTTTTCATGTTTATCTAAGAATGTTATCTTTCCATTTATCTAATGACGGTCTATTGTAACTCCCTATATATAAAGGACACCTTCGATGAATGAATATACAAACAAGTTCTCCCATTCTTTTCTTAACACGTTATCAGCACGATACGTCTAACATAAACCCTAAGCTATACTCGAAATACATAAACCCTAATTCTCAGCCGTCAAGAACAAAAAGTTAAAGTCACCAGAAACCACTATCCCTCATCGATTCAATCCAACCACATAAACCCTAGACGATCAATCGGCTACACCCGATACAAAGCTTACACGCGAACCAGCCGGCGTACACACACACCCGCGATAGAGGTTACCCGCGGTACACACCATCCGCGATAGCACTCACCCGCGTACGCCTCACCACCCGCGATAGACCAGATCAGTGTAAACCCAAAACATCCGATAGAGGTTCAGCAGCCGATACAAATCCGTTCACCAGCTGATACTCACGAACCACGATCCAGCACCCGATTGACCACCCGATAGCTCCCTGCACTTCCGACCAGCTCGCGATCCGTCCTACACCCCGCGACAACACACTCGGTGATCCGTCCAACACATCTAAAGTTCACGGTAACCCTATAACCCTAATTTACTCAATTCAATGATAGAACGTCGCTAGGTTGCTGGATAGTTTAGGGAACCTCATCCTGACCATATAGGGTACGAATCCATTGTTTGAATTCATTGATTGATTGAGTAGTCTGATTGCAAATCACATAGAAACCTGGTGCTAGGTTGTTAATCAATGAAACCCTAATTTTAAATTAAATTAAGATTGGTAGGATTGATTAAACCCTAAACCTAATTTGGTTTTCCAAAACCTAGTTATAAAATCGAATAGGATTGATTGTTTGAATGAAAATAACATAGAAACCAATTGCTAGGTTGTTAATCTACACAAATATGAACCCTAAACCTAATTCGAAACCTAAACCTAATAATAACCTAAATAGGTTTCCTAAACATAATTTGATTAGGTTTACTAATCAAAACTTTATTAGGTTTACCAAGTATAACTAAATTAGGTTTATAAAATTTTGAATTCTAAAACTTATGATCATATGATTCAGATGTCGAAAATCAATAACTTGGAATATGCGGCCCTTAATCTATCTGGAGATAATTACCTCCAATAGGCGCTTGATACCAAAATCATCCTAAAGTCTAAAGGAATCGGTGAAAGTATAATAGATGACAATAATGTCAATGAGAATGATAGATACCGAGCCATACTAATAATAAGACATCACTTTGCCGAGAGTCTCAAGGATCAGTACTTGACAATCGAAAATCCTCTTGAACTCTAGACAGAGCTGAAAAGCAGATATGATCACCAAAGATCGGTGATCTTACCAAGAGCTCGTTATGATTGGACACACCTCGGAATCCAAGACTATAAGTCTGTGGATGAGTAAAATTCCGCACTGTTTAAGATCGTTTCAAAATTGAAACTGTGTGGGGAAACGATTACGGATAAGGATATTCTTGAGAAAACCTTTTCCACGTTCCACACAAGCAATGTGTTGCTTCAACAACAATATCGTGAGAAAGGCTTCACCACTTATGCTGATCTTATTTCTTGTTTGCTCCTTGCTGAGCAGAACAATGAACTATTATTGAAAAACAGTGAAATGAGACCTCCAGGATCCACATCATTACCTGAGGCACAGACGGCTACTAACACTGATAGAGAGGCGAACCACGTCCATTCTAATAACCAACACGGTCGAGGCCGTAGTAGATGGTCAAGACGTGGCCGCGGTCGAGGTAGCCCTTATGGTCGAGATAATGGCCGAGATAGAGTCCAGAATAACTCGTATGGTCGAGGAAATGGACGAGGCCGAGGGAATCATTTCAAACCCTCACAGCTGACCAAATCAGTGTGCCATAGGTGTGGAATGAGCAGTCATTGGGCAAAGACTTGCAGGACTCCCAAACATTTATGTGATATATATCAAGAGAGTTTAAAGGGAAAGAATCCTGAAGCCCATATGATAGTCCAAGATGATGAAAACGATTTTGATCATGATAAGGATGATTTACTAGAATATAAGACTTATGATTGTCTCAAAGATGATAAATAAATTCGACATCTGTAATCCTTGATTGTTTTTATTAAAACTTGTTTTGGTGTTTGACATTTCTATGATTCATTTCTATAATGTCATTTCCATGACTGTCATTTCTGTGTTATTGATTGATAAATAAAAGGATAGTCAATCCCAGTCCAAACTTGATGAAAATAAAATATTACACAAGGCACAAAGAGTTATCCCATAAAATCTCACGTTGTGTAACATGTGCACAAGGGAAACTCATTAGGCTCTATTGTCCCAAGTACCACATGATTATAGTATGTCCATGAGGGGGAGTAAGTACAAACCGAGATCCATGAACACACTACAAATCCGTGTGCATGGTCTATGACCATAGTAGATTTGGCCGAATTCTTTATAATACAAAGGCCACTACTTAATGCTTGAGGACACATGAATTTACATGTTTAAGATTAATATGCATCAGGCCATATAAGTGAGCATAGATATTCTCATCTCAGATTAAGGGTCATAAACCAGACATATACATAAACCATCTTAAAAGAATCTGAATATACCACCATAGACATATGTGCCATTTAAGATGGAACCTCAGAAGAGGATTGAGAATGAGAATATATGTTGGATGAAAAAATGTCTTTCTCCCACGATTTTAAAATGTCTTGAGCCAAACATGGGTGATCTAATAAGTGGCCAAGAACACAGATTGCAAGAGATAAGTAATTTGATCATCCAACATTAAAAGGGAGAAAACTATAAGCTGGTAAAGAGAAAAAGAGAATGGTATTAACCATCATTGTCTTGGCAAGATCCTCGGACTAGAAAATATGATTTAAGACGTCTAAAGAATATGATGCCAGACACAGTGACCCAAAATATGATATAAGTTTGTGGATGAGTACAATTCCGCACTGTTTAAGATCGTTTCAAAATTGAAACTGTGTGGGGAAAAGATTACGGATAAGGATATGCTTGAGAAAACCTTTTCCACGTTCCACACAAGCAATGTGTTGCTCCAACAACAATATAGAGAAAAGGGCTTCACCACTTATGCTGATCTTATTTCTTGTTTGCTCCTTGCTGAGCAGAACAATGAATTGCTAATGAGAAACAGTGAAATGAGACCTCCAGGATCCACACCATTACCTGAGGCACACACGGCAACTAATGCTGATAGTGAGGCGAACCACGTCCATGCTAATAACCCATACGGTCGAGGCCGTAGTAGATGGTCAGGACGTGGTCGCGGTCGAGGCAGCCCTTATGGTCGAGATAATGGCCGAGATAGAGTCCAAAATAACTCATATGGTCGAGGAAATGAACGAGGCCGAGGAAATAATTTCAAACCCTCACAGCCGACCAAATCAGTGTGCCATAGGTGTGAAATGAGCAGTCATTGGGCAAAGACTTGTAGGACTCCCAAACATTTATGTGATCTATATCAAGAAAGTTTGAAGGGAAAGAATCCTGAAGCCCACATGATAGTCCAAGATGATAAAAATGATTTTGATCATGATAAGGATGATTTAATAGAATATGAGACTTCTGATTGTCTCAAAGATGATAAATAAATTCGACATCTGTAATCCTTGATTGTTTTTATTAAAAAAAATTTTGGTGTTTGACATTTCTGTGATTCATTTCTATAATGTCATTTCCATGATTGTCATTTCTGTGTTATTGATTGATAAATGACAATAAAAGGATAGTCAATCTAATATAGACCACGGCTAAAGGCATTGCCTAAAGAGGCACAAATTTATTCACCCAATAAAAGACCCATTGAGTTATAAATACTTAAGCATGGATGGTTTCCACATTGAACCAATGGGAAAAGGAAACAAAAGTTCCTTTCATATTATAAGAAAATTGCCTAAAGCCTTATAAGAAAAGTGGTCAAAGACTATACCTATATACTCTGACCTAGACTATGCTAAGGATCAGTATGATAAAGGCAAAAGCCATGGTATCATGTATACCCACGAAATTTACACTTTATGGCATGACTGGATTAGCCATCCAAGTCCAAACTTGATGCAAAGAAAGATATTACAAAAGGCACAAAGAGTTATCCCATAAAATCTCATGTTCTGTTACATGTGCACAAGGGAAACTCATTAGGCTCTATTGTCCCAAGCAGCACGTGATTATAGTATGTCCATGAGGGGGAGTGAGGACAAACCGTGATCCATGAACATACAACAATCACATGTGACAAGGTCCATGACCACGGTAAGACTTGGTCGAATTCTTTTAAATACAAAGGTCATTACCTAATGCTTGAGGACACATGAATTTACATGTTTAAAATTAATATGCATCAGGCCATATAAGTGAGCATAGATATTCTCATCTCAGATTAAGGGTCATAAACCAGACATATACATAAATCATCTTAAGAGAATCTGAATATACCACCACAGACATATGTGCCGCTTAAGATGGAACCTCAGAAGAGGATTGAGAATGAGAATATATGTTGGATGAAAAATGACTTTCTCCCACGATTTTAAAATGTCTTGAGCCAAACATGGGTGATCTAATTAGTGGCCAAGAACACATATTACATTGACCTCAGTAATCTGATCATCCAACATTAAAGGGGAGAAAGTTATAAGCTGGTATAGAGAAAAAGAGAATGGTATTAACCATCATTGTCTTGGCAAGATCCTCGGACTAGAAAATATGATTTAAGACGTCTAAAGAATATGATGCCAGACACAGTGACCCGAAAAGAAAAGAATGACTAAGTCATACCAGCTTGCACCAATGAATTTGTTGTCCTAGAAGAGACACAATAAAGTTGCTACAGAGTCTATATAAAGATAGACCAATATGTTCCATAAGATAAAGGAATCTCGGAAGGAAAGATAAAGGTGCATAAAATCATAAATTCCTGAGGTCATAAAGGAAACCATCCCAGACATAGAAAATGGTCGACCAAATATAAGATACCATACAATGGAATTTGGGACGCCAAACTCCATGGTACTTAAGGTGATTTGGGACGCCAAACATCAAGATATTAAAGGTCATAAGATTGCAATCAATTATGTTATGTCTGGAGTACAATGGAACGCATCAAAGGGTATCGATACCAATGATATACATATCGCATACAAGGTAGCACTTGAATATAAAATGTAAAGAGAGGATCATAAACCCACGTGTGAGTACTCATAAATATAAGGTTGAAGAAAACGTGGGGTTTAACTAAGATTTGAAGAATCTATAAAAGACATGGATGTATTGGCCATATAACGTCATCTGATAAACCAGTGGATAAATGGGTCTTGTGAGATAAAAGAAATCGTGAGATATAGGATATGACCATATGATCTAAGGTATTCATATTCCTACTTAAAGCATTTAAAGAATGGCTTGATTACACAAGGATACTCACAGAGACCAAGGAACAGATTATAAAATGATATAAGATCTGTGGTGGATGCTACCATCATTCGAAATTGATAATGTCTGGAAAGAAATGATGATGTAGTAAGCAATATATTAATCACTGGATAAAGATAATAAAGGTACCATAAAGATGAGAAAAGAAATTCTCAAAGAACAGCTTTGTTCCTTAGTTGTTTATGGACTGATGCAAAGCAGCTGCATATAAAATGGTCAACTGAATAATACTAAGTAAAGGAGTTCTATAAGAACAATCCAAAACAGTCCATATATTCATATAAAATGAAATTCCTTGTGTTTATAATAAACCAACTTATAGAAAAGTTGATTGGTTCCAAATGATATAAGTTATCGATTGATCCTTAGACAGATTATGATCATAATATTTGGATCATTAGATTATGTATGGTTTATGGTTGGTCTATAATATAAGATGGTCATGGCCTTATTTAAACGAATCCGACCATGACCACAATGCCGACCATAACAGGCCATAGCGGCCGTGGTCGAGGGCATTGGCATGGTCGTGGCTGAACATACAGCCATATGGTCGAAGTCTCTATAGCCGATCATACGGCCGCAGTAATAAATTATGGTCGAGAAAGTTAAAGTCGGGAAACCTATATGGCCGACTATATGACCAAGAAAGTTAAGGTCAAGAAACCAATATGGTGATCATACGGCCACAAGTATGCATACGGGCAAAGCCCATACGACCAAGAGATTTATGGTCGTTGTACGGCCGATCGTATGGTCGAGATAATTATGGCAGACCATACGACCATATAAGACCAAAATGGTCAAGAAAGAAATAAATATAGCCGTGGATAAACAAGGAAGTCGTGGTGTAAACACTGAACCACAAGACCCGACCACGAATGCTAAAGTTGTTGGCCATAGGTGCCATATAAGACAACCATTGTTTCAAATAGATGACCATATCTATATCGAATGGATATACTGATCAAAACCATGATCCATCAGCATGCATATCAGTATGCTTAATTTAAAATATAGCTGATGATAAAGAAAGGTAAAGAAAGGTTCTAAGAAACTAATGGTAACCATAAATATATACTTCGTTATTTATTTTACAAGGAACAAAAGATTTAAGTTCGTTTTATACTAACCAAACTAACCAACCCAAAGAGGGGTAAATTGGTTTTGCAGATGCAAGATTTTTTTATCTAATCATAAACAGGTTATGTATTACTCATGGAGGCATTACAACCTCGTGGAGGTCAAATGAAATGAACCAAGGCCGCAATATTATTCAACCATCCGGAAATATTGACAACACATGAATCAAGTAGACAATCCGGTCGATGAATCAAGGCATTACGGTCGATGGCGATTTAACCAAGGATCGACCATCACCTATAAAGACGATGCAACTTACATAGCTCATCTGAAAGAGATAGTGCAATCCGTGAAGGTGATTAGTCAAAGACAAAAGATCAACATATCCGACCATATTGAGGAGTAGACGTCAAAAGAAGTTGTTCACCAAATCATTGCCAACCTCTACGTTCAGAAAGCTAATACACAAGATAGGAATAAGGCAATTGAAAGATCTATAGTGGTGCATTCATCAGGGGGATTAATACAGTTGTACTCTTTTTCCTAACTATGGTTTTATCCCAAAAAGGGTTTTACATGTTAGGTTTTAACGAGGCAACATACCAAACGTATTATGAGCTCTATATGGTTAAAACATCCAAGGAGGAGTGTTATGAACCAATTGATGTGAATGCAATAACCATGAGGATTAGACCGAACCAGACTCGACCGAGGTTAATATGGATCGGACCAGAAAGGAATATACCCATACCAGAAAGCAATATACCCATCGGCCATTATGGATAAGATCGACCAAGACTTTCCTTTTCCTTGTTGGGTCATGTTTACCTTTTCCATGTTTATCTAGGAATGTTATCTTTCCATTTATCTAATGACGGTCTATTGGGACTCCCTATATATAAAGGGCACCTTCGATGAATGAATACATAGACAAGTTCTCCCATTCTTTTCTTAACAAAATAAAAATTCTAAGCTGGAATGGTCAAAGGTTTGGTAGCAAGTGAACTATAAGCTAGAAAAATACCCTATGATATTCATAAAAAAAAAATTGTCACAAAAATAGATTTTAAAAATAAAAATAACCAAAATAAATTTTATTAAAAGATATAAATATACATTGCTACCCCTTAGGTTAACTAATATACATTTATACCTCTATTGTGGGGTTTTGGGGTGAGGTTAAAATTTTAAAAATATATATATGAAAATTTACAGAATAAAAAAATTCATTTTGATTTGTTTTTTCTTGAGGACTATTTTGTGATAAAAACTTAAAAATGTTATTTGAGATAATTGTCTTATAAGTTATTTACGGAAAATTTGGGGTAAACATAAGCCATATTTTTTATTTCTTTCAAAAACTAAACAAAAATTTGACTTCCAGTTTCATCTTGGATATAGTCATATTCATATAGAGGAACCTAGGGATAAGAGTGGAGAACTCACTCTTTTATATGAATCAACTTATAAGGTTACGCTATTATGTCTTCTAGTAACCGAATTATAGATATTGATCGGAATACAAAGGAAAGCGCATATTTATTTCATTTGTATATGGAGAACCCAATCAAGGACTAAGGGATCATGTTTGAGAAAGAATGACAAGAATAGGTATTGTTGGGTATCAACCTTGGGTTTTCATTGGAGACCTGAACGAATTTTCTGGAAATCATGAAAAACAAGGAGGTAATTTAAGACATCCGGATTCTTTTCTTCAATTTAACAATATGAGCGACAATTCTGGCTTGATGGAGTTTCCCAGTCTGGGCAATGATAAATAAAAGAAGACCGAGTCTTTTGTTAGTTGTTATGCAAATTTGTTTCAAGTCAATTAAGAATAAGTCTTCCTCTGTTATAGGAAGCAACTTAGTGGTTACCGAGTCTTTAGGAAGTTGGTTTACGTCTTTGTTATTTAAACAATGTTTATGTTGTCTTCCTCATCAATAAGAAATACAGAACTTTAGTTTACAAAGAGTTTCAAGTGGTATCAGAGCCAGAAACAAACTGTTGTAAGTTCTGAGTGAGAAAAGATGAGTGATAAGGAATCGTTGCTGAGCATTCCTAAGCTTGATGGTGATTATGAGCATTGGGCAATGCTCATGGAGAACATGTTGAGATCGAAAGAATGGTGGGATCTCATCGAGAATGGAGTCTCTCAGCATGAAAGGAGTGAGGTGATGACGGAAGCACAGAGAACCGAGATTGCGGATCAAAAGCTCAAAGACCTCAAGGTCAAAAACTACCTCTTTGCTTCCATAGAAAAGACAACCCTCAAAACAATAGCAAAGAAGGATACCTCGAAGGACATATGGGATTCACTGAAGACGAAGTACCAAGGGAACAAACGAGTTCAAAGCGCACAACTTCAAAGACTGAGAAGAAACTTTGAAATACTGGAGATGAACGAGGGTGACTCTATCACGGACTACTTTGCGAGGGTCATGGTGGTTGCAAATGATATGCAAAACCTTGGAGAAGATATTCCAGATGCAAAGGTTTTCGAGAAGATCCTACGAACTCTGGTTGAAAAATTCACGTATGTGGTATGTGCCATAGAGGAATCCAAAGACATCAAGGAGTTGTCAGTGGACGAGCTTCAAAGCTCTCTGCTTGTACATGAGCAGAATCTCAGTAAACATACTGGAGAGGAGCAAGCTTTAAAAATGGAAGAAGGAAGAGGACGAGGTAGTTACTCCGGTGGACGAGGAGGATACTACCAAAACAGAGGAAGAGGAAACTACAGAGGGGTTCGGGGAGGACAAGACAGAGGTAACAAGAGCTTTGATAAAAGTACAATCGAATGCTTTAAGTGCCACAAGATGGGGCATTTCAAAAATGAATGTCCAAGCTGGGAGAAGTCAGCAAACTATGCTGAATTAGAAGAAGACATCTTGCTAATGGCTCAGATAGAAGATGAAGAAAGGCGTGTGTGGTATTTGGACTCAGGTTGTAGCAACCACATGTGTGGAACTAGAGGATGGTTTTCTGAATTTGACAACAGTTTCAGACAAAAAGTGAAGTTGGGAGATGACAAGCGAATGCAAGTTGAAGGTAGAGGCAACTTGAGATTGGAGATCAGTGGAACTACTCAAGTCATAACCTCAGAGTACTTTGTACCAGGATTAAAGAACAATCTACTGTCGGTTGGTCAGCTACAACAAAAGTGAGAATCATCATCGAAGGAGATACATGTGAAGTGTGGCACAAGCAACAACAAAGGATGATCATGCACTCTGTAATGACCAAAAACAGAATGTTTGTTGTCGCAGCCATAGTAAGGGAACCTAAAGAAGTGTTGGAGGCAAACCAAATGGAGAGCTCAGTGGAGAATGCTGATGAAACGTGGCATAAACGTTTCGGACACTTGAGTCACAACAGTTTGGCGACACTAGCTGATAAAGAGATGGTGAAAGGTCTACCAAAGATCAACACCAATGGGACAGTTTGCGAAGTATGTATGAAAGGAAACATATTAGAGAGAAGATACCAAAGAAGAGTATGTGGAGAGCAACCCGACGACTGGAGCTAGTTCACAGTGATATATGTGGGCCCATAACACCTGTCTCTGAAAGCGGCAAAAGGTATATCATCAACTTTATCGATGAGTATAGCCGTAAATGTTGGACCTATTTTCTAGCAGAGAAATCATAGGCATTTAGACACTTCAAAGATTTCAAGACGGCAGCAGAAAGGGAAACTGGGGAGCTGCTCATATGCCTTAGAACGGACAGAGGAGGCGAGTTTAACTCAAAGGCATTCCAAGACTATTGTGTGGAGCATGGTATTAAGCGTCAACTCACATCAGCTTATACACCCCAGCAGAACGGTATTGCTGAAAGGAAAAACCGGAGTATCATGAATATGGTCAGGTGTATGTTGTTTGGTATGAAAGTACCTCTGAGGTATGGACAGAAGCAACACAATACGCGGTCCACATACTAAACAGGTGTCCAACGAAAATACTGGGAGAGGTAACCCCTACTCAGAGGTGGAGCAAGCACAAACCATCTGTGGAGCACCTTCGTGTATTTGGATGTGTGGCTTATGCGTTAATTCCATACGAGAGACGAGTGAAGCTGGACGAGAAAAGTATCAAATGTGTCATGTTTGGTATGAGCAAAGAATCCAAAGCGTATAGGCTATATGATCCGATTGGGAAAAGGATTATAATAAGCAAAGATGTTAGATTCGATGAAGGCAAGCAGTGGAGCTGGGAAGAGAGAATTGAAGAAGACAAGTTCATGGAATGCAGAGAAATAGATGAAGAAAATAATCAAGAAGATACGGTGGAAGAGGTACCAGAAGATGGAAATGAAGAGATAGAAGAAGGTAACAACAATGAGAATGATGAAGGGGAAGAAGACGCATGAAATGTCTCAGAGACAGAAGAAAGATCAAACACAAGCAGAGTGGGAAGAAACAAACTACGGCCAGTCTGGATGAAGGACTACGTTTGTGATGGAAGAGGAATGTTCGTTGAAGAAAATGCTGGAGAACTAGTAGCTCTGTTCGTGGGAGAAGGTGATCCAGAAAAGTTTGAAGAGGCAGTACAACATGAAAAATGGAGGAAGGCGATGGAGACTGAAATTGAATCTATAGAAGAAAATGATACTTGGGAGTTGGTTGACCTGCCTCCTAATGCGAAAGTGATAGGTGTGAAGTGGGTATTCAAGACCAAGCTCAATGAAAGAGGGGAGGTTGATAAGTTTAAAGTGAGACTTGTAGCCAAAGGTTTCATCAAACCTATGGAGTAGACTTCTATGAAGTCTTTGCACCAGTAGCCAGATGGGATACAATCAGATTACTTCTCGGGTTGGCAGCTCAAAAGAGATGGACTGTGCACCAGCTAGATGTAAGAAGTGCATTCCTACACGGTGACTTGAAGGAAGATGTCTTTATTGAGCAGCATGAGGGATTTGAGTCAGAAGGTGAAGGAGAGAAGGTTTACAAGTTAAAAAAGGTCTTGTATGGACTAAGACAAGCTCCTAGAGCGTGGTACAGCAGGACTGAGAGCTACTTTACCAAGAAAGGCTTCAAAAAATGCTATTGCGAGCATACATTGTTTGTAAAGAAGGAGGGAAAAAGCTCATTGATCCTTAGCTTGTACGTGGATGATCTCATCTACACCAGTGACTCGGAAAGCATGCTTGAGGACTTTAAGAAGTCAATGAAGGAAGAGTTCTCAATGACTGATTTAGGAAAAATGAAGTATTTCCTGGGTGTGGAGGTTATACAAGACGAGGAGGGGATTTTTATAACCCAAAAGAAGTATGCGTCGAAGATTTTGAAGAAGTTTGGGATGAAGGATTGCAACTCTGTGAAAAATCGGATAATCCCAGGAAGCAAACTGATGAAAGAGGGTGTCGAAGATGCAGTGAATCCAACCACATACAAGCAACTTGTTGGAAGTTTAAGGTACCTAACTGCCACTCGACCTGACTTGATATATTCAGTAAATGTGGTGAGTAGATATATGGAGAATCCAAGGGAAAATCACATGTTGGCTGTTAAGCGTATTCTGCGATATGTGCAAGGAACTGTCAGTTTTGGAATTCAGTATAGGCGCAAAGGTGAAGAAAAACTCATTGGATATGTGGACAGCGACTATGCCGGTGATGAGGATGATAGGAAAAGCACATCCGGCTACACATTCATGCTTGGAGGGGGAGCTGTATCTTGGAGTTCAAAGAAACAACCTATTCTCACACTCTCCACTACAGAGGCTGAATATGTGGCTGCAGCAAGTGAAGTTTGTCAAGCTGTTTGGTTGAGAAATGTCATAGAGGAAATCGGGTTTGATCAAGTTGAAGGAATTACTCTGTTTTGCGACAATAGCTCTGCTATTAAACTGTCAAGAAATCCAGTTTTACATGGGAGAAGTAAACATATCCATGTGAGGTTTCATTTTCTCAGGGAGCTAGTGAATGAAGAGGTGATATCAATGGAGTATTGTTCTACTCATGAGCAGTTATCAGATATCATGACTAAACCAGTCAAAATTGAGGTGTTTGAGAAGCTGAGATCAGATATGGGAGTTCGTTTGAAGGAAGTTTAAACTGGAATATGAGGCATTCCAGTTTAAGGGAGGGATTGATAAATAAAAGAAGACCGAGTCTTTTGTTAGTTGTTATGCAAATTTGTTTCAAGTCAATTAAGAATAAGTCTTCCTCTGTTATAGGAAGCAACTTAGTGGTTACCGAGTCTTTAGGAAGTTGGTTTACGTCTTTGTTAATTAAACAATGTTTATGTTGTCTTCCTCATCAATAAGAAATACAGAACTTTAGTTTACAAAGAGTTTCAGGCAATACTCTATCTTGGAGTGGTAGAAGAGGGGGACAAGTAGTTAAATTTTGACTAGATCGGGTGCTAGGCAATAGCAATTGGCATAATTTATTTCCTTGATTTTTTTGTAGAATATTTGGACATGGTTGGTTATGATCATAGAAAGATAGTTGTGTCAATTGAAGATAAGATTCTTAAATTTCGACGATAATTTTGGTTTGATAAAAGATGGACAGTGGAAGAGGGTCTCATGGAGACTATTAAACGTGAATGGTTTTCACAAAAGGACAGATCGACGTTGGGAATAGTGGATAAAATTCATAACTGTTGGCATGCGATCCCAGTCTGGAGAAAAGGATAATCTTCTGTATGGAAAGGAGAAAATAAATACGTTACAAAAAGCTCTTGAGGAGGTTTAGAACGATATGTCAAAATCACATGAGAAGATTCTCGAGGTATCACATAAATTAAAAAAGGCATATCGTGATGAGGTACAATACTACGAACAAAAAAGCAGGACTTTGTGGCATACATATGGGGATAGAAATAAAAAAAATTATCATGCACTAACAAAGCAAAGACAGATTCGAAACACATTATTGGGTTGTACAATGAGGAGGGAGTTTGGATTAATTCGGATGAGAAGATTGAAGGGGTAGCAGTTAAGTACTTTGATGATTTATTTCAATCAACCACCCCAACATAATTTGACAGTTTCTTAGAGGAAGTTCCGAAACTGGTAACAGCTGTCCAAAATACTTGGTTACAGCTTTGGCAATGGAAGAGGAAGTTAGGACTGCACTTTTTATGAAGAACCCTGAAAAAGCCCCTGGGCCTGATAGAATTACGGCTCCTTTTTACCAACAATCTTGGTCTGTGGTGAAGGACGATGTGGTGAGAATGGTTAATGACTTCCTTAGGTCGGGATTTATGATGAAAGGCTCAATTTAACAAATATTTACCTAATCCCCAAAACAGAAAGACCAAGACGGATGACTTAATTAAGACCTATCCGTCTTTGTAATGTCAGCTATAAAATTATATCTAAGGTGTTATGTCAACGGCTGAAAGTATTATTACCAAATATAATCTCCGAGACGAAATCTACTTTCGTATCCGAGAGATTGATATGGATAATATACTTATTGCTCAACAAATGTTTCATGGGTTACGAACCAAGTTTATGCTTGCAAGGAAAAAATATATGGCCATTAAAACGAATATGAGAAAAGCTTATAATAGAATAGAATGGTCTTTCATGAAGATGCGTCTTTTGAAGATGGGCTTCTGCCCAGTTTGGGTCTCCATGATGATGCAATGTATCTCCTAGGTTATATAGAAGGTCTTGCTTAACGATCAATCAAAGGGGAATATTATTCCACAGCGAGGGCTGCGTCAAGACTTTTTACTAAAGCTCTCATTGCAAACATAAGGAAAGAAGAGAGAGAAAAACGGTTGACTGGTTTAAAAATCTCGCGATGAGGCCCATCGATCTCCCATCTGCTCTTTATGGAGCTTATTTTTCTGTAAGGCTACTGGGGACGAATGTGGTGTTATCCTTAAGCTCCTTAAGCACTATGAGGCTGTTTTGAGACAACTTATTAATTTCACAAAATCCTCCTTACAATTCGGTCATAAGGTCCCAGATGCGATCCGGTTGGAAATTCAAAATCAACTTGGTATCAATTCTCTGGGAGGAATGGGAAATTATTTGGGAATCCCAGAAAGTTTGGGTGGTTCTAAAATAAAAATATTTGGTTTCTTAAATGAAAGAGTAAACAATAAGGTGAATAGCTAGACATTTCGGTTTCTTACTAAAGGGGGAAAATAAGTAATGATAAAATCAGTGGCATCGGTGATAACAAATCATGTCATGTTATCGATTTCCAAAAGTAGTAACAAAGAAAATTACAAGAGCTATTGCCCACTTTAGGTGGAGTAATAGTGGAAATAAAAAAAGGAATTCATTGGTATTCATGGGATAAAATGTGTAAACATAAGAATGATGGTGGCTTAAGCCATGAGTCGGAACCATCGGCTAGACTCTTATGGTTTGCTATTTACCGGTACTGTAAAATACACGGTTAATTCAGGATATAAAGTTGAATCATTATATCAGGATAAGGGGCAAAGGATGGTTTATTATGGTCTGGATACTAAGGCCATGCTAGCCTTCACATGGAAATTGAAGTGTTCTCCGAAGTTGAAACACTTTATTTGGAAAATTATTTTGGGCATTCTACCCGTCGGCAAGAGTTTGAAGACATGTGTTATCAACTCTGGCATTCGATGTAGTATTTGTGGGGTGGAAGAATAATCAATTAATCAAGCTCTATTTTAGTGTCTACTGGCGTTACAAACCTGGGATTTGTCAAAAATCCCGTCACACCCTGGAATATTTCCATCCTCTTTGGTGTTTACTAATATGGATTATCTCTTTTGGAGACTTCTCGAAGATCTTGATTTCAGTTATTTTCCTTAGATGTTGTGGTATATTTGAAAGAATAGAAATGATAAAGGTTTATAATAATAAAGATGGAAATCCACAAGAGATTCTTCGGATAGGGGAAGTGGAAGGGGCGCTATGGGCAGAGGCTTAAGAACATTCCAGAATTTTTTTTATTTGATGGTGCATGGAGGGAGCAAGATGTGTTTATGGGACATGGTTGGATCTGTGGTAAAGTTGGTTTAGATGAGAAAATGATGAGAGCGATGAATCTCCGAAAAAGATTATTAGCTTTCTTGCAGAATGTGAATTGTTGATTTAGGTTCTGGAGTGCATGAAGACCCTCAATTTTCAGAAGTAGTTTTTGCAATTGATTGTTCTCAAATGGTGAAAGTGGTGTCCCCACCTAAAGAATTGTCATCTTTTGCTACACACATGAGGAATTTTGACAAAGTAAGAACTTTTTTCCTTCCTTCAATATGAGACATATACCAAGAGAAAATAATTCATGGGTAGACAAACTTGCACGAGGTGCTAGAAGTTTCCTTTCTACTATGTTATATGTCAATTATATACCTCCGATTTGGCTTTCTGAACTATTATAGTTTAGTTGTTGTTGTGAAAAAACATTATAATAAAAATGTTTTTATAGAAATTAATTTAAATTTTTTATATAAATCCTAAAATAAAATTATTAACTAAATAGCAAAATACACTTCAATAAAACTTAATATCAACTTATAAAATATTTAATATACACAAAACTAAAGATAGATGGGTTAATTTAATTTTTACTTATAAAAGTTAAGATTCCAAAATCTAACACTAAAAGTACAAATGTATTATAACATATATTCCTAAACCCTAAACCAAAGACTATCATGACTCAGTCTCTACGTTCACTCATCTATATTGAAAATAATTCAATTTTAGTAAATCTAAAATTACATATTTAGAAATGTCTATAATTACATGATTAGAATTTATCAAATTATTTTTATAATATTCACAAATTATATGTGAAATCTAACATATGAGAAAACTTTCCGTGCAAGACTTCTTGGAAAACTTTTCACATTAGGCGGGAAATTTAGATTTCTAAATTAATGATTAGGCAAAAAACTTAAATTCTACTAAAATATAAGCGGGAAATAGTAGATTTTGTTGTGAAATCTTTCAAGAAGTTTTCTAGTGCATTATATGTTAAAAGATTTCTTGGAAGACTTCTTAGTAAGTATTTTGTTAAGTCTACCACACCATAAAATCAAATAACTAACTAAATAGTAAAAAAAATTACTTCGTTAAACTTAAAATGAACCTATGAATTGTTTAATATACACAAAACTAAACATATATATTTCAAATTTAAATATTTTTAAAAAAATATTTAAGATTCCAAAATTTAACCCTAAAATACAAAGAGTATTATAACATATGTTATCAAACCCTAAACCAAAGGCTATCATGACTCAATCTACATTTGCTCATCTATGTTGAAAATCATTTAATTTTAGTAAATCTAAATTTACATCCTTAAAATTGTTTATTTACATGATTTCAATTTTTCAAAATATTTTTTATAAATTTCTAAATTATTTTAAGACTTCCAGAAAAATATTCTCATAGAAGACTTACAAAACACTACCATAATAATTTTTTGTTTGGTCATAAGTGATTTATTGTAAGTTCATTAATTTTTGGGTTACTTTTACATTTGATTAGATTTTAGATGTACTTTTACATTTGATTAAATTTTTGACAGTTTTCCTCAGATCATATGCATGAATATCCAAAATTAGAGCTTGTAATATCACATGATTCACATCTATTCATCTAATATATGTTAATATATACATTAGTTTAGTTATAGGAAGTTAACTTTTTGTGCAAAAAGATATGAAATTTTAAATTTAAGAAGAGTTTTTTATGGATCATTTGATGTGGATGCAATAACCATGTGGATTGGACCGTACCAGATCCGGCCAAAAGGAATATTCCATCGACCAAGACTTTCTTTTTCCTTGTTGGATTAGTGTTTTCCTTTTTCATGTTTATCTAAGAATGTTATCTTTACATTTATATTAATGACGGTCTAATGTAATCCCTATATATAAAGGGCACCCATCGATTGAGATCAATGATAAGATACAAGTTCCCCCATTCTTTTTACAACACGTTATCAGCACGATACGTCTCTCATAAACCCTAAGCTAAAACTCAAAACCTATAAACCTAAAGTCAGCCGTCAAGAACCCTAATTCTAATCTCTCCTCATCGATTCAATCTCATCAAGCACCCTGCAACAAAAGAAATAAATCTCTCTCTAAATCTGAAAACCCTAGCTACCCAATTTACCCGAAGTCACCCGCATACACGCACACACCCGCGATAGAACTACACCTGCGTACACACACACACCCGCGATAGAACTACACCTGCGTACACACACACACCCGTGTGCACCCGATAAGGCCCTAGACACCTGATAGAGGTTTACCGGCTAACCCGCGGACACACGACCACAAGCAACACCTGATACACCCGAGAATCATCATCCGATACACACGGACCATGATCCAGCACCAGCATCAGCCGATACACACCGATTGACCACCCGATAAGACCCAAGGACTCGCGACCAGCTCGTACACGACCCGGGACCAGTTCAACTCATTCGGTGGTCCATATCAACCCGATTGGAGGTTAAGGTAACCTGATCAAACCCTAATTTATAAATTGATCATAGAAATTTGCTAGATTGCTGGATAGTTTAGGGAATCTCATCCTGATCACATAGGGTACAAATCCATTGATTAAATTGTTTGATTGATTGATAGTCTAATTACAAATCACATAGAAACCGGGTGCTAGGTTGTTAATCAATAAAACCCTAATCATAAACCTAATTATAATTCAATTAGGATTGCTAGGATTGTTAATTGAACCCTAAACCTAAATCGGCCATCAAACCCTAATTATAAAACCGATTTTTATTGATTGTCTTGATTGTTTGTTTGTTTGATCACCTAGAAACTGCTTGTTAGGATTGATAAAATAAACCGATTGATTTTTTTGATTGAATCAACCACATGGTCTAAAACATGAACCAATTAGGTTGATAAATTGAATCGATCACATAACCTTGTTAGGTTGATAGATTGCATTGCATCATTCTCGTACTGGCCGTATGGCAATGCATCATACTCATAACTGGCTATTGTTCATTGAATCACCATTGTCTTGATTGCAATTGAACTTAGAAACCCTCATGATAGGTTTATAAAATCTGAATTCTAAAACTCATGATTATATGATTTCAGATGTCGAAAATCAATAACTTGGAATATGCGGCCCTTAATCTCTCTGGAGATAATTACCTCCAATGGACGCTTGACACCAAGATCATCTCAAAAGGACTCGGTGAAAGCATTATAGATGAAAACAATGCCAGTGAGAAAGATAGATACCGAGAGTCTCAAGGATCAGTACTTGACAATCGAAAATCCTCTTGAGCTCTGGACAGAGCTGAAAAGCAGATACGATCACCAAAGAACGGTGATCTTACCCAGAGCTCATTATGATTGGAGACACCTAAGGATCCAAGACTATAAGTCTGTGGATGAGTACAATTATGCACTGTTTAAGATCGTTTCAAAATTGAAACTGTGTGGAGAAACGATTACGGATAAGGATATGCTTGAGAAAACCTTTTCCATGTTCCACACAAGCAATGTGTTTCTTCAACAACAATACCGTGAGAAAGGCTTCACCACTTATGCTGATCTTATATCTTGTTTGCTCCTTGCAAGGCAGAACAATAAATTGCTAATGAGAAACAGTGAAATGAGACCTCCAGGATCTACACCATTACCTGAGGCACACACGGCTACAAACACTGATAAAGAGGCAAACCACGTCCACTCTAATAGCAAACACGGTCGAGGCCGTGGTAGATGGCCGGGACATGGCCGCGGTAGAGGAAATTATGGCCGCGGTCGAGGTAGCCCGTATGGTCGAGACTATGGCCGAGATAAAGTCCAAAGTAACTCGTATGGTCGAGGAAATGAACGAGGCCGAGGAATTCTTTCAAACCCGCACAACCGACCAAATCAGTGTGCCATAGGTGTGGCATGAGCAATCATTGGGCAAAGACTTGCAGGACTCCAAAGCATCTATGTGATCTCTATCAACAGAGTTTAAAGAGAAAGAATCCTGAAGCCCACATGATAGTCCAAGATGATGAAAACGACTTTGATCATGAAAAGGATGATTCATTAGAATATGAGACTTTAGATTGTCTTAAGAATGATAAATGATTTCGACATTTATAATCTTTGCTTGTTTTATTTTAAAACATGATTTGGTGTTTATCATTTCTATGTTTCATTTCTATGAGTTTCATTTCTATGTTTTGACTTAATGAATGACATTATCTACTGGACTATTTCAAACTAAAGTCAGTATGATTGAGGCCAATGTGACATTTAATAAAACAGCCATCGAAAATTTCACTTTATGGCATGACCGGCATGGCCATCTCGGTTCAAACATGATGCGTAAGCTGATATCTAACACCATAGGCCATACACTTAAAGAAAAATAAATCATTCCCAAGCACCTATCGTGTTCATCTTGTTCACAAGGGAAATCGATCGTTAGGCCATCACCAGTAAAGGTGACAAAGGAAACTATAAACTTTCTGGAAAGAATTCAGGGCGATATTTGCGGACCAATACACCCACCGTGTGGGATTTTTAGATATTTCATGGTCCTTATAGATGCATCGACCAGATGGTCGCACGTATGCTTGCTATCGACCCGTAACTTGGCATTTGCCAGATTGCGAGCTCATTACCCAGATTTTCCTTTGAAGACGATACGTCTTGATAATGCTGGTGAATTCATATCTCAAGCGTTCAATGATTATTGTATGTCCATGGGGGTGACAGTGGAAGATTCCGTGGTACATGTACATACACAGAACGGCTTAGCCGGATCATTTATAAAACACATTCAGCTGATAGCCCGACCATTACTCATGAGGTCGAGGCTGCCGGTTTCGGCATGGGGACATGCGGTCCTCCATGCGGCCGAGCTAATACGCATCCGACCATCTAGTGATCATAAGTATTCCCCATCACAATTATTAACGGGTCAAGAGCCAGACATTTCCCATCTTAAAACATTTGGTTGTTCTGTTTATGTTCCAATTGCTCCACCACAGAGAACAAAGATGGGACCTCAAATGAGGATGGGGATATATGTTGGATTTGATTCTCCTACGATCATAAAATACCTTGAGCCAACTACGGGCAATTTATTTAAGTCCAGGTATGCGGATTATCATTTCGATGAATCCAAACTTCCAACATTAGGGGGAGATCAAAAGCTGGTAAAGGAAATGAAAGAAATTTCATGGAATCAAACATCCATAACATGGCAAGATCCTTGGACTCAAGTGTGCGATCTTGAGGTCCAGAAAATAATTCATTTACAAAAGCTAGCTAATCAATTACCAGATTCCTTTGCTGACCCGAACAGAGTGACTAAGTCACATATACCAGCTATAAACGCACCTATTAAATTAGATGTCCAAATGGGACACAGTCAAGTTGCTACTGAGTCTATGGCACGTCTCAAACATGGTAGACCTATTGGTTCCAAAGATAAACAACCTTGGAAAAAGAAAGGTGCAACCGAGAGTGGAACCCCAGACATAGTCGGCCTTACCCGAGGCACAGCCGATCTCGACCAGACGTCCTCAGACGCGGTCGATGAACCGACCCGACCGACCACGGTCGATGGTCCGGACAGCAAAACCATGGTCGATGGTCCGACTGTACCGCCCAGTGATGCTCGGGACGCCTTGCATCATGGTACTGACGGTCCTGAGAACAATGAGATCTCAATAAACTATATAATGTCTGGAAAGAAATGAAATAGAAAAGATGTCGACATCAGTGATATATTTGCATATCAAGTAGCACTTGAACTGATGGAAAATGAGGATCATGAACCCACGTCAATATATGAATGCATGCAGATATCAGATTGGCTTAAGTGGAAAGAAGCCATAAACGTGGAGTTAAATTCTTTAAAGAAAAGAGGTGTATTCGGTCCAATAATCCGAACACCATTTGATGTCAAACCAGTTGGATACACATATTCGGTCCAATAAACATGTTTTGCGTTACTTAAAAGGAACTAAAGATTTAGGTTTGTTTTACACTAACCATAACAAAGAGTTTTTAGTTGGTTTTGCTGATGCAGGTTATCTATCAAATCCACACAATGCAAGGTCACAGACGGGCTATGTTTTCACGCATGGTGGTACGGCCATATCATGGCGTTCTATGAAGCAAACCATCTCGGCCACTTCATCCAATCATGCCAAGATTTTGGCTATCCACGAGGCAAGCCGTGAGTGTGTTTGGTTGAGATCCATGACCCAACACATCCGAGATAACTGTGGGATGTCTGAAGACAAAGAACCAACCGTGATGTATGAAGACAATGCAGCGTGCATTGCTCAGCTCAAAGATGGTTATATCAAATGGGACAGGACAAAGCATATCTTGCCCAAGTTCTTCTTCACCCACGAGTTGCAGAAAGCCAAGGAGGTCCAAGTGGTTCAAGTGCGTTCAAGTGAGAATTCGGCTGATCTATTCACTAAGGCATTACCGACCTCAACACTAAGGAAGCTTATACATCATATTGGAATGAGAAGATTGAAAGATCTATAGTGGTGCATTCATCAGGGGGAGTAATACGGTTGTACTCTTTTTCCTAACTGTGGTTTTATCCCAAAAAGATTTTACAAGTTAGGTTTTAGTGAGGCAACATACCAAACGTATTATGAGCTCTATATGGTTATAACATCCAAGGGAGAGTGTTATGGATCATTTGATGTAGATGCAATAATCATGTGGATTGGACCATACCAGATCCGACCAAGAGACAAACCAAATCCGACCAAAAGGAATATTTCATCGACCAAGACTTTCATTTTCCTTGTTGGATTAATGTTTTCCTGTTCCATGTTTATCTAAATGTTATCTTTCCATTTATCTTTCCATTTACACTAATGACGGTCTAATGTAATCTGTATATATAAAAGACACCATCGATTGAGATTAATGTTCCCCCATTCTTTTTCCAACAGTTGACAACAAAACAAATTTAAGAAGAAAAATACTTCATTGCAAAACCATAAAAAAAAAGCCATTTACTCTTTCTTAATTTGTCTTCTTTCCAGATATAATAATGAAAAAAGAAAAACAAAACGAAGGTTGATAAAGACCATGGCTTGTAACAGTATTACAGAACACATAAAAGTCACAAGACATGTTATCAAAGCTCTTAGAGGAAAGCATCTTTCTCAAGTAGCTTCACCACATCGAGCTGATTGTTAAGCTTGGCCACATCAATTGGAGTTTTACTGTCCGTGTTTTGCAGAGTGCTGCAAGCAATACAAAGATACAAAACATTGAGTCATATAGAACCATTTTAAAAATTGATTGAAACGTAATCTAAGAATTTTTGGCAAACTTACACTGCAGCACCATTATCCAAAAGAAGGCTTACACACTCTTTCCTTCCGTAACCAGCGGCATAATGCAACGGAGTGTTTTTGTTTTTGTCAACTGCATTGACATTAGCTCCAGCATCCACCAGAATTTGAGCACATTTCACCTAGGATAAGATTCAATTAATATCAGTTAAGGCTCAAACCCAGGAGATTAAGCTTTTTATAACATAAGTAAAATGCTGATAGGTTGACTGTAATTGTCAGCTTCCTTTTTTCACTGTTCTATAATGTTATGTAATGTGTGATAAATACTATTTTCAATGAAGCCAAGGTGCTAGTCCATCAAATGCAAAACTCTTTGTTGGTACAGCCATATAGATTGCTTTGCATTATAATTATGGGACAGTGACAGTAAATAGATTCTGGATTATTACTACAGTTTATTTAAAGAGATTTGACATACCTCGCCATATCCACATGCAAAATGCAATGCTGTTCTTCCCTCAGAGTCTTCTTCATCTTTGTTACCACCTGATGCTAAAGCAGCTTTCAGACCCTGATTGGTTCAAGAAATTAATGCACAGAGTTCAAAAGTTAAACTAGAGCAATAATCCCGATTAAAGAATATAAAAACCACAATATTAAGAACACAAGAGTAGCCATAGAATAAAAATTACCTCGACATCACCAAGACTAGCAGTCTGATGAACAATAGACTCTTCTTCCTCTTCTCCTTCTTCCGCCTCCTCAGCTTCAGGTTCAGCTGCCACATTCTGCTCTGCTCCAACAGCTATACCCATTGCTTCGCCCAGCTTCTTCAAAACATCTTTATCATTCCAGTACCTAAGACAGTGATAAAAAAATTATTAACAAACCAGACACACAGAGATTAATGTCTTCTCATCACATACTTCATCATGGCGGAAGGATCAGCGTCTATCTCAGCTAAAATAGGTTTCAAAGTTGGATCTTCTTTCATTTGTGCCATACGCTCAGTGAACTGCTCTGTTGCTCCAGGGTTAGCAAAAGCCTCCATAAACGTGGACATTTGTGGATCCTGAAGCAAAACAAACAAAAAACTCAATCGGAAATTCAATGATTCAAGAACAATAACAACTTAACAAAGAAGCTTGTATTTGCTACCTGTACCAAGGCGTTACCAAGTTTCTCAGCCATGGTTCTGAACTCAGGGTTACCCATAACCTGATTCATAGTGGCCATGTACTGTTCTGGATCAAAGTTAGGGAGAGCTCCTTCGCTTGATGCACTTGGAACAGATTTTTGAAGCTGCTCAGCTAACTGGTTAAAGGTGGGATCTTTGGCAATTTGCTCAGCCAATTCCTTGATGCTTGGATCCTGAAACAAAAACCCACTTCAGCTATAGAATCAAACAATACCCAAACCCCAAAAAAAAAAGTGAAAAGAGGCTTACATTGAGAATACCGGCCATGCTTGAGAAATCGAAAGCATTGAAGTCAATACCAAAATCAGAAGGTGAAGGTGAAGGAGAAGCTCCTGAGCCAGATCCCTGTTTAGGACTCTTACTCTTCGAATCGTTTTTCTCATCTGCACAAAATTGAATAAATCTATAAAACGAATCTGACTACAGAAACGCTTTTGAGATAAGACTCAATACCACGAGTGTTCTCTGAACTTGAAGCCATCGGAGATCACGTTAAACCCTAGAAAATTCACAGAGGATTAGTCAGAGAATCGAAAGGAGAAGATCTGCAGATTGGAATTGAGAGATGATTCCTTACCCACAAATCCAAGGTAAAGAGAAGGTGGTGAAGGGAGGCGATACCTGTCCAAGCGAGTAAGAAAACAGAAGCACACACGAAAAGAATAAGATAGAGAATGAGCGTTGACAAAAAGGCCTACTCGTTTAAAGGCCTCGAGCCCAAACCCATTAATGTCAAGCAGTTTTTTAGAAAGAACCTTGACAGAAACGTTTATTAATGATGATTCTTCATGTTATCACAAGTTTATATTTCAGTTCTACCACAAGTTTATATCACTTTCAAATTTACCATTAATGAATTATTTTCAAAAATATCTTAAATTTATGATGAAAATAAACTAAATTAAATTTTAAAAATATTTATAAAACATTTAGAAACTCAATCTTACCTCTTTAACACTAAACCTTAAACAATAATCACTAGAGTGTAAACCCAAATATTAATATATTTTTAATTGAGAGAAATTTTGAAAAGTGGTACTTAACTTAGGGGGGTTATTGGTAGAAGAATTATAAAATTATGAGATTCCTTTATTATTGGTTTATGAACTTTTAAAGTTTTACCTAAATCTATTGTTATTGGTTTGAAGATTTTTAAATTCTATTTAAAATCTTTTGTTATTCAAAGAGTTTACTTATCACTGATTTAAAATTTTTATAAATATTTATAAAACATTTAGAAACTCAATCTTAACTCTTTAACACTAAACCTTAAACAATAATCACTAGAGTGTGAACCCAAATATTAATATATTTTTAATTGAGAGCAACTTTGAAAAGTGGTACTTAACTTAGGGGGTTATTGGTAGAAGAATTATAAAATTATGAGATTCCTTTATTATTGGTTTATGAAATTTTAAAGTTTTACCTAAATCTATTGTTATTGGTTTGAAGATTTTTAAATTCTATTCAAAATCTTTTGTTATTCAAACAGTTTACTTATAACTGATTTAATAATTCTACTAAATTATATTGTTATTGGGATATAGATTCTTTATATTTTTACTCATAAGATTCAACTTTGAGAATATTATGTATACACACAAAAATTTTAAAATCTATGTAATAAAAACACAAATATACAATTTAGGAATATATAAAGACACATACATGTTAAACGTGTACATCATGACTTCTCAAGGATTTGTTGTACATCATCTCTGATCTTCATCACAACACGTTTTAATTTTATGGGTTTTGTATTTGTTATCTCTTTCAAACTTTTTTATTTTGTTTGGTTTACTATGTTTTCAGTCATTATATTGTTTCTGCAGAACTACTTTATGGATGTACAAGTCTTATAAAAAGCAACAATGAAGTTTTTCATGCTTTCAACATCTTTCTATAATGTAATATTAAAAAAAACAATGATAGACCTTAAATGTAAGCAAAAATATACCAAAAACTCAAGAGTGCAAAAACAATTTATCATCTTCCATAACAAAAATGTAAGCAAAACAATAACAGTTTCATCATCTTTTTATAATAACAGAAAGCAAGCTAATTCTTTAGCAAAAAAAAAAGCAAGCTAATGTAATATTCAAAAACAAAGAAAAATATGGAATCAGCCTACCTTGTGATTTAGTTATTCAAAAAAAAAAATACCATATAAATATAGGCTACCTCACCATCATCGTTGACTTCCAGTTCCTATTGCATCTGTCCATATTTTAAAAGCTATCATGTTTCTTCAATTATTAGCATACTCTCGCTGTTGAGATTCAAGAGTACCTGCTTCTCTATTTTCTTGAAAATTATTAGCTTCGTCATTGTCTTTAATGTTTTCATTGATCAATTCTTCAGGAAAAGCATCTGATCGACACTCTTTACGTAAAAAAATTATGTAATCCAGCCACTACAAGAAAACTCGTCCATTACTAGGACGGGTATTCCTCGTAATTTCCTAGTAAATGGCCATTTACTAGGAAATTACGAGGAAACGCGTTTCCTCGAAACACGTTCATCGTAAAGCCTTTTTCCTCGTAAGGTCGTAGCGAATTTACGAGGAAACTTTTCCTCGTAAAGTCGTGGGTATGTTTTCCTCGTAAGCTCCTCGTAGGGTTTCCTCGTAAGATCGTAGTAACACTTTCCTCGTAAGATCGTAGTAAATGCTTACGAGGAACTTACTAGAACCTGTTACGAGGATATTACTTGGAAACTTTACGAGGATTTTGCTTCGAAATGTTTTTTTCCCTATTAAAAAAAATAATTATAAATATAATTATTTTATTTTTTTAAAATTAAAAAAATCAAATTATAAATAAAAACTAAAAAACAAAATATTTTATAAATAATTAAATAATATACAAAAAATTTTAAAATTCATAATATACAATTAAAAAAAAAACTACGGATGTTGGTCGTGAGGAGGATGTGGTTCCCGGGACGCCGTAGAAGCTCCCTGAGTCTTGGGAATCGAAGATGAACCGGGAGCTGACGAAGATGAACCCGGAGCATCCTGACGCCCAAACATATCTCTGTAGTGACTCCCCTCGAGAGACGACGTCCTCCTACCAGCAGCCTTAGCAAGCTTGCTCTGTCTAGGCATCTATATTTAAAAAAAAAAAATCAAAACATTAATTCCCCGTATAATTTAAAAAAACACTAAATAAAAGTAAGCCAACCTAATCTAAATTCCCTAAACTAACCACCTAATCTA
Organism: Moricandia moricandioides; assembly: GCA_905132885.1. NCBI lineage: Eukaryota > Viridiplantae > Streptophyta > Magnoliopsida > Brassicales > Brassicaceae > Moricandia > Moricandia moricandioides. The sequence goes on from CAJHQQ010000421.1 coordinate 63,568, forward strand.
AATTCCCTAATCTAATCACCTAACTACGAATTAGAGAGTACCTTTAGAGGATTTAGAGAGAAGGTTACTAGCAAATGAGAAACTGGATTGCTCGAGTATATATAAGGAATTTGGTTTCCTCGTAAAGCCCTAGTAATTTTACTAGGACCTTACGAGGAAATAGCTATGCCCGTGTTTATTTTTCCTCGTAAGGGTGTTACTAGGGCTTTACGAGGAAATAGCTATGCCCGCATTTTTTTCCTCGTAAAGCCCTAGTAAATCTTACTAGAACATTACGAGGAAACAACTATGCCCGTGTTTTCTATTACTAGGGCTTTACGAGGAAAGGGTTTATAAATCCCTAAACTCGAAACCCCAAACCACAACTTCCTTAATTTATAACCTCTTCTACAACCAAACTCCTAACTTCTTCTACACATAAACCCCAAACCCCAAATGCAAATTGATTTTGTGATTAAACAAACTTAAAACATATATAATCCAAATTCATTTTTGTGATTAAACAAACTTATAAACATACATAATTCATTTGGATACATTGTCGTCATCTGTTGAAACATCTAAGTTATAAAACTTTTTTGCATCTAAGTTAGGTTCTTCAACTTCATCATCATCATGAGTTACAAAGGCATCACCTACCATATCATGAACCCTATCACAATCTACCGTTTGTTCCTCTTGGTGATGATAGCTATTACTACTGCTACCTTCATTACGCAAATGCTCAACCGGTTCAATCTGAAAATTGCTATTACTACTGCTACCTTCATTCCTACAACTAGCATCTTCTCCATGTTGATACCAAATATAATAATATGGCATGAAACCTCTATTTATTAAATGCTTACAAACATTTTCACGAGGGCCTAATTTGGTATTGCAACATTTCCGACAAGGACAGAACATCTTACCACTTTCCTGCGTGAGTGGTGTAGAATCTGCTTGATGCATAAACGTCTCCAACCCTTCGAGAAATTCTTTCGTCACCCTCCCGTTATTATCTCTGTGTGAATACATCCACTTCCGCAACTCGAAAATATTTCCCGAACCGGACATTTTTTTTGTGTTTGATCAAGCTTATAGCTGATTTTTTTTGTGTGTTTCAAATGAATCACATATGGTGGTATTTATAGGAATTTTTGAATCTGAGAATTTACTAGGAAATTGCTAGGAAAAGTATGTACAAAACACGTTTTTGATTTAAATTTGATATTTTCTATCCATTTCCTCTTAATTTCGTAGTAACAAATACATTCCTCCTAATTTCGTAGTAAACTATTACTAGAACTTTACGAGGAAAGAAGATACTATGAGTTTACGAGAAAAATGACATTTTCCTCGTAAGAGCCACGTAAGTTTACTACGAATTTACGAGGAAACCTTTTTCTCGTAAGTTTACGAGAACTTTACGAGGAAAAATGGTTTCCTCGTAAAATCGAAGTTAAATCGTAGTAATTACGAGGAACTATTTTCCTAATAAACTTTCTTAGTAAAAACTTAGTTTTCTTGTAGTGAGCACAAGCTAAAACTAATTTCGCGTGTGTCTTAAAAGAGAAAAGAGGTGCAGATTTAAAAATCAGAAAGCGAGATTTGAAGATACCAAATATTCTCTCGATTACGTTTCTTAAAGATGCATGCCGCAAATTGAATAACTCGTTCTGGTTACAAGGGTCATGACCTTCACCCCTAAATTCTTGTAGATGATACCGAGTACTTCTAAACGGGGTTAAAAACTTCTGTCGGTTGGCAAACTCACAATCTGCTAAATAAAATTTTCCTGAGAGTAGTAAACATTTTAATGAAATCAGTTGTATATAAATAGAAAAATCTTGTAATATGAACTTAAATTTCTCAATCATACCTTCTGGAACTTCTAGTTTGCAAGTTTTTACTTGTTAGAGCATCACTTAATATTTTTGAATCATGAGCTGAACCTTCCCATCCACTAAGAACATACATGAATTGTAGATCAAATTTGCAAGTCGCAAGAACATTTTGAGATACAAATCATTTACGATTACGATAGCTTGGTATATCACACTTTGGCACCATCGCAAATATATGTGTTCCATCTATTGCTCCAATGCAATCCTATAATGATAATAGTTAAGTTGCAAAAAAAAACAAAATCAAAGAAATTTTATCAATACGTGAGACAAAAATTAGTACCTTGAAATATGGGTAAAACCGTGTGCTATCTTATCTTGGCACATGTTTTTAGTTAATTTGCCATTAAATATGGTGCCAGAGTATTCAGTGTCTTTAGAACCTTATGAAAGTTCTCACTAGTGGCAAAAACTGATCTCTTGAATGTATCTATTGTGTAACAATATTTTGAACCCTGACCAACAGTGAGAAGAAATGTAGTTACCATCTCTTCAACGCATATATTATGAGTATCTCGTAAACATGTTTTCACCCTAATAGGATCACACATCTTCAGAAATGAGCTTGGATACATACGGTAGAAAGATCGAAAGTGCTATGGCTCCTCCTTCAAAGCTTTCTGAATGTAATCATAACCAACATTCGTAATTAGCCGACGAATAAGACGTTCAATCTGATTAACACTCGTCGCTCTTACTAAGTTATCGAGCATTAGTAACATAGTGTCCAAATGTGATTCATCATCTTCTCTCTGGATTGCTTCTTCGTAGGTTTTTGCCATAATAACACAACTGCAAATATAAAATAGTAGTATTAGAATAACTATGCAAAGATCGAGCAATAGTTGTACATCTAGCATGACTTCTTAAAAACAAACAAAAGTTTTATAGAAAACACACATGCATATATATATACGTAAAGATCAATTAGAATGACTACCCAAACAAACAAAAAGCTTCCAGAATAAAACACGTATATATATATATATATATATATATATATATATATATATATATATATATATATATATATATATATATATATATATATATATATATATATATATATATATATATATATATATGTAATAATGTAAAGAACAATTATCATAACTACACAAACAAACAAACAAATAAACACAAAGGTTCTCCAACGACATGCATACATATATTTTGACGTAAAGGACAAATACTATGGAGATAAAATAATATTAATCCAAATCTAATTTGTTATAAATCAAACAATTCAAAACAGTCTTAAATATAATTAAAACAAAATAGCTGCAAAATCAAAATAATGATCACTTGAGTCTGAAGCAATAATCAGTTCTAGCTAATATTGGCTTGGATCCAACCATAGCGCTCTTCAACAAACATATTTGTAAAAACATCTTTTATTCCCAGTGAATAGATAAGAGTAACAGCTTTGAATTTGGTAGGCTGATCCAAATTAGTGATCTCTTTCATAGCATCCCAAACATTATTTTCTTTTTCTCAGCTTCCTTTTCTTCAATTTCCAGTCGGAGCTTTTCTTCTCTTTTTTCAGTCTCTTTTTGTTGTCTTTCTTCTCATTGTTGTATGATACTAAGGATCTTGTTGCTCACTGTGACTATAGAATCCTTGTTATCACTCTTTAGCTCCTCCAGATTGTAGAATTCTTTTGTTCTAGATCTCTTTCTTGGGATCAGTTTTTCTGCATGACCTTCTGCACGACCTTTCAGATTGTTTTTAAAAATAGGTGACACATCACTAATGTAATTGTTGTTTTCACAGTCTATCAAGGTTTCTTTCACTTGATTATCACCACCCGGTAAGTGCGAGCAGCAGTAGTGTAACTTAATCCAATCGAATTACCACCATTAGCAGTTGTACCATCAAATATAATCTTCAAATCTTCAAATTGTTCATGAGAGTCATAACGCATATATTTGTGATTTGGATGTGCCTATTATATTTCATAAACATACATAAGAAATACAATTATGAATTTGTATAATATCAAAAAAAATTGGTAAAACAAAAGATACCTTAAAATATCCTTGCCATACTTCTTCAGGAGCAGTAAACTTTTTTGTCTCAGAATCCCATCCAAACCCAGAGCTGTTACGTTGAAGATCCACATAACTTTGGTATTGAGCTTTAAGATACTTTAATCTGCTCTGGTAGTGCTTATGGCTCTTTTGGCATCCAAGTCTTTCATTAAGCACTAGTAGTATTTTATTTATCATTGTTGCCTTATTGATTAAACCACTAGTATCACGCCATCCACGTTTCATTCCCTCAACAAGTAACTTAATCAACACTTTTGTCTCCTCTGGATTCCAGTGACTATGTTGATTTTTTTTCTTTATCACCCATTGTAATCTTATTAAAAACTAGCTATAATTAGTCTAAAAATAGTTACACATTTATTTTCAAAATCATATAACACAATAAAATTTAACATAAAGGTAAGACGTAGAATAACAAAATCAAACAATAAATTTTATAAACAGAAGTCAAACACAAAGGCAATAGACAAATCTATAAGAATGGTCAGCTTAGGATGCTGAAAAATAATAGTATGGCTAATTTTTCTTAAAATGATGATGAAAAAAGCTTACTTGGAAGAAGTTCAGCTCACGAAGAAAATTCAGCAAGTTGCAATTGGCTCATGACATATATATATATATATGTGCATTATATATTACCTTAGAAGAAGATTCTTTGGAGAAAAAAAATCCGCAAATCTATGAACTTCAGTAATAATCACTGGAAATCCATGTAATATATTTGTTAACTTTACTTAACTTTTAAAAATCTATCGATTTCCAAAATCATTAAATTTCACACAAATTCTTGTTTGAATAACCCCCATTATAGTATTCTTAGAAATTTCTCAATTGAATTTTAGGTTGAGTTGAGCGATTTTGAGAATAAGAGATTTGTTTAATTTGTAAAGGGTTCTAAGAATCTTGAGTATATATGTAATATTTTGAAAGTAATTTTAAAAATCTTGAAAGGATATATGCAATATCAAACATAAAAACACTAATAATATATATATATATATAAGATTAAATATTTGAGTTAATTATTCATGTAATAAATAATTATTTTAGGTATTCAATAATATTTTATTATGTTTTAGATACATATTAGAAATTGAGATTGTGTATGTACATTTGGAATTTTGAAGTTTTGGGTTTTTTTGGATATTCATTTAAGTTTGGGTTCGGTTTGGTTAAAACTCATAACCCAAAATAACATAAAACAAGATCTATTGGGTATTTATGTCGGTTCCGGATCAGTTCAAATTCAATTTTAACGGATCGGGTTCAGTTTGAATTTTTGGGTTCGGTTTATTTTTCCAGCCCTAAATATAACACATCTCTACATTAATTGAATGAATATGGAATCATTAATGGTAGAAAGGTAGCATCAGAAAGAGAAAAAGGATGTGGATGCATGAGATAGTCGTACGTGTTCATTCAACATGGTATGTATATGTGGACACGTATGTGTGGATATGTGATTTTCACCATTTTGAATGATTTCTTTCTATATGTCCACAAAACTATATACATATGTACATGCTCATATTGCCATTGTTATCCAGTTCATTCAAGTATCAAATACTTAATATATAATCACATCTCTCACATTTAACATACAAACATCAATAAATGTTCACATCTTCGAACAATTAATCTATTATCCATAAAATGTTTCAGCATTTAATCCACGAGAATTTCAGAACAAAAAAAACTAAAATTTTCGTATGTCTAGGAACTACAATCCACCTTAGTCCACTTTCTAATGTACCTTCAACATTATTAGTTGTGTCTACGTCATTGTGTCCAAGTGGTTGGCGATAACTAATGTTCACTTGTTCAGTTTCCAGAAAGTTGAAGAATATGACTCTGCCAACTATTCCAATTAGTTTTGATATGATCAGTTTGGATGGTATATGTGTTGTTTTAACATTTTCAAAAAAAAAAACAGGATTAACTATTTGTGTAGACAAAGGGGCTCATCAGCCGAGAATATTCATGGGGGCCAGATGTTTTCCAAAGAAATCTATACACTTGGATAACATTTCTTGTCCAACTAAAATGATATTCAACAATACGTTGCCCAGATGAATTTTTACACGTGGATGACATTTTAATGTATATTTACTATTTTTAGTTAAGTTTGGATAGCTTAGATTCTTTATAATGTATGTCATGTAATCTTATTTTTGAGATGGAGCTTAACAAATAACCAATGTATACAGTACTGTTAAGTTTAGTAGCTTGATTTATTTAAAAGAATTGTATATTGAAATGTAGACAAGGGAATAAACGAGATATCAAATTTATTGTTGTTAACCTCATAAAAAATTACGTAAAGATCTAAGATTCACGTGAACGGAGGGGAAGATAATCACTCGATAAAAGAAAAGATAAAAGATGTCCACTGACATATATCAATTGTGATCAATTTTGCGCTTCAACATCATAACTAATGTGTTGGAGTCGCATATCTCCTAGGATTAGGGATCGTTTGATGTCCATCTGATAAATATTAATTGTCACTAGATCATGTGATATGATTGTCCCAAGTGACTCACTTTTTTCTACATTAGAACATAACATAATAATTTAGACATAATCTCTCACACACACATATAATAAAACTTGAGGTAATGAACATTGTTTAAGGAAGTCCACAAAGTTATGTCCACATGGAGGATGCATGTAAAATTAATTACTAAATTTATTTAAAAAAATGATCCCAAAATTTATAAATCTCAAATTTTGTAACAATACATTATTAATAGTAAACTTTCAATTGTCAAAATTGATATTGACCCATATACAATAATTTTCATAAAGTTACAAACAACATCAATTTGAGTTTTTATTTTTCATTTCACCTTAAATTAATCATCCACCAAATTTCCTACCCGAATTGTTGTGGACTCTATCCAGGTTGTATTCTCATAGAAACTAGGATATTTTCATTCGACGATATTCTTTTCTTGATTCCTTATTCTGATAAAAGTATGAAGCAGAGAGATGGTGGCGTAAAAAGAGTTGAGAATCAGCCACGATATTTCTCTGGTAAATACTTATGAAAATCATGAGGGCGAAGCGATGTTTTCAAAATCTTCTATTGTTGAAACAATTAAAGTGAAAACGACAATAGCAAATAGACATGAAAATGTAAAAGATGAAGACACCGTATTGATTTTTAGGTTTAAGTTTTTTTCTATTATATTAAATAAAATTAATCATATACAATTAAATAGAAGAGTGTTGCTGTGATTTAGTTATAAAATATTTTTTTTTGCAAATAAAAGTACGAACATAAGGGCACAATCAGATTTTCTTTTTTTGTCGTCTTTTATTAGGGTTTGAAGACTGTTTTGGTACAACAAATCGAGCTTTTATCACTAATGCCCCCAAAATATAAACAACTCAGTTTCACGACCACACACATGTACAACTATGGAATCTTCTTCACGATGTGTGTTATGACACACGGGCTTCATGCAACGATTGCAATCTCCACCACTTCTATGCCGCTCTGATGCTCCACTGCTGTGATGCTCCTCTAGAGTCGATCATCACAGAAATTGGCACCTCGCTAAGAATAGCAATGCTTTTTCCAAATTCGTCTGCTTCAAAAGCTTTCTTTCGATGATATATCTTCAAACTGAATCTATAATTACTGGCTATAATCACAAGATAGAAATCAAACCAACTTATGTATATACTCTTTGCCAGGACGTTTTTCAGCAGAGAAGCTCCAACTCTTCTTAATCCCACATTAAATCGTTCGATGTAATCCACCAATCTATCTATTATTCATTTGAAACATTTGACTCCCCAACCATAACGTCTGAAAAAAGTAAAAAAAAAGAGTAAAAATTAAATTCAATTGAGAGAGGAATAAACATAAACCAACAGAAAAAATCAATTTTGAAGTCATCAAGATTTTAAATAAACTAAAGGAGCTTGAATAAACATTAAATAATAAAGCTTTGAGATTAAAAAAAAGTATTGATAAGAAAAGCTAAAGATGAGTTGAAAACACATCAAAATCGTAAAAATAAAAGAGACGGAGGAATAGACATAAACCAACAGAAAAAATCAATTTTGAAGTCATCAAGATTTAAAATAAACTAAAGGAGCTTGAATGAACATTAAATAATAAAGCTTTGAGATTAAAAAAAGTATTGATAAGAAAAACTAAAGATGAGTTAAAAACACTTCAAAATCGTAAAAATAAAAAAGAGAATCCACTACTCGGAAACCAAAATCAGATAAAATGAACCAAAAGTCCGAACAAAGTCAGAACAAAAAAATTGTAATTTCTTCTCATCTTTGTGAAAGATAGAAGTGAGAGTACAAAGATGAGAGAGTCTCTACAGTCCAGCACAATCGGATTTTTAATAGGCATAGATAGGAAGAAGTATCCGAAAGCTGTCTTTTCTAATTAGAAAATATGTATAAGTACCTTATAATGTAATTCTCTCTTAATTTAACATTTATCTTTCTCCCATATTTGAAATTAAGTATTTATTATATAATCAAATGACTTAAACACAAAAACAGTAATTTTGTTTAAACATTTTTGTTACATATAATAAAATTAGGTGAATTGCCGGCATATGCGAGTGCGATTATTTTATGGGGAAATTGCAATACTACCACAAGTTTGATACTATTTTGAAAATTTACATTTACTGAATGAAAATTTTCAAAAATAACTTTAACTTATGATGAAAATAGACTAAAATATTTTTTCTAAATATTTATAAAACATTTAGAAACTCAACCCCACCCATTCAACAATAAATCCAAAACAATAATCACTAAAGTGTAAACCCAAATGTTATTATATTTTGATTGAAAATATTTTTGCAAAGCGGTACTTAACTTGTGTTATTCTTAGCAATTTCTCTTATTTTAAAAACATTTATTTTATCGATTATTATTCAAAAACCAGAATTACATTATTCATATATGTTTATTATTGTGCTATTTTTTTTGAAAATATGTATGTTTATTATTGTGCTATTTTGAAAATGATAAATTGCCAAGAATAACATAAGTTAAGTATCACTTTGCAAAAATACATATTATCAAAATTATATTAACATTTGGGTTTACAATTTAGTGATTATTGTTCAGGGTTTAGTGTTAAAGGGGTGAGATTGAGTTTCTAAATTTTTATAAATATTTTAAAAAATTAATTAAGTCTATTTTCATCAAAAAAATAAGGTATTTTTGAAAATAGTCATTCATCAAAGGTAAATTTGCAAAGTGCTATCAAATTTATGGTAGAAATGAAATTCCCACTTTGAAAATTTCATTTTAGTTTAAATGGTTAAAATATAACTTTGGGTATTATATATAAGAATAATCTTATTTATTTTTTAAAAAATCTTTATTTTCAGTTATTTTAAATTATATTATAATTAATTATCTAGTCTAATAAATAAATCCAAAATTTTAAGATGAAATTTTGTTGTTAATATATAATAAATTATATTATTAAAGATAACAATAACTTTAACCGCTTTAACTTTTGACGCGAGAACTAGAATGTGAAAAATTACATTTCAAATAATAATATAGATTTTGTTTTGAATTCAAGATACATCCATCTTGAACGTTATACGAATAGGTAAACATTAATGAGGTCTTTTTTGTGAAAAGTTTTTCTATAATGATGCTCCAAATCTGATTATGGAAATAGTCATCAAGGGTTCAAGAAGCAGAGGATAATAGGATCCCTAGGTAAAAACTAGCTTCTCCGAAATTCGTTTTGGTCTTAAGTAAGAACCTGAAAATGAACAGTAAAGACTCCTGACACGTCTTAGGGTCCGAAAGCATGCGCCTAGATCTGGTAGTAACTCTTATTAATCATGGTAGATCTCAAATAATGTACTGTATGTTGTCTTTATAAATGAATCACTACTTCTAAACCCACAATGATCAATAAATGTTTCTTTCTTCTTATCAAACAGATAAACACATGACATGACATGGAAAACAAAAGTGTGATTTAGAAGAAAACTTCTCAGAAAATACGGAAATATTAAACCATATACGATGTTTTTAACAACAAATAAGAAAGAAACTACTTGGTAGCCTGAGCAATGATGTTACTTATGGAACTAGCCTCCTCTTTCGCAGCCTCCACCAATTGATCCTTCAATTATATCATAACACATTATATTAGTACAGCCTTAAAGGCCTAGTCCTTTTTGTCTGAGTGGGGGCATTTAACACTAAGAAACCATACCTGAGTTGAGATGATCCTCGCCACTGTTTTCTTGCTCGACTCTTGAAGCTCACCGGCAATCAACAGCTCATCCAATATATAATACGCCTAGATCCAAAATTTGTCATTAATGAAAGTAAAGAGTATAAAGAATCATTGCTTTTCACTTAAAAGGTTCTATAGAGTTGTGTGTATGCATACCTTGTGGAAGTTAAAAATCAAATCGAGTTCACACACCTGTAGATCATAGAATAAACAACTCTAAATTAAAATATATTCGGTTTTTTTTGGTACGGTTATGATAGAGTGGCAGAAAACTTTTTGGATATGCATTTAGACTCACACTGCCAAAGTAACGGTCAAGAATCTCGACATAGTGATGAATAATCTCCAGCACCTCTAACTCGTTATCCGCCTCATCAATGCACATGCAGAAATACAGGCTTGCATACCTGCACAAATACACAACAATCATCTTCATTACCAATGTTTTTTTTGAAGTATAAGCTCTGTAGACATCTTCATATGTTTTTTTGTTTACCTTTTGTAGACAACCTTGTATCCTCTCCATTCGATGAAATTGCAAAGCTTGGGACCTCGGTTCAGGATTACACCGCTGAGTTCTCGTATGACCTGTCCACATCAAGTTTCCAGGTGTAAGATCAAAGGGCAAGCAAAACATAAGAAGGGATGAATGAAGCTCAGTGATTTGATCTTGGTAAAACTTGAGCTGTTGTACATACCTTAGACCTTTCCTTCTGTGTGTAAGGCGAATACCACTTGGTGAGCCTCACTTTTCCTTGCCGACTAACTAAAAGCACAAAATGTATCTGGAAAATACAAAACACCAACCCAAGATTCTTGAGCCAACTTTGAATTTGTCATCTTCTCAGGACCATCTCACAAAAAGCTTTTATTGTAACAAGATTCCTAACAATTTTAGAAAAGCATTGATGTAGATGGTACTATTCACCCAACTAAATCATTATGAATGGCAATCTATAGCGCACAACTGGTATTTCCCGTCTCCAAACTCATCAGTTTCTCACTCATGTTAAGTAATCCAAAGATGTTTCAGTTTCAATACAGAAGAAAAAAAAAAACAGGACGGATCAGGATAAGACATAGAACTAGCTAGAAGTACCACCCACTCCTACAGAAAACATGAACTCAACAAGCTAAAATTCTTCCACGGAAACAGAAGCCACGTACATACAAACATGACCACCAAGATTCTTGAGCCAAACTTTGAACTTGTCTTTTTTCTAGGATGAGCTCAGTAAAAAGCTTTTAGTTGACAAGACCGCATTACCCTAGTTTTTGTCCATCCAACCAAAACCCATTATGAAATGGAAATGTAGAGTGCATAATTGGTTTTGCCCATCTCCAAGCTCATCAGTTATAAATCAATCTAGATCACAAAGAGCATATATACTTTCCTAACAATCAATCAATTAGCAATCGCTAAGCAGATCCAAGCAGAAATTTATCAGATGAAATCGATTACCAATCGAATCGAAACCAGAAAGGGAGGATCAGAGATGTGAAATCTCAGATTCAAACAAAAAAACAAGCATCGTCGATGACGATGGCACAAGATCGAAAAGGCAGATCCAGAATCCAAACGAATAAACACAGTAAGGGGAATTCATTGAAGAGAATTGAATTGTTACCATGTTTATCCGAAACTCAACAGATCCTCGATTCCCAGAAGAGATCTCCCGAAGCTGATGATATTATTAGAAACGACCTTAATGCTAATAATCGTTCGTTCATTCCCGCACAAAGAATATTAGAAACGACCTTAATGCCAAGGGTATATTAGTAAATATAACGGATTGGGTCGACTTCTTTAAACCATAAGCTCTTTTACAAACCCACTAACCATAGTTAACTCACTATCCACTACGGGACTGTAACTGCACTGTTGCGGTTGCGGTGTTTTCGGATGCGGATAATTGCAATTTTATGTGTTATTAAAAAATTCGGAAGACTGGTAAAATGGTTAGAAATTATTACGTTGGCGTGATATTTATGACTGTTTAACCATCAAATACAACAATAGTTAAATAATAAATTAACAATATTTATATTTTATATAATTATAAAAATATTAAAAATTATATTATAATAAATATAAAAATTCTATTTATAAAATTATACTATTAAATTTTTAAAAATTATAGAAATATTTTTCTTCCTTATTGCTTTCTTAATTCATCTGAGTTCTTCTAAGTACGAGTACTGATCTTTGCTTTTTTGAATTTCAAATGCAAATCTTGGTTAAGACTTCCAACAACGTTGTGCTAGCACTATATTTTGAGAGTTCAGTTTTGAGTTATTCTTTAAACATTAACTAGATTCTGACCCGCCCTTCAAAGGGCGGGATTATTTTTCAAATAAACTAAAATTTATATGATAGAAATTTTTATTTTTAATAGTATATTTACATTTAAATGTTACATATGAAGTGATATATTCAGTGTTTTGAAACCCAATCTAGACCCGTGATTTAGCCAGTAAAACCAATGGCAATATATGTAATCCATTTTTTTTATATAATCTTTCTTTAAATTATTTTATAAGATCCGCCTAAAAATCCAAATCATGTAACTCGACTACCAATTAAACCGATGGGTGGTCCATTATGTAATACAATTTGATTTAAATAGTCATATATAAAGTATTTATAATTCTTGAATGTTTAGATTAATGATTGATATGTATGAATATGATACTCCAATTGTACAAAAGTTAGCAATATAAATTTTAATTAAACTAATTTATCATTTTGTTGTGCGTAATGGATCAATATTTGAGATGCAACATACTAAAATAGAAATAGATTGAGCATCAATGATTCGTATACAGTTACTACATTTTAGTGATTTAAGTTTGAAATAAATATGATAGTTTATTTATTATTTAGTTTACTTTTATTGTTTCATGTTATTAGATTTTTTCAATGTTTTTTTGGGTTATTTAAAATTTAATTTGATAATTCATAATAAATATTTAAATATTTACTTATTTTAATTTTTTATATATTTTTATCATTTATCTAATAATAACTTTTATTATTAGATTTTATCTGCACTTTAAGGCACATGATTAATTTTTATTCAAAATTTATTTACTGAAAATTAGAAATCTTATACATATGTATTTTATAATAACATTTGTTTGTAAAGTATATATATAAATAAATTTACACAATTTATATATATATATATATATATATATATTTTTAAATAAGATAATTCATTTGTATAATCAGCCTCATATCGATTGGTTTGATAAAAATGTTATTTTTCAGTTTATTTGGTTTATGACAATTTTTATGTATACAATAATATTTATATTATGAAAAATTAAGGACAAATGCTATTCAAATTATAAAACATCCAAACATTTACATGTTAATTATAAAGTAATATCAAAAAAAGTATATATTCTATGTTTTTGGATGAAAACGATTAAATCGAATATACCATTGTTTTCTTTAGAATGCCGTATGTACTATTGTTATTTTCTAATGAAAAGTATGTCCATTTAAATTTATACACCTTGGTTAGCATAGGTGCAACACTGTAACATATCTATAAAAATATCTAATTGTTGGTCACCAAATTCAGAGACCAATATATTAGTCAATGAGTTCACGAAAAATATATGTTGAATATTAAAGTCAGTCAAAATATTTCTTTTAAATCTAATACTGTTATTTTAAATCTAATACTGTTACCAAAAGATTTGCAGGAATCTTAAATGAATTTTGAACCTCAAATGTCTCTAATAATGGTTTCATAAAAATATTATAAGTAACATGTTTTATATTTAATCACAACATTGTTTAGTAGGCCCAAATTTAAAACATGCCATGGTAAAATTCAAATATAACCCTGTTTTAATAGATTAGATAAAAAAGAATTATCTTTTTTTTTTCATAATGAATAAGGGATGTCAAAATGAATAAAAATTAATGGATCAATCCAACCAAATCCAGACCTTAGATATTACACTACAAGAAAACTGTTTTTTAACTACGAAATTTAACGAGGAAAAATAATCCTCGTAAATTTACGTGGCCCTTACGAGAACCTTACGAGGAAAACCCCATACCACGTAGAATCCTCGTTAATCAACGAGAAACATGTTTCCTCGTAAAATCGACGTCATGTAGCGAGGACTTAACGAGGCATAGTGAGTTTCCTCGTAAAGTCCTCGTAAGCCTTACGTGGACTTTACGAGGAAACAGTATACCGAGGAAACAACGAGGCCTACTGGTTTTTAGTTGTAAACGTGTTTGTTTTGGGTGTATACCTACCAACTTTCCTCGTAAATTCGAGGTAAAATGTCATCTACCAATTCCAAAATTTTCCTATAAATATGGTGTTTGAGTTTGAAATGAAAGATACCCCAAAAATTGAAAAAATAAAAGAGAGAAACAACTGAAAGCGTGAAAGGAAAAAAATGTCCGGAGATAGAAATATTTTCGAGTTGCGGAGGTGGATGTATACACACAAAGATGGTAACGGGAGAGTGACGAAAGAATATCTCGAAGGGCTGGAGACATTTATGCATCAAGCAGATTCTACACCGCTCGCGCAAGAAAGCGGTAAGATGTTCTGTCCTTGTCGGAAATGCAACAATTCAAAATTAAGCACTCGAGAAAATGTTTGGAAGCATTTAGTAAATAGAGGTTTCACGCCACATTACTATATTTGGTTTCAACATGGAGAAGGTTATAGTAATTGTGGGAATGAAGCTAGCAGTAGTAATAGCAATTTTCAGGTTGAACCCGCGGTTGATCATTTGCATAATGAAAATAGTTACCATCAAGAGGAACAGATGGTAGATTATGATAGGGTTCATGATATGGTAGGTGATGCATTTGTAGCTCATCATGATGATGCTCATGAAGAACCTAATATAGATGCAAAAAAGTTTTATGAAATGTTAGATGCTGCGAATCAACCAATTTACAGTGGTTGTAGAGAAGGTCTCTCTAAATTGTCGTTGGCTGCTAGAATGATGAATATTAAAACCGATCACAATCTACCTGAAAATTGCATGGATGCTTGGGCAGACTTGTTTAAAGAGTATTTGCCGGAAGACAATGTGTCTGCTGATTCTTATTATGAGATTCAGAAATTGGTTTATAGTCTTGGGTTGCCTTCGGAGATGATAGACGTTTGCATCGAAAATTGCATGATTTACTGGGGAGATGATGAGAAGTTAGACGAATGTCGATTCTGCAAGAAGCCACGATTCAAACCACAAGGACGAGGGCGTAATAGGGTACCTTACCAAAGGATGTGGTACCTACCACTTACAGACAGATTGAAAAGATTGTACCAATCTGAGGAGACTGCCGGAGGGATGAGATGGCATGCCGAGCATACTCAGACGGAGGGTGAGATGACTCATCCATCAGATGCAAGAGCTTGGAAACATTTTAACAATGTGCATCCAGATTTCGCTAGCAATAGCCGGAATGTGTATCTTGGATTATGCACAGATGGATTTAGTCCATTTGGAATGTCAGGCAGACAATATTCGTTGTGGCCAGTCTTTCTTACGCCATACAACCTGCCACCAGAGATGTGCATGCGACGAGAGTTTCTATTCATGACCATATTAATACCTGGTCCGAAGCATCCAAAAAGATCTCTCGATGTTTTTCTACAACCACTGATAAAAGAGTTGAAAGATTTGTGGTCAACAGGGGTGAGGACGTATGATTGTTCAACGAAAACTAATTTTACGATGCGAGCGATGCTTCTGTGGACGATAAGTGACTTTCCTGCATATGGAATGTTGTCTGGATGGACTACACATGGGAGATTATCTTGTCCATATTGTAATGGAATGACAGATGCGTTTCAGTTGAAGAATGGAAGGAAGACAAGTTGGTTCGATTGTCACCGTCGATTTCTTCCCATTCACCATCCGTATAGAAGAAACAAGACATTGTTCAGGCACAAAAAGGTTGTGAGAGACACTCCTCCTCCATATTTAACTGGAGAACAAATCGAAGCGCAAATCGATTACTACGGTGCTCTAGAAACCGTTCCTCGTGGTGGTAATTGGCATGTTCCCAGTAATATGCTGATTATTACGGAGTTCAGCACAACTGGCACAAAAAGAGTATATTTTGGGAATTGCCTTATTGGAAGGATCTTCTTTTACGTCACAACCTCGATGTGATGCATATAGAGAAGAATTTTTTTGAGAACATCCTGAACACAGTATTGAATGTCCCTAGAAAGACGAAAGACAACATCAAATCAAGGTTGGACTTACCTGATATTTGCTCAAGAAGTGAGTTACATATAAAAAGCAATGGACAAGTTCCAGTTCCGATATTCAGATTGTCATCAGAAAAGAAGTCTGTGTTGTTCAACTGGGTTGCATCCGAAGTGAAGTTTCCTGATGGGTATGTTTCAAATCTTTCGAGATGTGTTGAAAAAGGTCAAAAGTTCTCAGGGATGAAGAGCCATGATTGTCATGTCTTTATGCAACGACTACTTCCCTTTGCATTTGCGGAGCTACTGCCAGCAAATGTACATGAAGCACTTGCAGGTAATATATATATATATATATATATATATATATATATATATATAAACATATGCTTATTATATTTCTTTATATATACACAAATAATATGACTAATGTATTTTAAATTTTGAAACATGCAAGGAATTGGAGCATTTTTCAGGGATCTGAGCACACGTACTCTTAAAGAGGATGTTGTTGAACAACTTCATGAGAACATTCCCATCTTACTGTGCAACTTGGAGAAAATATTTCCGCCAGCATTTTTTGACGTCATGGAGCATCTAGTCGTCCACCTCCCGTATGAGGCATTGCTTCGAGGACCTGTACATTACGGATGGATGTATCAGTATGAGCGGGCCATGAAATATTTGAAAGGAAAAGCTAAAAACCTCGCAAGAGTTGAAGGTTCTATAGTTGCCGGAAGTTTTACGGAAGAAACATCACACTTCACATCATACTACTTTGCACCGAAAGTTCGTACGCGGAAACGAGCTACAAGAAGATATGATGATGGTGGTGTTGTGCCGACATATTTGGAAAAAGATGTCCCATATATCTTTTGCCAAATTGGGAGATTTGGTGGGAAATTGAAAGAGGTTTGGTGGTCGAGTGATGAAGACCTCCATAGTGCTCACATTTATATTCTTCTCAACTGCGAGCATGCATTGATTCGCTATTTTGAAAGGTAGTTACACATTTATATTCTTCTCAAACACATATGTTTTGTTTGGAATTGATTAATTAACAAAAAATTGTACAGGGAATTTGTTACTCAAGTCGAAGAAGCAATTCCGGATATATCCACAACTGAGTTAGACAAAAGGAAAGATCAACACTTTATTAAGTGGTCAAGGAAACATGTATTACAACGTTCTCTTTATTTTTCAATGTTCGCTGTTACTATGAAAAATTTCAAAGTTCTTTTTGTTTTTTCAGGTTGATTATGACGATCCAGATTATCCCGCATGGTTTCACGAATTAGTTCAAGGTCCAGTTGCAAAGGTCACCACATCGCCGATGTATTTCACACGAGGCTATACTTTTCATACATATGAGTATGGTAGACAACGTGCGACAAGTAATTATGGAATATGTGTGAAAGGCGAAACAGATTTCTATGGGATCTTGCAGGAGATTATTGAAGTTGAATTTCCAGGGTTATTGAAGCTGAAATGCGTCCTCTTCAAATGTGACTGGTTCGACCCCGTCGTCAACAGAGGTGTTCGGGTTAACAAATTTGGTGTAGTTGATGTCAACAGTGGACGTAGATACAACAAATTCGAGCCTTACATATTAGCTTCCCAAGCAGACCAAGTTTGCTATGTTCCATATCCTCGGATGACAACCTCGGGGATAAATTGGTTATCTGTTATCAAAGTCACACCACGTGGACGCATCATCGCTGGAGAAGAGCCACCTTTACAAGAAGAACACACCAATGGAGTCGAGGAACCTGATCAACAAGTTGATGCCATCCTTCTCATCGATCCGCATAATCGTGAATATGAAGATTTTCAAGAAGATAATACAGACGAAGTTGTTGAAGACGAGTTTAATGAAGATGGTGATGTTTCTAGTGATGACGAAAACGATAATAATGTATCGGAATGATGTTTACTTTGTTTGATTAATGAATGTGTTTACTTTGTTTGATTATGAAAATAATGTTTCGGTTTGAGGTTTGGGAATAAGTATAGGTTGATGTTAAGTTATAGAAATTGGGGTTTGGGGAGGCTTAAGAAGAAGTAGAGGTTGATGTTATAAGTTTGGGGTTTCAGGTTTTAGGGATTTAGGGACATTTCCTCGTAACTTCCAAGTAAAGCAAAAACACGGACCTGGTTATTTCCACGTAAAACAGTTTCCTCGTAAAGTCCTCGTAAACCGAAAACGCGGGCCTGGTTATTTCCTCGTAACATTTTCTCGTAAAGTCCTCGTCAACTGGGCCTGGTTATTTCCTCGTAACTAAAAAGACGGGCCTGGTTATTTCCTCGGTATGTTTACGTGGACTTTACGAGGAAAAAAACACGGGCCTGGTTATTTCCTCGTAAATTTACGTGGGCTTTACGAGAAAATAAACACGGGCCTGGTTATTTCCTCGTAAATTAACCTGGTGTTTACGAGGAAATATAATTGCCTATATAAACTCGAGCCACCAGATTTCTCTCATTCGTAGCAACTTCCTCTCTATCTCCTCTTAAGGTATTCCTCTCTACTTCCTCTCTAGATAGGTTAGGTAATTAGTTTAGGATTAGTTTAGGTGGTTAGTTTAGAGAATTTAGTTTATTAGGTGGTTAGTACTATATTTATGTTTTTAGGTGGTTAGTAATATATGTATTTATATTTCTTTATTAATATGTTGAATTAATTTGTTTTTGTAGATGGTTAGAGCTAATAAGCTTAAGAAAGCGACGACTCATTACAAAGACTTGTTTACCGGGCCTAGTACTCATGGCGCATCATCTTCATCTCCCGGTTCGGTTCCGGATACTGTCCCCGAGACTCAGTCTTTTCAGAGAGTCTCGCAGTCGCCTCCTCCTCCTCCTCCTCCTCCTGATGCGGCCGAAGTTCATCCCGACTTGCTCGTGCCGCCGACGGCTCCTTATGCTACGTACACCGTCGAAGACCTTCTTGCTCAGCAAGGCAGGGAAGGTTTACCAGTCCTAGACCCCAACCGAAAGGAAGGCGCTTACTGGTACATTTCATGTTTAAGTATATTTTTTTATTTATAACAAATTAAAATATTTAATAATGTTATTTTTTTTTCTATTCAGGTTTGGGGCCGATAGTCGTGTTGCTCGGACTGTAACCGAGGTGATCAAAGGTTATTTTCCCGCCGCACATCCGAACTGGAAAACGACGCTGAACCACGTCCGAAAGACATGGTTCAAAATGTTCGCGGTAACTATTAATTTTATTTTTAATTATTACAGTTTTTAAAATATTTTTAAACTAATGTTAATATTTTTTAATTTTGTTTTACAGCAAAAATGGCGTTGGTCTATAGGAGTGAACGAGGACGTGAAGGAAGCTTTTATCAAGAAGGCAAAAGAGCGATTGTTGGACACAGTGTCTAACTGGAAGGACGATTATTTGGTCGACGGTTATGAGCACGGGAAGCCCGCTGAGCTCACAACGGAAGTGTGGGATGGCCTCATACGTTATTGGAACTTGCCATCCTCGATCAGAGTCTCCAACAGCTGCTCCTCTTCCCGTCTGACGAGAGACGAGCATGGCAACTTGCCCATGCTTCACTCTTCAGGTCAAACACCACACGCCGGTGTCCGTCTACAAATGGTAATTAAATATTTATATTTTTTAATTTTTTAATTACATATATTTTAATTGATTAATTATTTTTAAAAATTTTGTAGGCTAAAAAGACGGGAGTTCTACCCTCTCTTAAGGAACTTTACGAGAGGACCCACAAGAACAAGGCTGGGAAATTTGTAGATCCTAGATCCAAGCAAATCTACAACGACGTTGTTGCTCGGGTTGAAGAACGCCAAACCCAGCTGACCCAGCAGTCCGCCGATGGGACACCCGTTATATTATCCACTCCTCAAGTGAATGAGATTTATGAGGAGGTAAAATTGTTTTCTTGTTATTCTTTTAATATCTTTTCATTTTATTATTGGCTAACATTAATTTTTATATTTTTAAAAGGTCGTTCCTAAGAAAAAAGGACGTAGATTGGGGATTGGTTCCGTTAACGATGTCCCAAGAGCGACATCGTCTTATGCTCAGCGACGGGAAGATGAGACTGCTCAGCGACGGGAAGATGAGACTGCTCAGCTGCGTGCGGAGTTACAGGCCACGCAAGCTCAAATGGGTTCACTCGAGAGTTTCCTGGACGTTCTAGCGGCTGGAAATCCGCAATTGGAGCTAATGTTAGCAGCGAGATGGAGACAATTGGGTATTCCAGACCCAGACCAGAACGAGATGGACAGAAGGAACGACGACTCCCAGAATCCATAGCTCTTCTTTCCTTTTGTTGTAATATAAATTGTATAAAACTTATTTATTTATAAAATATTTTTATTCTATTTTATTAATTTAATTTTATTTCAAAAAAAATTAATTATATTTAATAAAATTATAAATGCAGGGAAAAATAAGTTTTGAAGTTAATTACTCGTTAATTTTACGAGGAATTAACTTCAGATACCTAACGTGGTATTTACGTGGAATATGTTACGTGGCATTTACGTCGAACCCTAACGAGGGACTTACGAGGAAAAACTTATGTGGATTTCACGAGGATATGTTAGCCAGTTGTTTACGAGGAAACATTTACGTGGATTTAGCGAGGAAATGTTAGCGTGTCTTTTGCGTGGTTACTTTCCGTGGTGTTTACGAGGAAATTTAGGCCCAACCTTACGAGGAAATGTTTCCTCGTAAACTTTACGTGGATTTAGCGAGGAAATTGTCTTTACGACGAACGTGGCATGAGGTTTACCATTTCGTGGTTATTTCCTCGTAAACCCTCTTTTACGAGGAAATAGCCACGAAATCGGCCCTCGCTAAATGATTATTTTCTTGAAGTGTTACTTGATAGAAAAATTGAATACAAATAGATTAATGAATAAAATGGATTAATAAAATTATTAGATTGGTTAAAATGGTTTGAATTGAAATGGATAATGAGTTACCTATAACTAAACCAATAAGAATTTATAACCAACATAAACACAAATCAAATATATAAACAAAAGAAACCAAATTAAAATTTTAAACTAATTTTACTATATCAAGTTTTATTTTTTATTTATCTAAATCAATTTTAATAAACTAAATCTAAAAAAACTCATATATAATTTTGTCAACACAAAATTTCTTAAATATATAAATATTATATATTTTTTTTTTATAAAAATTTAACCAGATTTTTTGTAAAAATAAAAAAATCAAGTTTTTCATCAAAATTGAATTTTTTGCCAAAAAATCACGAAATCAAGTTTTCTCGGCAAACCTCCAAAATCAAATTTTACCGTCAAAACTATAAAATCTTGTTTTCTTTTCAAAACTGTAAAGCCTAGTTCTCACGCCAAAATCACAAAAATCGTGTTTTCTCGCAAAAAAAAAACGCAAAATCAAGTTTTTTCGTCAAAATCGCAAATCAAGGTTTTTCTGCCAAAAACATGTTTTCCGCAAACACCGCAAATCAAGTTTTTGCACCAAAACAACAAAATTACGTTTCTCACCGAAACCGCAAAATTGTATTTTCTTACAAAAATCACAAAATTGAATTTTCCTGCCAAATCGTGTTTGCCCGCTGAACCCGTAAAAATAAACACCAAAATTGTAAAATTGAGTTTTTTCGCAAAACTCAAAATCGAGTTTTCTTGCCAAAACTGCAAAATTGTGATTTCCTGCCGAATCCGCAAAATTTCGGCCAAAACTGCTAAAATCGAGTTGTCTCGCAAAAACTGAGTTTTCCCGCCAAAACCGCAAAATCAAGTTTTCCAGCCCAAACTAAAAATTGAGTTTTTCCATCAAAACCGAAAAATTGAGTTTCCAGTCAAAACCGCAAAATCGATATTTTCTGCCAAAACAACAAAATAGAATTTTCTGTCAAAACTGCAAAATCAAATTTTTCTGCCAAAACCGTAAATTTGAATTTTCCCGCAAAGACCACAAAATCTTGCTTTCTCGTCACAACCGAAAATTTGGGTTATCCTACCAAAACCGCAAATCGAGTTTTCGTCAAAATTTCAAAATCAAATTTTCGTCAAATCGCAAATTCGTGTTTTTCCACTAAAACCACAAATTTTAGTTTTTCCACCAAAACCGCAAAATTATATTTTTCGTTAGAACCAAAAATCTGGTTTTCTGGCTAAACTGCAAATCGAGTTTTCTGGCAAAAATCTTAAATTAAGTTTTCTGGTGAAAACTGAAAAATCGATTTTTCCCTCTAAAATAACAAAATTGAATTTTCGCATTAAAACTGTAATATTGAGTTTTCCTGCCAAAATTGTAATATTGAGTTTTCTGCAAAAACTGTAAAATTATTTTTTCCGCCAAAACTGTAAAATCTCACCGTTTAATCTCAAACCCACTAAGTCGTAATTGTAATATTGAGTTTGGATTTTAGTGTAGTTGGCCGCTATGTAAAACAAACTTGATCTCATTTATTTTTTATTTATACTATAATCTGCCATAATCGAAATATTTTGCTCACTCCTTTACACAAGTGTAGGAGTTTTTATTCCAATGGGTTGTCATTGTATTTTTGACCGTTTATCCCAACATGTTCTTGTTGGGATTCTACCTCTTTTTTGTAACTTTAGGGATTCTACCATTTTTGCATTGACAGTTGAATTAAAACTACAATTATTGGTACTGTTGACAAAATAAAAGAAGTATTATACTGGTACTTTTGTAGTGGAATTTGAATAGCTGTTGCATGTACACGAGTCACAAGTGTACTTCATCTAGAATCTGCATTCTTCTCTATTATTATATCACCAAAGACTCATTAAATAACTTGTTCCTCTCCAACTGCACCAGTTTTGGATGTTTATAGAGCTTCACTTGTGTCAAACTCCCATATCACTCCTCCATCCTCTGCCACACCCACAAACCACATGTTTACATTTATTACTACCTAACTCTGTCATGTACTTCATAATTATAAAACACTATCATAATTATAAATTCAATATTATCACGATTATGCCTTAATCTCTCATCTTGATGCTAAGCTATCATCACCCACAAAGAACTCTATATTTCCCGGCAAAAGAAACTGAAACCCAAGGGTTATCCTGATTACACTAATAGCATCTAACAAGTAACAAGGTAGCATCCATGATCAGTGGAACGTAAGGGGATCATCGTTTATGTAACAGTTACAAAACTCAAGCATCAAGTGGCTGTAACAGCTACAAAACTCAATCAATGGGATTTGGAAAAGAGAAACCTTTGACTTTCTTGTTGATCCAAGCCTCTATAAGCATACCAGCACCAATCCCACCAAGGATAAAACCACCATAAAAGGCAATAGCAGAAGATAACACAACGGTCCGTTATCAAAGATTATGACTGATCTTTAAGCCATTTCCTCTGATTAGATGTGAAAGTTGTACTAAAACTTACTCCCTCCAATTCATATTATGTGTCATTGTATAGAAATTTTTTCGTTATAAAATAAGTGTAGTCTTTAACTATCAATGTAAAATTTATTAATTTTGTTTTGTATTTTATTTTATTTTTAATTGGTTAAAATATGGTTAATTGTATAGGTAATAATATTTTTATATACAAAATTAATTGTTTCTGTATGTGTACAAATATAAAAGTCATGAAAGTACTAAATTGTCTTTACATAAATAAATAAGGTAGTTTGGAGTACATACATAGCTAGAAACGGGATTAATCAATGAAGAACAAACAAATGAAGGTTACTACATCAGTCTTTTGTTTTACTAATTTGTTTTATTATCTGTTTCCTGCTCCAACATCATCTGTTCACTTGGGAAGAAGGGCCAATGTCTCTGCTGGATCTGTTGTACTTCATGTGGCTCTTTACAAGCTGTCCAGCTGCAATAGCAGACATTAGCGACAGCTCTCCCGCAAGAACCGAACCAGCCACAATTCTCGCCAGTTGCCTTGCGTTCGAGCCAGCTTCCTCCTCGTCGCTTGATCCTTTTACACCCAGCAAGTTCAAACAAGCTGACTGTGATGCAAGCTGTGTCCCACCTCCAACAGTACCAACCTGTAGTAGCCACATCATTACTCAACACTCATTAGTTTGGTCCACTCCACACAAAAATCTCTGCAGCATGCAGAAACTATATTGGCTTCATGTTCAGTATAGAACATGCATTTACCTCAATGCAAGGCATAGAGACAGAGATGTGAAGGTCGTCTCCTTCAGCTTCAAACTGCGTGATACAGTGTGAGCTCTCCACGTTCTGAGCAGGGTCTTGGCCCGTGGCGATGAAGACAGCGCTGACAATGTTGCTAGCATGAGCATTGAATCCACCAAGAGAACCAGCCATAGCTGAACCAGTAAGGTTCTTGAGCACGTGAAGCTCCACAAGAGCCTCTACGCTAGTCTTCAACACATTCCTTACAATCTCACCTTTAATAAGGGCTTCACACACAACATGCTTACCACGTCCTTGTATCCAGTTTATAGCCGAAGCTTTCTTGTCCGAACAACAATTCCCTGAACACCATTAACATCAATAACCAAAAGACCTTACTTTATTTCAGAAACCGAGACAGGAATAGACTACAAACCTGAGATACCAATAACAACCATGTCAGGAAACTCAGCCTTCACGAACTCCAAGACATTCTGAACACCTTTAGAGACCATGTTCATCCCCATAGCATCACCAGTACCACAAGCAAACCTCGGATAGAGATTCCTTCCAGAGATAGAGCATGTAATACTCTGAAGCCTAGCAAATCTACTCGATCTACACACACACGCACACACAGTGTCAATACAAAATCACCACCCTATCTTAGAACACAAGCCAAAGCTCAAAACTTTACTTGTTGAAAATAAGAGACAGTCTCTTGAAATTAGCAGGATCCTGTAGATAAAACATGGCAAGAGCAGCTCTTCTCACAGAAGGGAACTTAACAACAGGAGCTCTAGACATAGCATCCTTCATGATAACACTGAAGGCACCACCAGATAAGTGAATAGCCTTGCAACCTCTATTGGTACTAGCAACCAAACAACCCTCTGTAGTCGCCATTGGCACAGAGTACTCTCTCCCGTCGAGCAACAAAGGTCCAGCGACCCCGACCGGAATCTGAACATACCCAACCGGCATCTCGCAGCACTGTCCCAAGATCGAACCGTAATCGAAACCTTCTAACGGAAGTCCGGTTAACGATCTACCGGTTATCCTCTGTACCGCTTCTCGTCTAATCGCCGCGGCTCTCCCACAATCTCCAAGCTTCGTCTCGAGTGAGTACGACGCGACGGTTCCGTCGATCACGGACTTGACGATCTCTTCGTCTTCCTCGGAAGTGAGATCGGACTCACGAGGAGGATCAATCTCGTCGTGGTTGGTGATCCAAACGTCGTCGTCGGGGGATGATCGGAGGAAGACGGACTGAACGAAGTCGACGCCGAGGAAACCGAGGAGGTAGATGAAGGAGGAGATGAGTCCGAAGAGTGAGAGGATCTCGGAGAGGTTGACGACGTGGAGAGGCGTGGAGGTGCGTGTCTTCTCGCCCCAACGGATGAGAAGGAAGTAGACGGTGGCGGAGAAGAGGAAGAGGAAGAAGATATTGGTTAGGTATAACGGAAGAGGAAGCGCGTCGGAGCCTCTACGAGGAGGAGCAGTAACGTCGTCATTTTGAGAGGGGAGTTTCGTGGGTAGTCTGCGACGGGTATCCATTGAGGAAGGCGGTTAGATGATCGGACTTTTGTTTTTATATGATTATGAAATCTGTAGGTTTTGGGGTTTCTATGTATATATATAGTGGTGGAAGTGGCCAAGTGGGACATCGAAATCAACGTCAATTGTTTAATGTTTTGTTTTGTGAAAGAAGCTGATTTGGTCTTTGTCTTTCCTAACTACTTCTCCTATTAATTCTTAATTATTAGTTGAAATTAATTAATGGTCTCTCTTTTCTCTATTAAAAGGGAAGTACAATATTTATCTACCATAAAAAGTCATACTTGTTCATTTCAGCAATCAAATCTATTTGATTATTACATTAATCTATTAAAAAATAAAATATTTCAAATATTTTTAATAATTATTAGGATATTAATAATAAAAAATTATAATAAAATCGTTGTAAAAAATCTAACAAGATCTTACTAAGATTTTTAAAATTTTTAAATGAATTCATTCATTAATTTAGTAATTATTAATATAATATTATTATAAATAAAAATTAAATAAGATTTTATTATAGAAGCCAATCCTATGCTATTTTTAAAGATTTTATAAGTATAATCTATATATTATATTAAATTGAAATTAATATATGAATGAAATATGAAAAATTATTGAATTGGTACATTAACATGTTTTTTTCAAATATACAATTAATAAAATGAAAATTACTTGCACGGATGTGCGGGTCAAAATCTAGTTTTCATTAAGATAAATGTTCGAGAAAAGAAATTTGTTTCACAAACATAAATTTTATGTGTTTTCTATGAAAATATTACAAACTTCAAAAAAATTGATATTATTGAATAAATATTGGTTAAATATTACTGAAAATTACATATATATTTATTAAAGTGATTTTAATGTGTTTTCTTAATTATGAGAAAACACCAAAAAATTATCTTTATAAAACGGATGAAGCGTTCTTTTTTAAGTGAGTAAAATTTTACATATTTGGGTATCTTTTAGTTTTCTTGGGAAGACGACCTATTTTCAATCCATAACTATCATATAGTAATAAATGTACACGATCTTTCAACTTTGTCCTAATTGCACACCGTCTAAAATATAACAACCTATTTCCACACACAATAAAATTTCGAAACCCGTTTCCACACAAAACTTAAAGGATGAACTAATATGAGATTTAGTGGTTTAAAGTTGATTAGTGTTCTCTATTTTTAAACTTAACCAATGAGTAACCTAAGTAAACCCATAACGACCTGATTATGACCTGATTAAAGAATATAAACCGGATTAAATCTACCTAATACAACTGGATCTAATAAACCGACCCAAGACCCAAATTAAACAAATTAAAAACCCTAAAAGACTAAATCCTCAAATCATCTTCCTCGTCTCTCTCTCGTGAAGAAAAACAGAGCTCCTCTACTTGCTCTCTCTCTCTCTCTCTCTCTCTCTCTCTCTCTCTCTCTCTCTCTCTCTCTCTCTCTCTCTCTCTCTCTATGTCTATCTGTTTTTCTGTCTCTCTTTCGTTATTCTCTCTCGGGTATTAACTTTGTGTCTCTCTGTTTTTCAGAAATCGGCAATGGAGTCATGGAATGATGTGAATGTTGAGTGGAACAATGTACCTGATTTCGACATGGGGACTCCCAGTTCTCCTGATTTTGACTATGAAGGTGAAGATCGAAGAGAGCGTAACGACTACGACATTGAAGAAGGTGAGATTTCAGTTCAACCAGGCCGAAAGAAGGTGACTAAAGCGGATAAAAAAGGAAGAAAGAAGTCAATGAATCACCATCGAAGAAAAATGAGAATTTCTTGAAGCGGATCATGCATTGTGGGATATGTGGTGCTGCTAATCATAACTCCAGGTTCCATTGTGTTATGTTTTGGACTGAAGTGAAGATTGTTTGTTTATTGTGATATGTTTTTTTGTCTTTCGTGAGTGGTAAATCGTCTCAGCCTGAAGCTTCCCAAGGTGTTTGCACTCAAGCCACTCAACTTGAGAAGTGAATATGTGAAGAAAAGAAGATAGGATGTGAAGAAGGGGTCGATTTTGCTGTTGTTTAGTGACCTTCTTTATCGGCTTTAAGTGCCTTTTGTGAAGTTCTATGACCTTGTTTCTCGGCTTTAGGTGCTTTTTTGAGGTTGTATGACATTTGTCTCGACTTTATATTCCTTTTGCACGTTCTAAAACCTTGTTTCTCGGGTATGTAGGCTAGTTTAATGGCTTTAGACTTTATTTTGGTGTGTTCAAGGTATACTTTAAAGTCAGTGTATGATATTTTAATGGCTTTGATAATTTTTATGTATGCTTCTGAACGTAATGATATTTTAAAGGCTTTAGACAACCTTTTATTCTTGCCTTTTAAAACAACTGAAACATCTTAAAAACATACTTTGTCTCATCACCTTAAACAAACACTTAACAATAAAACCACCATCATCATCTTAAACATAATAAACTAAAACAGTGGAGAGTTAGCTTAGACAAACTGAGACAAGCTATATTACCTTAGAAAACACAACCATGGCCAAACATCCTAAAACAACAAGCACCAGCGCTTTCTTGACTCACATTTGGCTTCACTCACAACATCTTCCATTCTTGCAAAAATCTCAGTCTCTAACTTCAATTCAAGCTCTTCAATCTTCTTATTTTCTTCTTCCACATGCTCAACAAGAATTGTATGTTCAAGTCTCGCTATCCTAAATGACAATGCTTCAACCTCATCCAACAACGCCTCATCAACCCATTTATAAGAGTGATTATCATTACTCAGCTACAAACACACAAAATTCGATTTCACCCCACACATTTTGAATAATGACATTTATACAAACAAACTAACCTTTCTCTCCACCGCAAAAGCAAACCGAAACTATCTCCTGTAAGGATTTGCGGTCGACCTCGACATCAAGGGAACAACTAATTCTCCACACCAACATCTCATACCTTATGGGTTTGTCTCTATGGTAAACGAAATCTCTTCTCTGGATTTTTAGGTTATAGGGTTCTAAAGATGAAATCGATTTTGAAGTTATTAAAAGGGTTTCGGTTCGGGTTTAAATCGATCCCTAGTCGGATCTTCCTTTGGGTCGGGTTGTACCAATATCAACCGATACGGACTGGTTTACAATCGGTTCTTGTCATAAACCATTAAAACCAAGCCAAATCTTGGTATGTGTGGAAACGGATTTCGAACTTTTATCGTGTGTGGAAATAGGTTGTTATATTTTAAACGGCGTGCAATTAGGACAAAGTTGAAAGATCATGTACATTTATTAATATATTATAGTTATGGTGTGGAAATATGTCGTCTTCCTAGTTTTCTTTTATTAATTCCATAGAGATTATTGAAAGTGATTTCACACATGTCTTTTATACAATTAATTTATTAAAAAAATGTCACATGACCTACTATATATGATGATAGGGCAAATTTCAATTTTACTACAAGTTTGATACTACTTTTCAAATTACTATTAATTAATGATTATTTTCAAAATACTCTAAATTTATGATAAAAATAGACTAAAATAATTTTTTTAAATATTTATAAAATATTTAGAAACTCAGCTTCATGCCTTTAACACTAAAAACTAAACAATAATAACTAAAGTATAAACTCAAATGTTAATATATTTTTTATTGATGGTATTTTTGAAAAGTGGTATTTAACTTATGGTATTCTTAGCAATTTCTCATGATGATATGGCTTATGGCTAAATATGACATAGATAATAACATGTAATGTTGATTTCTATTTTTGATAAACTTTTTAGAATATGGTAATAACTCATACATCATCATTAAAATAAATATATTCAAATATGATATTAAATAATATTTCTAGAAAATATAAAATATTTTACAAATTTTAAAATATTATTTAAGTATGTTTTTATAAGCATACAATTTTTATTATTAAAAATATTTTTGAATTTTTATAGAATATTTTTGTAAAATTATAAAATTTTAATTGTAATAAAATTTGCTTGCTTTTAATATCTACAAATTTTAGAAATTATGTTTAGCTTTTTTTTTTGACAATTATATAATTTAATATCAATTTAATTAATTTTATACAAGTAGATTTAATATATGTTAACCAAAAGAGAGAAATGAAAATCTATCTAAAATTATAATTTTAATATATATATATATATATTTAATTATAATTTTAAATAAATAAAAAATTCTTTATTTTATCTTATGTTTAACTAAATCAATATTTATTAACATATTGATATAAAATGGTAGAATCTAAAATATTAATAAAATTTTATTTTTAAATATAATTTAAATTTAAAAATGTTGTGGATGCACATTGTGCAAGAAAACACCTGGTTAAAAGTTAAATCTATAGATTTTTAAAAAAAAATCTGTTGAAACTATAATATAATTTTTCTTATGGTGACCTAATATTTTTTTCTGATAAAAGGATGCTCATTAATATAAAATGAAGAGAATTTACACATCGAACTTATAATAACATAGGAAACTGGAACGCATAGGTTAATCTGGCTAACCCCAAACCAAGATTTTACTAAAGCAGAGACCATAAGTACTATGATACTCTAAGAAGAGAACCAATCACTACGACGAAGAGGAGAGCCGACAAGAAGAGAAGATGCACTGTGAACTAAACCATAGTAGTATAGCTGTTGTAACGGCAAGAAAAGAGCGTGAATTGAGTCGGTGGCATGAGAAGAGCACAAGCCAAAACTGAAAACAATCCACGGTAGTCAACAGTGAAACACCTCAAAACCAAACTGAAATTCATGATGACTCGAGGCCCTTCAAAACGGAGACCCTGAGAGTGACTCCAAGCGCCACTACGGCACTACCAAAAGCTAATGCAGTGAAGACAAAAAGGAAAAGCTTCGAAGGCATCGACGCAAACCCTAAAAGCCGACACAACAGAGGAACTCGTTCCAACTACCTTACCGAAGCTCTAGAAGAACCCAACTGCGACAAAGGGAAAGGAACAATTACATGGGAAACGAGGAGAGGAGATAATGGACTCAGACATCCACGAAAAATAAAAGAGAAATGTTTTTTTTTTTTTTTTGTCTTTTATTGAGGGTAAAAATCTAATTATCAATGATAGGCATTTTATCGAGACTCGAGGATCCGACCCAAAAAATTTCGATTGGGGTAAGAATTGAACCAATCTTTTTAACTTATTGGGTTTTGTTGTGGAGGATACGTATTTTTGGAGCCGATCCAACCCGAACCGAGACCTGACATGATACTCTCGAAATACCAAAAATTTCCAGTATATATAGACATATATGAGAGTTTTAATATATTTTTGGTATTTTGAGTATTTTTTCTAAGTTTCAGATTTGAGTTTTCGAATATCGTTGTTTAGGTAAAATTTTAAATTTTTAAAAATATAATTCGGATAATTAGATAAAAAATTTCATTTTCATGTCTTCTTATCAGATTTAATTTGGATAAAATTTTAGATACTTTCAAGTATTTATATATTTTCATATATTCTTTGTGTGTGTTTAGGTATTTTTTGCATCAGATTCGACATGATCCAAACCGAATCTGACCCGAAGCTGAGCTGAATCTGAATTGATAACTTCTACTTACTTTATTGGGTCTAACTATTTAAGACTGAATCGAGCTAGACCTGATATAATCTAAAACGAATCCGAACCGACATATTTTAATTATTCTATTAGGTTTAAATATCTAAGACCATAAAAACTTAAACCTGATAAAACACAATTCAAACCCAATCTGAGGACTCAAATGCCAGACCTAATGAATCACTTCAAAACTATTGAAATTGAATGATAACATGAGATTTTCCTTTTCAATTTTTTTTTTTTGAAAATATCTATTCTACTAAAACATGATTATAACCTATTGATGAATATTTGGTCTAATTATTTATTATACATGTATTACTCTTTTTTATTAATAACACTAAGTATTTTATATTTTTGATAAATAAATAATTAAACATAAATATAATTACAAAAATACAAATATCAAAATTAACTTTTTCAAAAGCATTAAAACAAAATATATATTTGTCATTTGAAAGGGCGAGTCAGAATCTAGTTATCTCAATAAAACCAAAGAATTTTTAAAATAAATATCTTATTTTTTTTAGATTTTTATAAGAAAAAATCATAATTTTTCAGACATTTCATATGCGTTCTACAAAACTGTATTAATATAATTGATAATTATTATATACTATCTATAATCCATGACCTGATAAGGAAATGGAAGTTGTAGTTTCCTTGGAAACTGAAAACAAAGACGGTCCTACAGTTTATTTAAGCTTTGGAACATGACGGTACGAAAACACCTTTTCGTAAAGAAATAAACATGACGTTTATTAATGACGGCAACAATGCCAACAAAGCATGCCGATTTGTTTTATTTTAAAAGGAAGGCATGGGGAATTTTTATTTTTTTTGACTAAAAGCATGGCGATTAATTAAGACTGACCTTTTAGTTATAGGCTCTCTCATATGCATATGGCATTTCTCTCAATATCAATTTATTAAATTCCTAATACGTGGAATGATGCATTGTAAGCAGTGGCGTATGAAGGTAAGCTAAGGAGGTGGCCAAAGACATTTTCGTTCTACGGTGGGGGTATTGAATTTAGGAATTGAATTGAATTCAAATGAATTGAACTTTCCATTAAATATTGGTGTTATTCAATCATGGATTTCACCAATTCATAGAAA
This sequence comes from Moricandia moricandioides, assembly GCA_905132885.1. Taxonomy (NCBI): domain Eukaryota; kingdom Viridiplantae; phylum Streptophyta; class Magnoliopsida; order Brassicales; family Brassicaceae; genus Moricandia; species Moricandia moricandioides. Next base: position 96,338 of record CAJHQQ010000421.1, read on the forward strand.
TTCTTGTGTTATTGGATTTAGTGAATTTCAAATTCCATCAAATATTTGTGTTATCCAATTTTTAGTGGATTTTGTGATAATTGTATTTCAATAGAATTTAATGGAAAATTTCTTAAATATTGTAAAGAACCAATTTTATGCCTTTAAGCTAGGATTTGAAGATGATTCATTGTATTTTTTTATCTATCAAATGCATATATCAAAATTATTAATCATTATAATATGAGAGATATGGAAACATAATTGTCACTATAAATATAAAAATATTTTACTATTTTGGTAAAAAATATAAAATTTATTATGTCGTAACTTATGTTGGAGAGAAGATCCCACATTGGAAAGATGTAAGGGACTTGAGTAATATATAAGGGACATGGGCTAATCCACTTATCGCCAATTGGTTTTAAGTTGGAAGTCCAGAAAACTTAACATGGTATCAGAGCGGGCCCACACCCTGACCCATTAATCCGGCCCGGACAGTGGCCCGATCATCCCATGAATTGATGGCCCAAAGAAGGCTCAATTCCTTTGAGATTGCTAGAGAATAAAAAGCATTGTCTCGGAGGGGGTATGATGGATTCTGCGAGATTAATGGCTATACCCACCATTATCTCGAGGGAGGGTGTTGGAGAGAAGATCCCACATTGGAAAGATGTAAGGGGCTTCCAACTTAAAACCAATTGGCGATAAGTGGATTGGCCCAAGTCCCTTATATATTACTCAAGTCCCTTATATATTACTCAAGTCCCTTACATCTTTCCAATGTGGGATCTTCTCTCCAACACCCTCCCTCGAGATAATGGTGGGTATAACCATTAATCTCGCAGAATCCATCATACCCCCTCTGAGACAATGCTTTTTATTTTCTAGTAATCTCAAAGGAATTAAGCCTTCTTTGAGGAGCTTGTGAGAGACAAGTCGCTTTCTGTGCGAGAAGATCACTATACATGTCTAGTGGATCTTTGTGGTCGAGCTGGTAGATTGAAAGATGTGTTTAAGTTTATCAACAGTGTCGACGCTAAGCCATCAAGTTCTGTCTATGGAGCGGTCTTGTCGGCTTGTAATGTTCACAGAGAAGTGAGTATTGCTACAGAGGTGGTGAAGAAGGTTCTGGAAACAGGGTCGGATGATGCTGGGACCTATGTAATGATGTCTAATATATATAAACGGAGTGGGAGAAAGGAGGAAGCTGCAGAGATGAGGATGAAGATGAAGGAGAGAGGGTTGAAGAAACAACCAATTGGTTTTAATTGGCGATAAGTGGATTGGCCCAAGTCCCTTATATATTACTCAAGTCCCTTACATCTTTCCAATGTGGGATCTTCTCTCCAACAACTTATGTTTTCATGGAATTGATTTATCCCTAAATGACTACATATTCACATAATGATACATGATTTGTTTGACTATTACTATTTTTCATTAGTCAAAATTTTTATTTACTTTTTTTCTTAAATGATTTTATCTTTTACATAAAATAAAAATGCTTAACTTTTTTTCAAATTTTATAAATTTTTCTCTTTCTGTAAAAATATTAGTTCATAGAATTTAGAGGAATTGATATGATCAAATTTATTTGAATTCTTTTAAAATCCAAAACATCAGAATTAACCAAATGCATTAAAATTCTTATTAAATCCTTTAAAATACCTAAAAAGTTATTTAAATGAATTCTTTAAAAATCAGTTAAATTCTTCAATCGAATACCACCCCCGTACAAAAATACCTAAAAAGTTATTTAAATGAATAACTGAACTGGACAAGTTTTCATTTTGTAGATAATATTAGAAAAGGTTTATTTTCCAACTTAAGCTACGGGAATAAAAAGGCTTTCTCTTATTAGTATAATAAACTATATGTTCCAAAATTTTAAAATTTATTTTTTTCTTTAAAAAAATTAAAATGTGTGTTTAAGTATGTTAAAGTTTACTAATTTTAATGAATCCTTTCAGGTTTTATGTTATTTTGGAAAAAATGATTTTAGATGCGAATGGACAGATGGAAAAATATAACTGAAGATATATAATTATCTAAATGCACCAAACATCAATCTTAGATGAGGTTTTACATCAATTTGCTAAACTGAATTTTAAAAACTTAATATTCGTTCCACAAGATACTTGGTTATAGTCAATCCAAAAAATGTTATCCAAAGTTATGCCTAAATTTTAATAAAGACCCATCTTACCGAAAGAAAAATAAGCAATATGTCCCAATCCAACAATAAGAGAAATAAGTAGTGTTAGCGTAGTGATAAAAGACTTGAGGCATGGTGAAAATTCATCTTTCTTAGGTTCGATTTTCATTGGGAACAAATTGCTGCTACTTGGTATGTGATTGGTTGAGCTCTAGCTATAAAAGTTTTACTTTAAAATTTCATCTGTAAATTTTTTGATGTAAATGTATCTAACTAAAGTTATTCCTACACCAATATTTTTTTATGCTTTAGAAAATAAGGTTCTTACAGCCATTTCTTTAAATTTTTGGTTTAAGCTTTAAAAACTACATAAAGTATGATTGGTAATTTATATGGTTGTAGATAGATTTTAAAGCTAAATCACCTGATACAGCCCAACCAATTATCCCTTTGGACAGTTTGGGTTTGAGCTTTAGCCCATACAATTTACATGGTAGTCCAATAACAAACGAACTGGTTACCCTCTTGTATTAATTGCAAGACATTCCAAACTCGCATTAAGTGCGTTCCTCCCCTGATGCCGTCTGAATCAACTGATTTTATTTGGCAGGAGACCTTCGATGCGAACATTCATAAGAGGAAGCGTGATAAAATCAGTGTATATATTGAAGTTAGGGACATGATCGTAACCACAAGTGATATGAATGCTAGACTCTAGTGAGTTAAACACTCAACTACCAAACTTGAGAACACTATATTCAACGAGGTGAAAAAAGTCAAAAAACAATTTGGTGAGGCCATATCGCAATTTACCAAGATAGAAAAGTCAATGAGAGAGGCGGTCCAAACGTTGCAGGTGAACTTCAAAATAATGTAAGAAAACCTCATCTTTTTACAAAACGACGATCACCAATAAAGGAACAAAAAAATCAAGATTAACAAAAAAAAATCAAGATTTTGAAAGGTTGATTTCTCAATTTCATCTTGCTTTGATGTTTCTATAGATGCCAAAAAGTAAAGCATTTCAAAAGGAAAATGGACCAATATTTTTACAAGATTGTCTTTTACATTTCTATTTGAACTACAATCTGGTGATTCTAATTTTTTATATTGGTTGATTTCTTATGCAAGAGGGACATCATATAGCGTCTGAAAGTAAAAAAAATTAAACACATATAAAGGAGATATATCATCCAAGAGAAGATGATGATGGCCGTCGTTTATTGTTTGTAAGTATGGCGACATTCTCTTGGAATTTCCATTCAAAGTTAAGACGAATATGTGGTAACCAATTACTTCTGAAGTAGAAGAAATTGTGCCCAAAATAATGTTGGTGGCGAGACTTCTTGGTAAATTTTTATTACACTTTGGAGTTCAAATCCAAGAAGGTAAACATCATAAAAAATGCACTAAGGAGCTGGCAGCAATAAACCATTTCAAAGATACAATTTTGGCTTGAATCTTAGAGGGACCTGATCTTGACTCCATGGCCACAAAGTTACTTAAGCTTACTTTAGAAGGCAGAAATACTCAATTTTTGGACTGAAGACAACTTACTATACACAATCTGACACATATTAATTGTAAAGTATTATATAACATGAAATTATCCAAAGTGTCAAAGGGCTGCCTTATTCGAGTATCCTGGCGTTCATGAGCAAAAAAAGAAACATAACGCTTGTGGAGTCACCCTATTTCTAGCTCAGGATGTGAGAGATATTGTGGAAATGTATACTAAAATTGATATTGTATGCTAAGAAGATATGACATAAGACAAGTAGCCCATGCGAATACTGAAGCCACTATCCATAAAAATCTTTGATAATCTCATTGAATTTCATCATTTTGTCTAGGTCTGAGGTATTCAGATCAATACTAATGTTCATAGACTGATTCTACAAGTATGAGACATTTGTAGCATACCAAGGAGATATTGTATGACATATGATGAAACTAAAATATTCTTTTAAAACTTGTCAAGTTGTAACAACTAACAAGGACATCGTGAACAATATATAATTGGTCAGTTTTGTTCAAGAATTTAGAGATTAGACTTAAGAAATAATCTAAAGACGAGACATAAAATGTTAACTCTCTGTTGAAATTGTATCTATAATACTTTAAAGCGCACAACAGTACTACAAAAAATGATGCACATTGTATATTTTTCTTACAATATGTAGTGAAGTAAGGCAACATATAAGGGTGCTACTAAACTTGTAATTTGGTCAATATACAACTACATTTATTGCACATGACCACAAGATGAAGAGTATAGAAACAGTCAAAATGGCTAAACATGGGAGAACTATGCAAAGCTTGATTAAGTTAGCTTGGAGAAGCCCCGTTTATGTGAGAAGTTGGAAAACGAGATGAGGCAGGCCATTAAAGTTCACTATCAGAGCTTTTTTTTTTGAAAATCCTTTCTCAACAATTCAAGAAATTTGCTTATACAAGGGATTGGTTCAAAAATGTGAAGGCATGTTTGCGGTCATTGCAAAGGTGGAAAACGTGTCATACCAATTTGACCTAACTCCAAAAGGAAAGATCCACCCAATCTTCGAAGTCAACATGATGAAGGCATATCACATAATATATGATACTGAGACATGGACTAACATCTCACATATCTCAATCAAAATCAATTTTTATGAGAAGGATATCAAAGAGGTGTTTAAGTCCAAGGTATTTCAGAAATATGTGTCCCTTACAATGTTTACTTCACATGAAATGGAGGAGACAATCAGTATTGGAAGAAACATGAAAGACATAACATGAAATTTGGCAATTATCAGAGTATCACCAGGTATTCAAGACGACGAAGACACCACCACAATGTGGGAGGGTTGTTATGGTTTAGTCATTTGTGTACGCATATGGACTGGACCTTGGCCGTATACTTAGCCCATTTTCATCACTTCTTCATTTTTTATATGAAGATAGTCCATTGAAAAACTTATAGAAGAAGTAGAAAAATTTATAAGGATCTTTAGGATATATCCTAATTTATTACCAACAAATATTATCCAGAAAGATTTGCTACAATCATCCTATAAATCAGCCGTATTTATGACTATCTTGTCATGAAGGCCATATATATTTAGTATTGACCCTTAATAAGATCAACTTTCAAATTTAATTTCTAAATATGTTTTGTATAAATTGGGAATGTGATCTCTAAGTTCATCTAACATTTTATTTTCAATAATGTAGATAAATTCAATATTATATTCACTATGTCATTCTTTTGAGTTTTTTTATACAAAGGGTTGGATTTCTTTAAGAGTTAGGTCATCTAGTTTATTTTTAGGTTAAAGGCGGGTTGATCCACATATTTTTGTCACCCAAAGATCAAATTCAAGTTTGTGATGGACTATTTCAAAAGAGGACGATCGCTCTCGAAAATTCCATTACCCCCCCCCCCCCCCCCATAAATTCAAAAGTCCAGTGTTTCACTCCTATAGAAATCATTCTAGTCTCTCAAAAAGATGATTTTCAACTTTTCTTATTTTGACCCAAAACACTACAAATTTGCTCATAACCGATTTTGAACCTATAGATACTTGCTTTTAGTAATATTTAAGCTATGTTTTATTTTATATTCATATTTTTTTATAATCTTTCGAGGAAGAAAATTTATGAAGCTCTTTTGAAAAATTTGAAGGATATTCATAAACCATCATATCTTATCATATAGATGTTACTATGTATGAGTAGTTTATTAGTAATGTCATATGGTTCAACTTAATTCATGAATCATTAAATCATATATATTAGTATATGTGTCTATCTTCAATTTATTCATATATTGTTGATCTCAATTTTGAAACTCAGTAAGATGTTTATTTTTGATATCAGGTTGCTTAACCTACTAAATTTCTTGAAAGAACATAAATGAGTACGAGACATTTTACGAGATGATGTTAATACATATTTTTAACATACCAAACTCAAATTTAATGCATGTTTAACTTTTCAAATTCAAAATAATTATAATCTTATGTCAATAGACATAATAATTGATATTACGACAGAAATTCAATGTTTTGAATTCTAGTACGTGATTAAAGATTTCTTTGTTTGATTTTCTGGTTCGCAATTCTGAATTCATGTGAACTGTTATAAAGGCTGACACTTTCTCCGACTGATTTTATATTATTTGCATTTTTAGTTATTAGTTTCGTGAAAAAAACTAATTTCACTTGTTTTCTTAACTAATCATATAAAATACAATCCTTGTACTTTTACTTTTATATACATTAACTTGATTTCTATTTTTATCTCAAAATAGTTTATTAGTTATGCCATATGGGCTCAACAAAATTCATGATGTGTTGAATCATATATGTCAGAATATGAATTTATCTTCCATTTCTTCATATATTGTTAATCTTAATGTTGAAAGTTGATAAGATATTTTTGATATCAAGTTGCTTAACGCATCAACAATGTTTACTAAAATGCTTGAAAGAACATAAATGAGTAAGCGACATTGTCCAAGATGATGTTAATGTACTTTGTCAACATAACACACTCTAACTACATGCATTTTAACTTTTTCAATTTAAAAAAAAACAAAATTATCATTTGAATAGATATAATAATTGATATTACAACAAAAGTTTGATTAAAATTCATTGTTTTGAGTTCTAGAACGTGATTAATGATTTCTATGTTCGATTTTTTAGTTTGCAGTTGTGAATTCATGTGAACTGTTTTAAAAGCTAACACTTTCTCCAACTGATTTTACATTATTTTCATTTTTAGTTATTAGTTTCGTGAAAACAACACTAAAATCACTTCTTGTCTTAACTATATCTCATACAAAAGATAATTATTGTATGTTTACTTTTATACACATTAACTTGATTTCTACTGCTATGTTTGAGTGGGTTATTAGTTATATCATATGAGCTCAACATAATTCATGTTTGCTGAATCATATATGTTAGAATATGAATATAAATTCCATCTCTTCATATATTGTTAATCTTAATACTGAACTTGATAAGACATTCAGATTTTTATATCATGTTTTTAACGCATCAACATTTTTTACTAAAATGGTTGAAAGAACATAAATGAGTAAGCTGTAGTATTCAAAATGATGTTAATGTACTTTGTGAATATACCAAACTCAGTGCATGTTTAACTTTTCAATTTCAGAGAATCTTACTCTTAGATCAATAGACATAATAATTATATTACAACATAAATTTTATTAACATTGAGGTTTGTAATTATGAACTCATATGAATTGTTCTAAAATCTAGTGCTTTCACCAATAGATTTTAGATTATTTGCATATTTAATTATTAGTTTTGTGAAAAAAACAACTAAATTCATTTTTTTCTTAAACCTATTTCATATAAAATACAATCTTTGTAATCTTAATTTATTGCAAATCGTTAATGTGAATTTTCAATTGTTGATATGATTTAAAACTTTATGTATCATATCACTATTTATGTACATGTCAACCTGGTTTTTATTCAACTTGGATAAAATTTGTCGAAGAAAAATTGTCTTTAGTAGCAACTACATTAGAGACTGAGTGCATAATAACTTGACTTTACCATCATGTGTTGCGTTACCTAGAGACAAATGCTTTTGAACAAGGAAAATAGTCATTTTAAACTTCAACAATTTTCGTCGTACATTTTCCTTTCTTAGCTTTTATATTGTGCTAATTACAATCTGAAATAAATTATTTCACCCAAACTATATAAACTAAAACATTTAAGCCAAAACCATCATCAACTAAACTATATAATTTTTTTTTCTATCTTAGCTTTTATATCTCAGTCACATGCTACATATACAGTTTTTTTTGACTCAACTGCTACATGTCTAGTTATTCTTGAGTCAGCTTCTACATGTCAATTTTTATTATCAAGAATTTTCCGAAACCCGGTATATAAAATAAAAAATACACCCAAAATCTCTAAGATTTATAAATATTAAATATTAAAAAATAATCCAAATATCCTACTATATATCAAATAGTTATAAATAATCACATAAATGTACATTTATAAGAATTTATAAATCATGTAAACATGCATTACACATAACTTGATATTTTATGTAAAGTTTATAAAAAAAATTACAAACTATTCATAAGTGAAAATAAGATAATTTTGAATTTATAAACACTTACTTTAATAGGAAAATGAACAAAAGTCAACATCATACCTTTAATAGAATGTTAGAAGCAACAAAATCAAAAATAATTGAATTACTTCTAGTTTTATATTCAAACAAAAGTATCTTACAATAAAATTAAAAGTCACAATCTAAACTTAAATTTGTTTATTCTTTCTTTCATAGATTCTGAAATGAAAAATCACAATTTAACCCCCCCCCCCCCCAAATTGTCTCATTATTTTCTTCATCATTAACTAACTCTTGATGACAAAAAAAAACCCATCCCTTATATGAAAATTAACACTTAACTATTACTGACCTATTTCTCTAGATACTATAGTGTTAAAAAATTTATTATATGATACACTCTGTTTTCATTTCACTGATTTGGATGCAGTACATTATGATTCAGTCGATACAGTCACTTGACTGGTAGTACTAATATATATTTAAATTTTAAATTTTAAATTTTATATTTTTACGTATTTATGTTTAAATATTTGAAATTACTTTTTTTTTTATATTTTCATATTTAACTGGTCAAGTGACGGATGTTGGTGAGTTTACAACAGTTAACCCATTCTTATATAAAACCTATATAAAAACAATTATTATTTAAATGGAAATATCGAGTATGTTATTTCGTATATACAAATAAGATAAAATAAGGCGTTTTTAATATGAATAACAACTATATTATATGATTACACTAAGGAGATCAATTTTTAGCAACAAATAATTTTATAATCATAACCTAAATATTATATAGCATATAACTTAATTTTTATTATTTTTTTAAAAATGAAACATATGACTAATTTGCTATAGTCATCAATAAAATATTTTAATTAATTTCATTTATCTTTTTCGAAATAATAGAGGATATAATATTTAAAGTCTCATTTTATAAAATATATAATTATAAAATTATACATAACTAGTTTAAAATATATATTTTTTACTTTTGTAAAATTATATATATATAAATACTCGTTTAATTGTGGGAAACGCTTAGTGCAAATGAAAATCCAAGAGAAAAAAACTAAACATATACATGAAATACAAAAATGACAATATACCAAACATTAACTACTACATATCATTTGCATGTTACAAAAATATCCAAAAACCAAAAAATACCTAAAATACAAACTTATGCGGTAATACCTATAAACTAATTAATACATATAAAATTTTAGATTATTCAAGTATTCAGCATGTTCTCAGGTATGAACCAAATCTATTTTGGTAGATCTGGGTTTGTAAACTTTGTAATGAGCATTTTATTCTCTGAAACCCGACTCGAAACCAACCAAAAATAAATTGATTTGAACTAGATTATGTTATGGTTATTTTAATATATATCTTTTTACTTTTTCCATTTTATTTTATTATATTGGATTATGCTCTTTTAGTTTCTTGGATATTGGTCTGGTTTCAGTTCCTATCTAAAAACCATTTTTGGTCAATATTGACTTTCAAATTTATTAGTTTGTTTAAATAAATTCAGTTCATATTGAAATTAGTATGGCATTAGGTTATGTATAAAAGAGGACAAAGAAAATTATCGATATTGATAATGGTTCTTTCCTGTTTTGAACATGCACATGAAATTTGGCTTGATTCATGTGAGCACGACTTGACATTTTATCTGTTAAATTTGATTTGATTCCTTATTTTTTTTATTCAATCCAAAATTTGTATATCGATAATTTTTTGGAACAAAACAAATATTAGATGTCAATATCCGTTGAAATGAAGTAAATCAGAAATATTAAAAATTTTATAAGCACATATATATTCTGCTCTAAAATTTATACATATAAATATATATATATATATATATAAATATATATATATATATATATATATAAGTTTTAAAGTTATAATTTTATAATTATTATTTTAACTATAAATTTATTAATTTATTTATAGAATTACTTATAAAAGTATTCAGTTTAGAATTAAATATAAAATCTTCATAAAACCTAAAAAAGACTTAAATTTGTTTTTTTTTAAATTAAATTTTAAATTTGGTATATAAATTTTTAGTAGTTCTAAATTTTGTTATTTTATATTATTTAAAAATTCTTTTAAAAGAAATGCATATTTTTTTTTTGATTTAATCGTATTGGATAAATAGATAAGATATCCCGTAAATATCCAAAAATATTTTTGGATATTTGTAATTCTGAATATCTGTATTTTTATTGGTATTTTTTGAAAATAAATTAAATTAAAAAAAATTAGATATCTATAAAATACGAAACAAATTACAAATATTTTAAATTATGTTATTATTAACTCTGTGCCGACCTCTTCGTGTGAGGATAGTTGCATTTCCAAGGTACATGTTTCCATATTGATTTTAGTGTTGATTTTGTCTTTTGTCTTATTTTTGGCGTGTTTTTGTTTGACTAAGGAGAGGAATCTTTGAGCAACAATAATTAGACCATGAGCAGTCGAGAACACTTTGTTCAAAGTGAGCACCAATTTCCCGAGTGAAGTAAAATGAAGGCCATGTGCAGCAAAATTAGTGAGGATTTAATACGTGGCCATGTGCAACAAAATTAGTGAGGATTTAATTAGATACGTGGCCATGTGCACCAAAATCAAGATGTGGAGTTTCTTGAACATTTGTAATATATGTGGAGTTTCTTGAACATTTGTAATTTTCTAAACAATACTCCCTCTGTTTCATTGTCACTTTAGATTTTTGCACACATATTAAGAAAACAATTAATTTTGCATATTTTCTATATAAAAACACAATTACCTATACACCTAACCATATTTCAATCAATAGAAAAATAATCTGCAGCATAAAATTAATAAATTTTGCATCGAAAGTCGAAAACGACACTTATTTTGTAACAAAAAAACTTCTCTAAAATGACACTTATTCTGAAACGGAGGGGGTATTTTGCAAAGTGAATTCAGGCATATTATCTCTACAATTATTTTATTAAAAATGATATAATGGAAAAAATGTTAAAAATGACTCAAAACTTGATTTTGAATATAAAAGTGTACCCCAAATTCAATTAAATACAAAAGTAACCAAAAAAACTAGTGAAAATACAACAAATTTCTTGTGAGCAAACAAAAAAACTGTATTCAATTTTACCATAATAATTTTTTCGCGTCTCAAACAATAAATCTTAAAAATAATTTATAAAATTTATAAAAAATATTTATATAGAGGAAAAATATAAATCATGTAACCACAAAACATTTGTAAATAATGTAAATTTATATCAACTTGAATTGTTTTAAGCCTAGATGATTTAATGTAGAATGAGTTATGGTATTCATTGGTTTATGGTTTAGTAACATATGTGATAGTATTGTAGGTAGTTTTAGGCGTAGATTTTGAAATCTTATCTTTTTAACTTTTTTTTTTGAATTTGACGAATATGTGTTGGTGATCCTCTAATAAGATAATTTTAAACACTTTCCAAGTTTATTTTATGTTTAAGGAAGTGTTTTTTGGTTAGTTAATTGATTTAGGGTTTTGGAAGACTTTCAGAAGACTTCCCGGGATGTTTTCTAACATATAATGCAGTAGAAAACTTCATGGAAGAATTCACAGAAAACTCTACAATTTTACTGCTTGAATTTCAGTGAAATTCAAATTCCCGCCTAATGGCGAAGTCTTCTGTGAGTCGTCCAATAGTCTTCCGAAAGTCTTCTCTGAGAAGACTTCCATGTACGTATTCTCTGGAAGACTTCTCTAGAAGTCTTCTCAAACAATAAATCTTTAAAATAATTTATAAAATTTATAAAAAAAATTTTATAGAGGAAAAATAGAAATCATGTAACCACAAACATTTGTAAAATTTATATCAACTAAAATTGAATTGTTTTCAACCTAGATGATTTAATGTAGAATGAGTCATGGTATTCATTGGTTTAGGGTTTAGTAACATATGTGATAGTATTGTAGGTAGTTTTAGGCGTAGATTTTGAAATCTTATCTTTTTAACTTTTTATTTTTTGAATTTGACGAATATGTGTTAGTGATCCTCTAATAAGATGATTTTAAACACTTTCTAAGTTTATTTTATGTTTAAGGAAGTGTTTTTTGGTTAGTTAATTGATTTAGGGTTTCAGAAGACTTTCAGAAGACTTCCAGGGATGTCTTCTAACATATAATGCAGTAAAAGACTTCATGGAAGACTTCTTGGAAGACTCCGAGAAGACTTCTCAAGAAGTCTTACAAACCAAACTCGAACTTAATTTACCTTCAATTTGAAATTAACCGGAAAAAACCAAAATATATTTAACCTAATCTGATAATTTACCGTACATATAAATAGTATTTTTCACTGTTTATTTCACTTTTCGGTGTTTCAGAAAAAAAAAAAGTTGGTTAAAACCATAGCCTCCTCTTCTAAGGCGATTACTGTGACGATTTTCGACTAACCGGTTCCTCTTTATTTCAGATCTGAAACCGTTCGTTTCTCCCTGTGACTTCTTCCTCTATTTCTTTCCTTTCCGACCTCAAGTTGACCCATTTGTCCGTAAGTCTCCCGGAAGTCTGCCGTAAGTCTTCATGGAAATCACCCGTAAGTCTTCATGGAAGTCATCTGTAAGTGTTCATGGTAGTCATCCGGAAGACTTGATGGAAGTCATCCGGAAGACTTAATGGAAGCCATCCGAAAGTCTTCCATGAAGTCTTCTGTAAGTCTTCCATGAAGTCTTTCGTAAGTCTTCCATGAAGTCTTCCGTAAGTCTTCCATGAAGTCTTCCGTAAGTCTTCCATGAAGTCTTCCGTAAGTCTTCGGTAAGTCTTCCGTAAATCTTCCGAAGTCTTCCGTAAGTGTTGATTTCTTTTGTCGCCCTGGACCACACTTTACATCTGGAGGAAAACAAGTCCGAGACTCAACTTCTCCACCACAAGGATATATATTATGTGAGTATCCTGCATACAAATATTCCCTCGAGTATAGGGGGCACACAAGTGTTGCAATATGCCGATTAGCAAAGGTTTCAGCTGCTATAGCATGCGAGCAAGGTATTTTCTCGATTCCATAGACACCACAATCACACTTAGTATGTTCCAAATCAACAACACAATCACGTTTGCCACCTGCCACAAAGAATCGACTTCCATCAATTGGTTGGACAGTCATCGTATCCGCTAACTCCTCACGAATCGCCAATAAGTATTCAACTTCTCGACTATGTTCAGTTGTGAGATTTAGAGCATCTTCTCGCCTTTTCCAATACCACCTTCCCAACTTTTCCCTTATAAACTCCAAAAGAAACAGTATGAGAAATCCTCTTGCTCTCTTGAGAGCGGAGTTAATAGATTCAACTATGTTGCTCGTTTTTATATTGTACCTTTCTCCATGACAATGAACCCGTGACCATAGTCTCACGTCCGCTTCCTCCAAATATGTTGTCAGTGTCGGGTTAGCATTCCGGATCTCCTCCATGTAGCGGTTAAAGTCGAAGAGTGTATGAGCATAAGCAGTACCTTTAACCAAGTACAATAAATGCTTTCCTTTATAATTTTGGACAATGTTTTATTGTAGGTGTTAATAACATATTCCTCGGGTTGCCCAAGGGAACACATTTTCACACGCGCTTTTAATGGCTTTGTGCCGGTCGGAGACTATCATCAAAGCATGCTGATCAGATACACAACTCCTCAGTTGTGTGAAATACCATTCCCAAGCAGCATCATCTTCTATATCTACGATTCCAAAAGCCAATGGAAATATCTGGAAATTACCATCTTGTGCAGCTGCAACTAACATAACACCTTCATACTTCCCACTTAGGTGAGTCCCATCCACCACGATGACCCTTCTCTGATACTGAAAACCAGCAATAGAAGCTCAAAATGATATAAATAGATACTTAAATCTATTCTCAGCATCAAGTTCTATACTAGTCTTAGAACCCGAATTTGCTAACGTGATTTGCTCCAAATATGAAGGCAGCCTCTCATACCCTTCTTCTGCTGATCCTCTTACCAATTTTTGAGCAAGTAACAATGCTCTGTATGAAGTGTTGTAATCTAGAGTCATGCCAAACATGTTCCTCATTGTATCTTGGATATGCTTTGGATTTAACCCATCAATGATTCTTAACAATGCTCTTTATGAAGTGGTGCGATCTATGAAAAGTTGACCAACATACTTCGCAGTAAAATGTTTCTAGTGAGCCCGTCGTTCAGACACAGAACATGTATGAGTCTTCACATACTTTGTTACCCAAAACGTGTTTGTTCCACGTTTCACACTCGCTCTAAGCTTCCATTTGCACTTAGGAACACGACATTTTGCTACAAGTAAAGTTTTAGTGGTCTTGTATATTTTGAAGGAGAATTTATGCTTCACCGCTGTCAACCGCAACTCTGAAACCAATGCCGCTTTACTGATAAAACTCTAGCTGACATAGATATTGGTGTCAACTATACCATTCGAGCTTCCTCCTTCATTAGCATATGTCTCTTTGAAATTCTCAAAACATATATCTTCTTCCTCTTCCTCTTCTTCTTCCTCTTCCTCATCCTTAACTCTTCCATACTCACTGTAATCTCCAAACTCATCATCCACTTCAGCAACATACTTCTCCTCCTCATAATTTATATCTTGAGGCAAATTATCATCATCTTCCACTTCATTTTCTTCTTCTTCTCCTTCAACAACTAGGTTTCCTTCAGCGTTGGCATCATTAACATTCCTCATCCTGCCTCGGCTCGATACACAAAGACGTTCAACATGTGTTTTACTTATCTTGATCAAGTTCTGAACCTGTCTATCACTTGTAACATGAATAGGAGGAGTATCAGGATCTATTTGTTGCATTAGTGCATCTGGTAACAAGTAAGTTAAATCCACAACCTCTACGTTCTTATCCGGGTTAAAATCTTTTACAACCATTTCAACAAGTTCATCATGTGCAGAACCATCACTCAAAAAAAACATTCTCGCTCCTTTGACATTATCAACCACAAAATCCCAAGAATTATCTTTCACCAACCATTCTCCGTAAACAACAGGTAACTGAAACATCATCTGAAAAAATCATATTAAAACACATTAGCAAACACAGAACATCATATTGAAAAAAAATACGGAGAAGACTTATTAAGAAGTCTTCCGTAAGTCTTCTCACGAAAGACTTCTTAAGAAGTCTTCTACGTTTAGCTAGGAACATTACGAAGGAAGACTTCTCTAGAAAGTTTGTCACCTCATAATTATCATCATTTTAGTTATGAATTTCACTGAGGAGCCCCAATATTGACTAATACACATTAATTAACAAGAAAATATTAAAAAATTGTTTTGCGTTTTGAAAAAATTGAAGTTTAATAAAGATTGACGTAGAAGAATTCTTAAGAAGTCTTCCTTAGAGAAAACTTCTAAAGAAGTCATCCCGAGAGAAGACTTCTAAAGAAGTCATCCCGAGAGAAGACTTCAAAAGAAGTCTTCCGTTTAGGTAATTTTTACAATTGTAAATTTACGAAGGAAGACTTGTCTAGAAGTCTACTATGTAGAAGACATCTTGAGAAGTCTTCCTTTGTAAATATTGGCTTACTTTTGAATTTGAAAAATTCTCGAAATTCCCAGAGAAGTTTCTCGGATAAACATGTTGGTTTTGCAATTGACCGAAACTTGTCAGAAATTTGACTTCTGTAGAAGACTTCTTTAGAAGTCTTCTTGCGTAAGACTTCTAGGGAAGTCTTCTCATCGTCGCCAGAAGTCTGTGTGGGTTACTTTTGCAATTGAGAATTAATAGCAAAACATTAAATATTAATGAGAAGACTTCTCGAGAAGTCTTCTGGCGGTAGACATCTTAAGAAGTCTTCTTTTGTTACCAAGTGTTTGACCAGAAACCCGGAATAAAACTTGAGAAGAATTCTATAGAAGTCTTCCAGCGGAAGACTCTTAGAGAAGTTTTCTATTTAATATTTAATGTTTTGCTATTAATTCTCAATTGCAAAAGTAACATAGGCAGACTTCTGACAACGCTGAGAAGACTTCATGTTATAGAAAAGAAGACTTCCCTAGAGGTCTTCCGGCGGAAGACCTCTAGGGAAGTCTTCTACAAAAGTCAAACTTTCTGAAAAATTTCGGTCAATTGCAAAACCAACATGTTTATCCGAGAAGACTTGTAGAGAAGTCTTCTCGTTTTTTTTTTGTAATCAAAGGAAAGTTAGAAGACTGCTGGGGAAGTCTTCTAGTTAAAACACGGAAAATATCAATTGCAAAAGTAACCTATGCATTGACCAGAAGACTTCTCTAGAAGTCTTCTTCGCGAACAGATCTGAAAAACAATATCGATTTCATACATTGGACCGTCAGATGACTTGCTTAGGCTTCTCCAAGCACACAGAACTTCAATACTCAAGCTACCAATCCGTTAATGACCAAGATACATGAGGTTCGACGTCTCTATGAACATTACAAAGTTTGGAATAAAAATCTTGGGTTTTTTTGAATGAATTTTAAAGGAAAGTAAAAGACATGTGGTTTGAGTGCACAACAAATGAGATAGTAATAGAAAAATTCATTTTTTTCGCCATTAAGACCTTCAAATTCGTTGGGGGATTGTGGCAACAACAATATTGTAAATATTTGGTGAAGATGAGAATGATAGAGTAAAAGACTTATTAAAAAAAAGTAATTGCATTTTTTGTGAATAACTCAAAAAATTAGGTTGAATAAGGAAAAAGAAAGTTTCAAAAAAATGGTGGGTTAATTTTTCATTTGAGTTGGAATTTTGAGTCACTTTTGCAAATAGCCCTATACTTTAAATAATGATATTTCTTATAATTAAATGTGACATACACAATTACATTTAATGTTGATTTTGATATATTTTTTTAAAAATATGGTAATAACTCATACATCATCATTAAAATAAATTTACTCAAAAAATAACAATAAAAATATAGAATATTTTACAAATTTTGAAATATTATTTAAGTCTATTTTATAATCATACTATTTTTATTACTAAAAAATATTTCAAAATTTTATACAATATTTTTGAAAAAGAATTAATCGTAATACCATTTGTTTCATTTTGACATCTACAAAAATTCTTTTTAGTTTTATTTTTTATAACTATACAATTTTTATATCAATTTTTAATTTTATAAAAGCTGATTTAATATATATTAAATAAAATAATAAATGAAAATCTATCTAAGATTATAATTTTAAATAAATAAATGAGAAATTGCTAAAAATAACATAAGTTAAGTATCATTTTTCAAAAATACACACTATCAAAAATATATTAACATTTGGGTTTATAGTTTTGTGATTATTGTTTAGGGTTTAGTGTTAAAGGGGTGAGGTTGAGTTTCTAAATTTTTTATAAATATTTTGAAAATTATAGTAAGTCTATTTTCATGAAAAAGTTAAGGTATTTTTGAAAATTATCATTCATTAAAGGTAAATTTGCAAATCGATATCAAACTTGTGGTAGAATTGTAATTTCCCCTAAATAAATATCTATTCTTAAATAAATTTAATATAGATTATTTTTATTTGATTTTTTAATGTTGGATAATTATGTTATTACAAACTATAAAAAATATTTAAACGATTCTACAGCTGGCAATTCTTCATGCCTTATGAAGAATCACGTCTCACTACACCACCTGAGATGCCCTATAATATCCATGCTTAATTAACAGTATTCTTTGTGCCATGCTGCATACTTCTTGTAAGCTTTTTCACTTGATTTAAATAATTCCGCTTTCTCTGAGATTTGAATCTTAGACCTCCTGGTATAAAAATATTAATGAACTCTTAGTCTAATCATTCGATCAAGAGGCCTTCCACAAGAGTTGTGGTGTAGCTCTTAAAATACTGGTATTAAAATAACATTTTATCTTAGTTTTATGTTTAACTAAATCTATATTCATACTAAAATAGTGGTGTACAAATAATAAAATTGTAGTTTTAAATATAATTTAATTTAAAATTTATGGCTACATATAATGCAGGAAAACACTTAGTTGTATTGTTTTCTGTTTTGTACGTCTGGATGATGCCCTCCCTATTAAGGGAAGAAGATAAAAAACATAAAACAGAGCATTTACAAATTATCTAGCAATCAAAACATAATCTCCACAATCCTCTTTATAATAATTTAACCCTAGCTAAGTTTCAAAAAAAAAATATTAATTTAACTCTTTGTGGAACCAAGGGTCCACACACTTCCGATGAAACACATGTCCGCAAGTGGTAAGCTCCGACACCATTGTCCCATTCTAAATCGTTCAAGACAAACAACGCAGTCGCTTCCATGCAGTGTGGCGGGTTCGGAAAGTTTGAATTGTGGAAGCTTTTGCACGGATGTGTAACATAAAAAATATGATTCAATATAGATTTCGTAACCAATTTGATCCAATGTCAATACAACAAAGAATTCATCTCACCAAGCCAAGACTATACACATAAAAAAAAAAAACTCTAGAGCAATGACAAGATGAATCGACACTAAAACTCAGAGAAAGATTAAGAAAGTTCACACACAATTATTCTGAATATCTAAAGTGACTTCATCACTCTTCTTTTATACTCTCCTCTTTTTTTCCTTCGTAACAACCTGTAACGGCTTCTCAACAACCCAATAGCTGCTCAACACGTGTCACCTTGATCACTAACAAACTCTCAATAGCTCCATTTCTCAGTCTCCATGTGTCATCATGTTTCCTATAGCAAATCCTACTTGTTGAGAAAACCTTGACCACAAGATTCAAAAGTAGGAAACCTCCATTGGAGATGAAATAAGAAACTCCAAGTCGCCATTTCTTCACCTAGATTCATCTATTTAACCAGAAGCTTAGTTGTATCCTTGCCTCTTAACCATCTTCCTTTCCAATATTCTTTCAAGTTGTTTTATCAATACATCAGTCAAGATAGTGGGTAAATGTTGAGTTGTACGTACATCATCCACGGAGACTTTCAGCTGAGAAACAAGGAATACCGGATGAATGAGTGATGTAGGTGACAACTCAAGCTTGTAAGCCACTGCTCCACAACCATCAATGATCTTATATGGACCATAGAACTTAGGAGCAATGTAATTGTTTGATCTCATGTATGTGGATTGTTGTCTATATGGTTGTAACTTCACATAGACGTAATCCCAATATCAAAACTCCTCTCTGTCCTGTGTAAGTCCTCTTTCTGCCTCATTCGATGTTGAGCTTCGAGTAAGTGAAACTATAACAATAAGATCATGCTTTATCTGTCCTGAAGAGACCTAGCCACCACTTCCATTTTTGATTCGCCTAGAAGATAAGGTAAGTGTAAAAGAGGTGGTCATCCATAAACATCTTCAAAGGGAGTGAGTGTAGCAGTATGAAACATTGTGTTGTATCAAAAATCAGATAAGGGAAGCCATTTACTCCAGAGATGTGACATTTCACTTGTCATGCAACGAAGATATGTCTCCACACACTTATTTACAAATTCAGTCTGAGCATCACTTTGTGGATGATAAGACGTTGAGTAATTCAAAGAGACTCCATTTAAAGTGAATAACTCTTTTAAAAAGTCACTGAGAATGATTGTGTCTCTATCGCTCACTATAGACTAGGGAAACCATGTAATCTGTAAATTGTATCCAGGAAAGCATGAGCAATAGAGGCTACTATATATAGATGAATGAGAGCCATGAAGTGATCCGCCTTACTCAATCTATCCACCACCACAAAGATGATGGACTTGCCAATTGACTTAGGAAGACCATCAATAAAGTCCATAGAAATGCCAGACCATACAACCGTTAGTATTGGTAAAGGTTGTACCAATCGTGGTGATGCCACTGTCTCATGTTTTCACTACTGACACACCTGGCAACTTCTGATGTAACTCTGAATGTCCTTGATCATCACTTTTCAGTAAAACAGACTCTTGACACGCTGATGTGTTGCGTTCCTACCAGAATGTTCGTTATTGCTAGATTCATGTAACAGCTAAAAAGTGTTCTTAAATTGAACATCTACAAGAATCGCAAATATACTGTTCCTCCTGAGAGTATTTTGTTTCCATGTAAAATGTTTTCTAACATTTGGTTTATTCTTCAATTCCTCAATCAGTTCTTTTATCGGCAAATCCTTCTCAGAGCATTGTTGAATCTGTTTCATCAAATCACAATCCATAACTGACAATGTCAAAACTTCTGATCCTTCCACTCATGACAAAGCATAAGATGACAAGTTATCTTTCCCTTATCTATACTGGACTTCATAGTTAAACTCCAGTAACATATGTAACTATTGCTGCTGTGTAGGTGTATTCAGACGTTTCTCCAACAAATACTTCCAGCTCCTCTGATGTGTACGTATGATAAAATGACCATGAAGCAAGTAGTGTTCTACTTTTGTACTGCAAATACCACAGCCAACAGCTCCTTCTCATATATGGACAGATGCACTTGTTTTCCTTTCAAATGTCAACTGATATAAGCTAAAGGATTCCCTTCTTGCATAAGGACAGCCCCTATACCACTTCCACACACATCAGTCTCCACTACAAACTGTTTATTAGAGTTTGGTAATGCTAACACATGAGCTTCACACAAAGCAATTTTTAACTCTTTTATGATATTTGTGGTTCTTCTGACCAGACAAACGAATATTTCTTCGTTAAAGCTGTCAATAGTCTAGCAATGCCTCCAAATACTTTAACAAACCTCTTATAATAGCCGACTAGACCAAAAATTCTCTCATCTGTTTTAAGTGTTCATGCCAAAGCCATTGTTTTACTGCTTTTATCTTGTTAGGATCAGGGGAAACTCTTTTAGCTTCAATAAAGTGAGCCAAGTACCCCACTCTTGCTGTAGCAAAGTCACATTTACTTCTCTTTGCGTACAGACTGTTTCGTCTCATTACCTCAAACACTTGACTGAGATGATGAATATGTTGTTATACTAACTCGCTATAGATCAGAACACTTATAAAAATGTCGGCATAGCCACGGTAGTGCCACAGCAAACTGTGGCTAAACTGAAAAAGAAGTTTAACAATTTGGGGAATGATAAAGTTTCTTTCTAATGAGGAGATGAGTAATAGAAGAGAAAAATGGTTGTGTTATTATTGTGATGAGAAGTATACACTTATTAATTACTTAAAACACAAGAGGACTCAATTATATATGCTAGAAGCAGACAATAATGAAGATTTTTTTGAAGCTGAAGAAGAACAAAATACTGAGAAAGAAGGAGACAATGCAAATAAGTAAACTGAGAATTACGGGACTATGAAAGTTCGAGGGGTTCATGGGAAGTAAATCCTATACATTCTCATTGACTCTGGAGCCACACAATTTTATAGATCCTGAGATTGCAGAACAGTTAAACAGTGTGATTAAGCACCAAAAATAACTTGTGTGGCAGTGACTGATGCTGGAAAGCTAACTGTAAGAGGAAGAATTGACCATTTACAGTGGAACTTTGAGAATACATCTTTTCACTACCATTGACTCCTAGGCTCGATTGAGCTCTCATACATTTGTAACAGAAAAATATGATTCAATATATACATTCTGAAACCATTTTCATCTAGTGTCAATACAACAAATAATCGATCTCACCAACCCAAGAGTATACACGTAGAAACAACTCTAGAGCAACGACAAGACGAATCGACACTCAAACTCAAAGAAAGATTAAGAAAGTTCATATTTTGAATAAAGAAAATTTGTCTCTCTTCTTTTATACCTTCATCTTTTTTTTTTCCTTATAACAACATATAACGGCTTCTCAACAATCCCAGTAGCTGCTCGACATGTGTCACATTCAATCACTAACAAACTGTCAATAGCTCCATTTCTCAGTCTCCACATGTCATCCCATTTCCTATAGCAGAATGTGGAAGAGAATCTACCTTAGGATTCGAGTTGATGATTATGTCGATGAATGAAACAATAGAGCTCGAAAAGGAAGCAAAAGAGAAAAATACCAATAGAGACACTTATACTAATATAAATCACAATGGAATAGAACAGCCGACTTTTTATTAGATAGAAGAGAATAATATAACATACACAAAGCTCGAGAAAATCCTACGGACCAAACCAAACTGGAGCAACAAATAAGAAAATATGCAGTAAAATTATAGATGTACTAGGTGATAATTGGCACCCTGTTTGGGGTTAAATAACTAAAATAATGAAATGTTTGCAATTTAAAGTCAATTATGTATTTGCAATTTGTTTTGTTCTCTATGTATAAGAACTTGTTTCAAAATTAATAAAGTATAGTCATGAAATATTAAAAATGTATCTTGTTGTTTTTATTTTAATAATTTGATGGTGAAAATTGTTTAAAAAATTGTGTTCAAATATTCATTTTTTTTGACAATTTACTCAAATAGACCATTTTAGATTTTTCTGTCATAAAGAACTTTCAAGGAGAAAAATGATGAAAATATATTTCAATAAAGAGAAAATTATTTTCCTCTTTCTTTATAGATATATAAATATAAATAAATAATAAAAAAATATAAAAATATTTATATAGGTTTCAATTATTATTATTTCCAAATAGATTTTTTTTTAAAAAAAATCGAATTTTTATTTATCAATTTTTTTTTGAAATTTGAAACTATTTAAAAAATTAGGGTAAACACCTTATTTCACAATATCATATAGTAACACTTCCACATAATCTTTCATGTTCATCCTAATTGCACACATACTAAGTATATGAACCTATTTACCCATGTTTTCAAAGATCGAAACTTGAAACCACACATACAAATGTTTAGTTTAGTTTTACTCGTTTAGAATCTAAACTGATATCAAATCAGTTGGTATCAAACTGAAATTAAAACTCACTCAACGTAATATCCAAATAGAACCGGACCCAACTCTTTAATAGGATGTTGGGCCGGGTTCTATTTGGATATCATGTCAGGTCGGGTTTAATTTTAATTCTATACCAAGTGGTTTAATTAGTTTGATATCGGTTTAGATTCAAAATCAAGCTAAAACTTCGTCTGTGTGGTTTTGAGTTTTGATCTTTGAAAATAGGGGTAAATAGGTTCGTATACTTAAAATGTGTGCATTTATGTTCATATACTTAAAATGTGCGCAATTAAAACGAGCATGAAAGATTGTGTAGAACTGTTATTATATGATACTTATAGTTTGAAAATAGGTCATTTACCCAAAAAATTATTTTGAATTTTTTTATTTATATTTAAAATTTTTAAACCCCACCCTCAAAATTCCACTCATTAACTATAAACTCTAAATATAGATTAGTCAACTCTAAGGTATAAGTGTATATTTACCTTAAAAAAACTCTTTTGGTCATTCTCTTTCTTGAATGCTTTTAGGTGAAAAAAACTGTCCTAGGAAATTTATCCTTTTTAACATCATTTCGAGTTTTCATTTATTTCATCATAATTGATTTTACGTATATAAAACGTAATATAATAAAACATTAAAACTTATTAAGCCCATTTGTAGATTTTTAAGTTGTGTACTGTGACTTCTCTTTTAATTTAAACTAGATTTTGACCAGCACATCCGTGCGGGTAATTTTTCATTTTATTAATTGTAATTTTGAAAAATATGTTAATGTATCAATTCAATATTTTTTATATTTCATTCATATATTTCTTCTAATTTAATATAATATAGATTATACTTTTAAAATCTCTAAAAAGCAAAAAAATTGTTTATATAATAAGATTTTATTTAATTTTTATTTACAATAATATTATATTACTAATTACTAAATTAATGAATACATTTGTTTAAAAATATTTAAAAATCTTAGTAAGATCTTATTAGATTTTTTACAACAGATTTTGTTAAAACTGATTTATTATTAATATCCTAATAATTATTAAAAATATTAGAAATGTTCTATTTTGAATAGATTAATGTAATAATCAAATAGATATAATTGCTGAAATGGACCTAATATGAATTTTATGGTAGATAAAAATTGTACTTCTCTTTTAATAGAGAAGATTTAACTCTAGTTTATTTCTCGGGGATTTGCCAAAAACAACCAAAATATTGCTTTTAACCATAAAAATAGACCACATATTCAATCAAATGCAAAACCAACCTAAATGGGTGATAACCATACTATTTAACCCTATGACTAAACAAAAAAACAGAGAGTTATTTTACGTTTATGTCATTCGTTAGTCTACACGTAACAAAACAAGTCTACTCCGTAGATTTATTATGTAGCCTACATCGTAATTTGATCTAATTAATTAATTTTTAAAATATTAAAAATTTACTTTTGTATTTTTTTTAATAAATCATCAATATAAGGATTAATATGAAATTAAAAAAAAAAATCTTACATAATTGAACAATTTAAAAGAATACATATTGATTCGGTAACCATGTGTTAGACAATGTTTATGGTTTATCAACAAAAGGTTCAAACATGTTATGTTAGTTTCTTAGGGTTAGATTTTAGATTAATATATTTTTATTTTATTTATTTAAATTTACATATTAGTGTTGAGTAGTTTATAATTTGTATATTTTGATATTTGATACAATAATTAAGACTCTTTCGATTAGTAAGCAAACATTTAGGGTTTTGAGTTTTGTGGTTTAGGGCTTTGAAGACTTACAATTCAGTCTACTTTAATTAGTGTTTACAAAAAATCATTACTTTAAAATTAAATTGAGTTATTTATGAATAAAATGTGAAATCATATATTATAACTATTTAAAATAAAGAAAAAATTTAGTGATTCATATGTAAATTACTAAAACAATAAAGGAAGTAGGAAAAAAAATATGTGTAGTCTCACAAAGAAGTCTACTACCATCGAAGTTAACCTAACCTGATTTAACCAATAAAATTCCAAATTAATCCAATTTAAACCAAGACTTATCGGTGCAGACTAACAAAGAAGTCTACTCCCTACGAATTTAACCTGACCAATTTTAACCGACTTAATTTTAACTTAATCCAATTTAAACCAAATATTTTTAATCCAACCAAAAAAGTTACCCAACATAGAAATACGGTTCTTAAGCTTTTGGGTTAAAAAAACTTATGCAACCATTTTCCATGAAGGCGATTTCGGGGAGATTTCCGGTGAACCCTAGCCACCTCGTTTCCGCTGCTCAAACCTGTCGCCGTCCGCTCCGTCACTCTGATATCTTCTCTCTGGTAAGTTTAGTGTCAGTCGGCGCTTATGGCTGAAAACTAACCACCTTTACCTTGTTTTGTTTCATATCTTAGCCGGCGACTTTTACTCTGGTTGGCAAACCAACGGTGTCTCTGCTCTCATCAATATCTCGGCTTCCGGTCAGTCGCACGGCTTCTACTCTCGCCTGCGAACTGACGGCGTTCCATCTCTCCGGTGAACAAAAGGTGCTTCGTCTCTCCTTGACTTCATCTTTGAATATGCCTAGAACTTCTTCCTTAGTTTGTTAAGTAACCTATTAATTATCTTTGTTTCAGATCTGTTGCAGCGAACTAACGGTGTGTCTCTAATCTCTGTTTCTGGTCAGTGTTAGGTTAACTAGTCCTGTAGACTTCATTTTTGAATTTGACTACTCGTGTAGACTTCTTTTTTTTTTTGAAATGTTGACTTCTCATGTAGAATTCACTTCAAATTGTAGAATTCTCGTGTAGACTTAACTTTCAAATTGTAGATTTCTCGTATAGACTTCACTTTCAATTTGTAGACCTCTCTTGTAGACTTCATCATTGAATTGTAGAATTCTTTTGCATTTTAGACTTCTATTGTATACTCTTTTGCTTGTTAACTGGCTTAGTGGACTTCTTCCTCTCATAATTTTTTTGGGTTTTTTTTTGTTGCAGGTTTCAAAATAGATAAGTTTCATTTCCCACCAAGGGAATATACTCTTGGGCAGGAGCCAATGCTGATTAAAAGCATTGCCTACTATAGTGATGACACCAAGATCTTCTACTCTTTAAGAAGCACTCAAGCCAGATGAATGTGATGAGCTAAAGAACTTGAGATATGGAGTATTTTTAAGGTTCCATGAATTGGAATTTGGATGGGATTCAAGGCTTGTACACTATATGCTCTCTTATTAGCTTGACTGCAAGAAGAAATATGAGTTGTAGAGTCTTATAGGTGTTCAAACAGTTAGGTTTTCTCTGCATGAATTCGAAAAAAATCACTGGTCTAGATTGTGAGTATGTGAAGAATCTCGATCATCTGTTGGTTGAAGTAACAGTTGAAATGAAAGTATTTTGGGGGCAAATGGGAGTGATTTTTGAGTGTGGGACAAGTATTGATGAGTTAAATGAAGTGTGTAAGATGTGTGGAACATGGTTTCGAGATGATCGGTTGTGTTTAGGTTATATATCCATCTACACTGGCTTCATTTAAGCTCAAAGAACTTCGACACCCACATGAGCTAGCCTGGCTATGTTAGTGATGGATCTAGAGGCCTTTGAAGATCATCTGTGGGGAAGAGCAACATTTAAATTCTTGATGAAATCTGTGAAGAAGTTGGATCTCACAAATTCATATGTTGTTGAAGGCATTATTCAGGTTCTTCAAGTTTGGATCTACAATGCTCTCCCTGAATTCACAGCTGGATTCAGAGATCCTGTTGAAGGTAGACCAACTCCACCTCTGCTTGCCTTTTTAGGTGGAAAAGGCCGGAAAAATACCAAGGAGAATGTACAAAAACATGTATGCTTAAATATATGTATGTATTATTTTGATTTAAAGTGGTGTGATACTAACAAAATAATTTTTTATACAGATTCGCCTTAACAACTATGTTGTGAAGTATTACTTTGAAATGTTCCTTCTCTAGGATGATGGAGTGGCAGATGAAAGGGTTGATAACATTGTGAAGGCAATGTTTTCTCAAAAATGGGAGTGGAACCATAGTCACGGGCCTGTTGTTGGAACCAAAATGTGGATAAATGTGAAGGTTGAGTAACAACAAGTGAAGACGGAGTCTGGTCAGGTGGAGGCAAGCAAGAAGGCAAGGTCCTCTTCTCCCATTGATTCTGAGGAAGAATCATGCAAGAAGGCTCGTCAGTCCCCTGGCCTGGATTTGCAGACCATGAAAGCAGAGATAGAACTTTGCCTCACTGGCTTGACTTCTAATATGGTTGAGAGGCTGAGAACATGTGAGATGATGATGAACACACAAGCATGCATGATTGAGAGCCTTACAAAAATGATAGAAGTTGTTGAGAACATTGTTCGTGAAGTAGGAAGGAATATTGCACCAAAGCTGGTTCATTTTGTGATGTATTTGAGGAAGACAAATCAGTGGGAGACAAAATTGAGGAAAGCAAAGCTGAGGAAGCCTATCCCAAACCAGACATGACGAAAAGAGGTAATGCTGAGGAAGCATCTCTTGAAATAGTCAAACCAAAATGAGGCAAAGCTCAGGAAGCATCTCCCAAAGTAGCCAAACAGACAAGAGCCAAAGCTAAAGATGCCAAAGCCACTAGGGTTAGAACCAAAACACTCCCATACAGAAAAGAGGTAAAAAGCCAGGGAAAATAAGTAACTTGTATAATTTTGGAATGTTGGAACCTTTTTTAAATTGCTGTTTTTATTTTATGTTGGAACTTTGGAATGTTTGCTTGTTTGGTTTGAAAAAAACATGTGTGCATTTAAATGTTTGAACCTTTTATTTGTGCAAACCTGTTGTAATGGATGCATCTTGTTATGGCTGTTAGTAATGTATTATTCTATTCAAAATAATTCAAAGTGAGAGTGAGAATGGAGGCATAGAACATAATGTTGTTGTAGTAGAGAAAGAACAATCTCACATTGATTATGGTTTGGTTAAAAAAACAGAAACATGTCAGAAAGTTAAAAGTTTCTCGCATTTTGGCACGTTCTAAGAGTGAGAGACATCGTAGGCTTGCTGATACTCAGCAATCTCCTTATCAAGGAAGTAGCACGGCAAAGTTTATCATACCTAACCATCTGAAGCTAGGATAGGGATATAACCCATTTGGTCCCGTTGAGCACCAAAAGATATATGTTCTTATTGATTGGCTGAAAGTCAACCTTTAAGTCATTCAATCTCATATAACTGCTCTTTATATAAAGGACTTGATAGTATTTTATTAATTTACCACACTATTTACAGCAAACGGCGACAAAAGGTGTCTGGTTCTTCAAGTTTTTGGTATTACACACTACTAACTCCTAAAGAATGACTGAATGACACATTATGTAGACTTCTCTCTGATGCAATCTTCTTTCTGATGTAGGAGTCTCTAATTTTGTATACATGGATGTTGGAATTAATCTCTTAAGAATCAGATACACGAAGCACCTAGAATGGTTTAGGTCGGATAGAATTTGCCTGCTGAGATGTTGTGTTTACTCAAATGTGGTCAGCAAAGTAAAATGAGTTTTAGACTCTCCTGCCAATCCTGACGGCTCAGGTAGACAACCCTTTGCAGGGTCCTTAGACTACTACACAGGTGAGGAGCCAGCTTAATGAAAATCTGACAAGACATGGATGCTGGAGATTGATGATATATATGTGCCATTATTTTTTGAAGTACAATCATTGGGTAGATTTCTGGATATCAATTCTGAGGAGACACATAGTGATTTGGGACAGTTTGGTTGATCACACCGATGATGAAGAAATTGCTAAGGCTGTGAAGCCTATTGCGCACATGTTGACGTACATGCTGCATATGTTATGTCGCTTTGAGGACATGGAGTTGTACACAGTCGATTCCACACATGAGCGAGTCTCAGCATCTGAGGTACCACAAAGCATATAAAGTGGTAATTGTGGAGTGTATTGCTTGAAGTATATAGAATGTCATGCACTTGGCATTCCATTCCCATTTCATGACTTTGTGATAAAAAGGTGAAACTAATAAGGACAAAACTAGCAGTAGAGCTATTTGACGAGACCAACATAAATGACATACAAAAAAGGGAGTACAAGCATATTATTGTCAATGATCAAGGTTTTCAATCCGCTTTTGGGGTAGAAATAGAGGAAATATGAACTTTTTGTGGTGACTCGGTCCATGCTTCACACTCGCTCTAAGCTTCCAACCACATCCTTCAACACCAACCTTAGCCACATATGGAGTTTTCGTTGTTTTATATGCTGTGAATGTAAATTTACTTTTCAAAGCCACTAACTTCAAATTTGAAACAAGATCAGCCTTACTAGAAAAACTCTGACCGGCATATATATTGTCATTAAAGGACATCGATCTTCCTTCAGCACCAGAGTACTCTGCTTGTTGTCCACCATAATACGTTTCATTTGGATCTTCATCATAATCCTCATCTTTCAATTTCCCTTAATCACTGTAGTTTACAACATCTTCATCATCAACAACAACATCAACAGAAACATCAGTAGTTGCTTGAGCATCATCAGCAACATTCATATCTTCATCCAACCCTTCATCATTATCTTCATCAGAAAAAAATACTATCACTACCATCAGACACATTAGCATCATCGTCACCTGCAGCTTCTACTTGGCGCTGACTCTGATACACAAAGGCGTACAATATGAGTCTTACATAACCTTATCAAGTTCCGCATTTTTCTATCATTCGTAACATGCATAGGAGGAGTATCCAGACCCAATTATTCCAAAATTATGTCTGGTAAGGAATACGTTAGCTCCACCATCTCGGTTTTCTTGTCAAGATCATTATTTTCTTGTACCATTTCACGAAGTTCACCATGTGTACAACCATCAATGCATAAGTAACATTCTCCCTTTTTCCGATTATCAACTACAAACTTCCACAAAGAGCCTTTCACCACCCATTCTCCGTATACAACAGGTAACTAAACCATTCCCTGCAAAAAGAATATAATTTAAAAAATTAGTGAACAAAAATTTGTTGTTTGATAATAATATAAAAGTATACTTACAAATAAGTCTACACTTATTAGATAACTACATATTCGAACCAAAAAGTTGATAGTTTCATAACTATAAAAGATTATCTTTTGAAAATAGTACAAGACCATTATGATTAACTAGTACAAACTGTAAAAATAAAAATTATTGAAAATTCATTATGAATAATACATAAACCCACTTTTTTATAGATTTTTCTATGTAGACTTCATATTCAGTCTACATAATAATATACTTTATTTTCAGTTTACTTGTGTAAACTGTCATGTAGGTCTACAATTTGGGCTAGTTTTTGCAATTGGAAAATCCATGGGTTATTATATGAGACGTTCTAGAATTGGACAGGATCACTCAAACGGTTCTGAAACGGATATGATCTCCCAATGGAGAAATGGTGGATCGATGGGTGGCACAAGAGGGGCGGAAACGCTCTTGATACTACCAGAGATTCGATGTTGCTTGATGTGACGCACAAGTCCAACAATCGAATAGTTTGTTTGCTAGGAGATAACCTCACCAAGAAACAGAAAAGTTCTAAACAAAGAAATAAGAGAGAGATAAACTCAAAAATATAAGAATAAAATCGATTGATCTTAGTGCTGGAAGGGAAGTACATTTTATAGTAGCAAGCATGTGAAAAGACTAAGAAACTTTGTGGAAAATCACACCTAGGAAACTACAACAAAGACTAAGACTAGTCAAAATGACTCTTCGGTTCTTGGTCTTGGTCGATATGCCCCTTCACCTACTTTCCAGGTTCATCTGAATCTATCCAAGTCGTCGGATGACCCTTTGCCTACTTTTGTCCAGGTTCATCGAACCTTGCTGTGTTGATCGGGTCTATCGCGGTAAGAAGCAGGACGCACTGTGGGCTGTCCGCGTGGGTGATCAATGAACTTTCACGAACGAAACTCATCTTTAGTCGACCCAAATCTTCTGAAAGCTTAAGTATCCTTGCCTTAGAGAGTTTAGAATGATTGATTATCATGAAATCAGCAATCTGGTCGGAAAGGTCATGTTCATGAACATCGGGGCATGTTGTACGCACTAAACGGGCCAGAAGTGAAGTGTTGTGTCCTAAGTCTGGTTCCACTCGTTGATCTTGATTTCTGGCTCGAATATTTGTCTTAGATTGTTGAATGGGTTGGGAAATAATGGCTGAAGGTTGATCACTTCGGTCATTAGGTCGTGGTTCCAGACTTAGGTCTTTTCCGGGTAAACGCGGGTCGATTCTGTACACGGCTCGGTCAGTGTACACGTCTTGGTCAGTGTACACGGATTGGTCAGTCCGTGTGGTCCAGTCGGATGGGTGAACCTCAGTTGAGGTAATCTGATCTTCCTGATCCGCATCCGGTGCTGGTTCCATGTACTGAGACACATCATTCCCTTACTTTTCAAAAAGATTTGTCCACAAATCTGGATCATCTGCACGAAAAAGAGATAGATCAGAAACATTAAAACTCGAAGAAATATCGTACTTACCTTGAAGATCAAGCTGATAGGCATTGTCATGGATTTTCTTGATGATCTGAAAGGGACCATCGACTCTAGGCATGAGTTTAGACTTCCTTTCTTCAGGGAACCGTTCCTTCCTCAAGTGAACCCACACGAGGTCTCCTTCCTCAAATACGACCTTGGTCCGTTTCTTATTTGCCTTCCTTTCGTAAACCTTTGTCTTGGCTTCAATGTTGGCTTGCACCTTCTCATGCAACTTCCGAATGGTCTCAGCCTTGTTTTTCCCATCTGTACTAATTCTTTCACTCAAAGGCAAAGGCAAAAGATCAAGTGGAGACATAGGGTTGAAACCATAAACAATCTCAAACGGAGAAAACTTAGTAGCAGAATGCACATAATGATTATATGCAAACTCGACATGAGGCAAGCATTCTTCCCAATGTCTAATATTCTTTTTAATCAATGACCTAAGCAATGCAGATAAGGTTCGGTTTAGAACCTCAGTTTGTCCATCAGTTTGAGGATGACAAGTGGTGGAAAACAATAGCCTCGTTCCTAACTTAGACCATAAAGTCTTCCAAAATAGCTAAGGAACTTAGCATCTCTATCAGAAACAATGGTTCTAGGCATTCCGTGCAACCTAACAATATCTCTAAAGAACAACTCAGCAACATGCACGGCATCATCATTTTTATGACAAGGTATGAAATGAGCCATTTTTGAAAATTTATCAACCACCACAAAGATAGAATCTCGACCAGACTTAGTCCTAGGCAATCCAAGAACAAAATCCATAGACATATCGACCCAAGGATGAGATGGAATGGGTAAAGCCGAATACAAACCTTGGTTCTGCACTTTGGATTTGGCTTTCTTGCAAACCACACATCGGTTGCATATCCTCTCTACATCCTTCATCAAGCTTGGCCAATAGAAATGCTCATACACCACCTTGTATTTTTTCTTGATTCCGAAATGTCCCATATGACCTCCTCCATGTGATTACTTGATAAACAACTCCCTCAAATAATATTGGGGCCCACACAAGCGATTATCATAGAATAGGAAAGCAGACACTTGATAGTACTTTTCGTAAGCAGTCTTGAAACATTTTTTAAAAATCTCTTTGAAATCTGGATCAGTTGTATACAGATATTTGATAAATTCAAATCCAAGCAACTTTGTTTCTAGAGTTGAGAGAAGAGTGTACCTTCTATACAAGGCATCAGCCACCATGTTTTCCTTACCTTGTTTGTGTTTGATCACATAAGGAAATGTCTCGATGAACTCGACCCAACGGGCGTGCCTTTTGTTTAGCTTTTTCTGGCCCTTGAGGTGTCTTAATGACTGGTGATCAGTGTGGATCACGAAATCCTTTGGCCAGAGATAGTGTTGCCAAGTCTGAAGAGCTCGCACCAAAGCGTACAACTCCTGGTCGTAAGTGGGGTAGTTGAGTGTGGCTCCTCCAAGCTTCTCACTGAAATAAGCAATGGGTTTCCTGTCCTGCATCAAGACAACACCAATACCAACACCCGAAGCATCACATTCGATCTCAAAGGTTTTAGAAAAGTCAGGAAGCATAAGTAAAGGAGCTTGAGTTAACTTTCCTTTGAGAATTCGAAATGCCTCTTCTTGAGCTTGTTCCCACTTGAACCCAACATTCTTTTTGATCACCTCGGTGAGTGGAGCTACTATAGTGCTGAAGTTTGGGACGAACCGTCGGTAGAACCCAGAAAGTTCGTGAAAACTCCTCACTTCACCCACGGTTGTTGGAATAGACCAATCTCAGATAGCTTTGATTTTCTCTTCCTCCACTCTAAGTCCATCTGCACCTACTACAAAACCTAAGAAGACCACGTGATCTGTCCCAAAAGAACATTTAGCAAGATTAGCAAACAAGTATTCTTTCCTAAGGATTTCTAGAACAGATTTCAAATGCATCTTATGATCATCAATTTTCTTGCTGTAGATAAGTATGTCATCAAAGTAGACAACAAAAAATGACCAATGAATGATCGCAAGATATGATTCATCAAACGCATGAATGTACTAGGTGCATTAGTGAGACCAAAGGGCATGACAAGCCATTAATACAATCCTAGTTTTGTTTTGAATGCAGTTTTCCATTCATCACCTTCTTTCATGCGAATTTGGTGATAGCCACTTTTCAATTCTATCTTAGCGAAAACAGAGGAACCATGCAATTCTTCTAGCATGTCATAAAGCCTAGGGATTGGATGCTTATACTTTACCGTAATGTTGTTGATGGCGCGGCAGTCCACACACATCCGCCAAGATCCACCCTTTTTGGGCACAAGGAGGACATGTACGGCACACGGGCTAAGGCTTTCTCTGATGTAGCCTTTCTCGAGTAGCTGTCCAATCTGGTTCTGGAGTTCCTTTGTTTCCACCGGGTTGGTTCGATATGTTAGTCGGTTCGGAAGCTTTGCACCCGGAATGAAGTCAATCTGATGTTCTATACCCCTTATTGGTGGCAAATCTTTTGGGTTCTCATCTGGAAAGACATCAGAGTAATCCTGCAAGACATCTATCAAATCACTCGGAATTTCCGGTGCAAGGTTAGAAGAAGAAGCCATTAGAGATTCTTTGTAAACAAACAAAAGAAATGGTTGTCGAGAGCAAAGAGATTTCCTGACCTGACTTTCTTTGATAAAGAAATTGGAATTCTTACGAGATGTCTTTGGTTCTTCCAGTTTGGTTTCCTTATCTCGACCCTTCTTGAGTTGGATCTGATCTTGGTGAACCTCCAAAGGAGTCAAGGGCACCAGTGTGATCTTTTTCCCTTTATGATCAAAGGAGTGCCGGTTTGTGTATCCATCATGCACCGCCTTTTTGTCGAACTGTCATGGTCGACGCAAAAGAATGTGACAAGCGTCCATGGGAAGGACATAGCAAAGGACCTCGTCCTTATACCGTCTGATGGTAAGAGGGACCGTGACTTGTTCTTTCACGTATTGTTCACCAGCCTCGTTGAGCCATTCCAATCTTAAAGGTCGAGAGAGAGGCCTGGTCACAAGTCCAAGTTTCCTAACAAGAGTATCACTAGCAACATTAGTGCAACTTCCACCATCAATAATCAAAGAACAAACTTTATCTGAAATTAAACATCTAGAGTGAAAAAGATTCTCCCTTTGTTCTCGTTCGTTGGTTTTGGGTTGTACACTCAAGTTTCTCCTAGTGACAAGTAATGGACCGTGAGCTGGATAGTCGAGGTGGTCGGGTTCCTCATCAAAGGTTGGAACAAAGTCATCGTCCAGGTAGTCATCAAAGATCGGACCAAGATGATTGTCATAGACTGGTCCAAGATCATCGTCTGTGGGCTCGTACTCATCAAAGATTGGACCGATTGAATCATCCAAAGGTCTTCTAGCGACCAGAAGTGGTCCTTTATGTGGGTAATCGTATGGTTCTTCATCCTCATCATAGACTGGACCGAGATCTTCCTTATCCTCCTTGTCATCCTCGTACTCAACTTCTCCATTTTCCAAGATAATCATCACCTTTTGGTTTGGACAACGGTTGGCATAATGCCCAAGTCCATGACATCTAAAGCACTGGATATCTCTTGTCCGTTTGGAAGGTCCATCAGTCTTTTCTCTATCAACACGAGCAGGGACATTAGTCTTAAAAGCTGTATTTGTTGTGGCCGGAGACTTACACTTGTCTTGGTAGTTTGGTTCGGAAGAAAAGGTCGGTTTTGGAGCATAGGATGGTTTGGAAATACCCCTCCTCTTGACTTGCTGCTCAATCAAGATAGCTTTGTGTAGCATCTGATCCAAACTTTCGTACTCTTGAAGCTCCATTCGGTCTTGAATGTCACGGTTGAGTCCAGAAAGAAATCTCGCCATAGTGGCATCCAAAGTCTCATCCACATCAGCCTTGATCATCAGTGTTTCCATATCCTGGAAGTAATCCTCAACTGATTTGGTTCCTTGAAGCAAACGTCTAAGCCTTTGGTGAAGGTCACGATGGTAGTGCTCCGGAACAAATCATTTCCTCATCAAGGCAGTGAGCTCATCCCATGAGGCTATAGGTCTCCCACATGTTCTCCTCCTGTGAGTCAACACTTGATCACACCAGTTAATAGCATAGCCAGTAAATTCAGTTGCAGCCAACCTAACCTTTTTAAGTTCAGAGAAATTTGGACAATCAAAAACGAGTTCAATTTTTCTTTCCCATTCTAAAAATGCATCAGGATCGTTTTTGCCTTCAAAGGTTAGAATCTTAAGTTTCAAACCACCTAAACCATCATCAACTTGTTCATTTCTCCCAACAAAAGGATTAACATCACCTCGTTCATGGTTTTGGTGCCGTG
This sequence comes from Moricandia moricandioides, assembly GCA_905132885.1. Taxonomy (NCBI): domain Eukaryota; kingdom Viridiplantae; phylum Streptophyta; class Magnoliopsida; order Brassicales; family Brassicaceae; genus Moricandia; species Moricandia moricandioides. Next base: position 132,253 of record CAJHQQ010000421.1, read on the forward strand.
GACGTCGCCTAGATCGGTTGATGGATCGATCAATCTAGGAATTCCTCCTCGCCATCATCATCAGATTGGTTGGTCCGTCTAGAGTGATATCTTCTTGCTCCGGTTCTGGGCTGAGTTGGTTGACAAACCTGCATTTCATCAAGACGTTGATGGATCTGTTCTAAACATGTGTTCAAAAGGATAGAAAAAGTATCATTTAAAGCTCTCATTTGCAAATTTGACAAGCCGGCCATAGAATTTCCGGGTCGGTTCCTTTCATCTTCATTCTCCATGGTTCCTGAAATTGCTAAACACAAAAGATTAGCACAGATAAATATATTCCTCACACGCTCAGGTGTTAGATGGTCACTCAAGAGTTTCTTCTCAAAGTTCTAAGAAAGACAATCCAAGTTTCCAATGGGTTTTCCCGAGCAAGCAAACAAAGACTTGAGATAGGAAGATAAAAAAATTTGGATTTGGGATCTGCTTTAACCTCCTCAAAGGTCGAGTTTCTCCTCGGCCAGAATGCTTTCTCTTCCACCACCAAACCACAAATCAGACTTTTCGAAATCTTTGAAACTTTTTTTTGATGTTTTTTAATATAGTGGATGGTAATGAGGGGCCCAGATTCAAGATAGAAAGAAGAAGAAGTGTTTGAAGAAATTAAAATGGAAGATGAGAAGAATGGATAGATGATACCGATTGAGTGGCTCTGATACCACTTGATACGTCCTAGGATTGGACATGATCACTCAAACAGTTCTGAAAAGGATATGATCTCGCAATGGGGAAATGGTGGACCGATGGGTGACACAAGAGGGGCGGAAACACTCTTGATACTACCAGAGATTCGATGTTGCTTGATGTGACGCACAAGTCCAACAATCGAATAGTTTGTTTGCTAGGCGATAACCTCACCAAGAAACAAAAAAGTTCTAAACAAAGAACTAAGAGAGAGATAAACTCAAAAATATAAGAAGAAAATTGATTGATATTATTGCTGGAAGGGAAGTACATTTTATAGTAGCAAGCATGTGAAAAGACTAAGAAACTTTGTGGAAAATCACACCTAGGAAACTACAACAAAGACTAAGACTAGTCAAAATGACTCTTCGGTTCTTGGTCTTGGTCGATATGCCCCTTCACCTACTTTCCAGGTTCATCCGAACGTATCCAAGTCGTCGGATGACCCTTTGCCTAATTTTTTCCAGGCTCATCGAACCTTGCTGTGTTGATCGGGTCTATCGCGGTAAGGAGCAGGACGCACTGTGGTCTGTCCGCGTGGGTGATTAATGAACTTTCACGAATGGAACTCATCTTTAGTCGACCCAAATCTTCTGAAAGCTTAAGTATCCTTTCCTTAGAGAGTTTAGAATGATTGATCATCACGAAATCAGCAATCTGGTCGGAAAGGTCATGTTCATGAACATCGGTGCATGTTGTACGCACTAAATGGGCCAGAAGTGAAGTGTTGTGTCCTAAGTCTGGTTCCACTCGTTGATCTTGATTTCTGGCTCGAATGTTTGTCTTAGATTTTTGAATGGGTCGGAAATAATGGCTGAAGGTTGATCACTTTGGTCATTAGGTCGTGGTTCCAGCCTTAGGTCATTTCCGGGTAAACGCGGGTCGATTCTGTACACGGCTCGGTCAGTGTACACGTCTTGGTCAGTGTACACTCGGTCAGTGTACACGGCTTGGTTAGTGTACACGTCTCGGTCAGTCCGTCTGGTCCGGTCGGATGGGTGAACCTCAGTTGAGGTAATCTGATCGTCCTGATCCGCATCCGGTGCTGGTTCTATGTACTAAGGCGCATCATTATAGGTATTTAAAAAAAATTGTGATTCTATACGTATAGACTTTCTTTTCAGTCTATATTTTGAAAATGTAAGTTTTTGCAATTAACCAGAATTCAACCAAGATTTGACTTTCAAAAGTAGACTTCATTTACAATCTACATTCTTTTATTTTTTAGAACATGATAGTTTTTGCAATTGACCAAATTTGACTTTCTACAAATAGATTGAGATGAACATCTACACATGTGTAGACTTCACCTGAAGTCTACTCCCCAATCCGATAAGTTGGTTTTGCTTTTGACCAAAATAAAATAGTAGACTTCATATGCAGTCTACGCTTTACTGAGATAGTAGACGGAGTATGAAGTCTACATTTTTTTTAGGTTAACTTTATAACATTTTAGTCAAATACAAAACTAACCCATTCAACACTCAAAGTTTTGGTTAAATGCAAAATTGACATTTTGTAAACTTCCAAAACAATCTACATAATGTAGACTTCCGATGAAGTCTACTATGAAAAGTCAAAAGTTGCCCAAAGTTTGGTGAGATGCAAAAACTAACATCTTTTCAAAGGTTAAGACGCAGACTTCTAAGGAAGTTTTTTTTTACAAAAAAAAAATTATTTTGGTCAATTGCAAAAGTAACATGTGCGTTGAAAAGTAGACCGCATCGTAAGTCTACACACATGTGTAGATATACCAAACAGTCTACTATCGCGACACATATATGAAAAATGACGAGAATAATGTAAATAGTTACCTTTTTCCAGTGTAAAGCTCGTTTCCATCCTTTACCATAGTCGAAGCTCCAAATATGACCAAAAAGAACCACTTTTGTTTACTCACAACTGAATAAATAAAAGTTTAGCTTATAAAATTGGTAGTTATGGGAGTTTATTAGATGAGAATGGAGAGGAGATAAAAGAAAATGAAGATTTGTTGGTTTAGAAAGAGGAAAAGTGGTTACAAATTAAATACTTGAGCTTTTAAGAGCTCAAAAATGGTGGTTAGAAAATTGATGATAATAACATTGTTATAAATAAGAAGAAATGTTTAGGGTGTAATAGATTTTTTTCCATTTTTGAAATAATTAAATAATTAATTAATAATGACAAAGTTGTAAATAATTTAAAAACATTAGGAGGGTTTGAAACTTTCAAGGGTGAATAGTAATGACAAAAAAAAATTTGGTTTTGGGGTTGACTTTAAATTATAGGTTGATTTTGAAAAAAAAACAATGTTTTTTACACTTCTTCAAAGAAATCAATTAATCATGTTTTTATTACTTTTCTAATTATTCTTTTAGAGTTTTAGTCAGATTCATGGATAAAATTCAAAGAAAGTAATTAAATATTAAGTGACCTGAACATCATAGCGAAAGAGTTACATAGGTATTTCTTTCTATAATCGAATTTAGTGATACATAATAAAATATTGAATGGTCCTTTTAATGCCAGCTTTTTAAATAATACTAGTAAGGTCCATCCAATTAAAAAAAAAAGAGGGATGCAAATCACTCTCAGCTTGACACATCAGTATGCTTCTTAAAGTTGTCATTTTAACCAATGTTCCAAGATATATATATATATATATAAAGAGCATCGTTTGTTGGAGTTCAAAGCAAATATTATGGTTGACTGATGACTTAAAAACTTGTTAAACTGTGTTAACAATATATAACCAAAAAGGAAGAAAAATCTCCTTTTATCATGGTTTTGAAAAGTGGACTGGACCGGCCGGTCAAACCGGTCTAACCGTGACTCGCTGAAAAATGAGAGTCTGGTTCGTTTAAAACCTCGGATTTTAGAAAAAAACGGTAAAACCAGTGATTCCGGTAAACTTTTAAACCCGGTTCTAAAAATTAAATTATAATTAATATTTTTAAAATTGTTAATTAAAATCCAATATTTCAGAATGTTCCACTATTACTATTTAACTAATTTTCTATTTAATTTAATTTTTAAGAAAGAATTCTAAGCAAATATATTTTTGGATTTCATATATTATATTTTGACATATTCATAAAATATGAGAGTTTAGGTGTAATAAATAAATAAATAAATACGCTAATTTTAAAATTAATCGTGTGGTTTTTATCAATTTTACATAGTATTCACTTGTTTCCTATATATATAGTTAGATTTATGCTTATTGTTTTTAGTTAATAAAAGAGAAAAGAGAATCTATATATATATATATATATATATATATATATGTGTGTGTGTGTAAAATTATTTTAAAAGTATATATAATGTAAACATAATAATATATGATTATATATATATATATATATATATTAAATAAAATAGAAAACCCAGTTCGGCCGGTTGAAACGGTCCAACCAGTCAACCAGTAGCCATACCGAATCGATGTCCGGTCTGGTTTTCAAAACATTGCCTTTTATACAGTGTTTTGAGACCCGATCAGGACATGTGGTTGAACTGGTAAACTCGGTGACCTAAAAATATATTCCGGTTTTGGTTTTAGGAAAAAAAATTATTTAAAAACTATTATTTAAAAGACCATCACAAATACCACTAAAACCTGGAACCGACTACGGTTGAGCCAATGGTTGAACCGGTAAATAATTTTTACTTATTTTTCATAATTTTTTAGTTATGTTATTAGAATCTTTTTTTATTCTACCTATGATTGAATTTCTGGTTTTTTTTTATCTTATATCATACCGATTAAGATATTTTATTTCTGATTTTTAATTTTTGATGAATATTTAACTATGCTACCTAAAGAAAATTAAGTGCATTATTCAAGAAAGAACTAAAACTAGTTAATGTGATTTGGTATTAACTTATTTTTGTTATCAACAATCTATTACAATTTGGTGTTTTATTTTTATTCTGGATCTAAAGTTTAATTTTATTATTCATATTAGACATTTAAATAGTTATGAATTTGAAATCTAACGATATTTTTATTGTCATAACTCTTAACTTGTTACAAAAATAGTTAAATAATCTAAATTACTTTTTGATATTTTGTATGTTAGCTAAAAATAAAAATATTGAAACTAAAGTTAAGTATTCCTTATTTTCAAAACTAAAATACGTATTATATTTTTCAATAGCTAATACATTATTATATAACAAAATAATTAATTAATTAATATGCGGTTGATTTTTGGTCGACCCAATAACCCAGTCACCCGGTAAGTTTTTCGGTTCAGTGTCTCGGTCGGTTTCAAAACACTGATTTCTGTGAAATAAAAAAGAAAAACCCTAATTGCTATCACGTTGACTTAAATAGGACTCGCTATTGAACATATACACGGCAGCAACTTCGGTGTCATCACAATGAAACCCATTATTCAAACCCCGTGGTAAGTTTTGTCCATCTCTTTTCAAGCGAACGTTCAGGTCACGTTTAAGTTTTTGTTATTACGTTTTATAACCCTAATGAGTCCACCGCTTTCACTAAATATACTCAAAATTCGAATATCTTAATGTACGTCTTTGATGATTCACCATGAATACTTCTAACTGTCGATGCAGTGTAAACGCTATAGGAAACCATGGATCAAGCAAAAAGAAGAAGTGTATTACAGGATTGTGGGATCAAAATATTCCCTCAGAGCTGTTGCAGGAGATTTTATCCCACCTAGGACCAAAAGACAACATAAAAGCTTCCACTGTCTGCAAGACATGGTCTGAAGCAGCTGTTTCTGTCAGAAATTTCCGCCCTCTTCCCTGGTTTTTTTATCGAGCAGAAGATGGAGACTACCATCTTTCTGACCCATCAAGTTCCCAAATTTACAAAAGAAATATTCCAGACTTGAAGGATCGTGACCCCATTTATTCTAGAGATGGTTGGTTGCTTGTGGCAAAAAATAAACCTCCAAATCTGGTCTTCTTTTTTAACCCGTTTACCCGGGAGTGTATCTATTTACCCAATAGGGCACGCTTTTTCTCAGGCAAATGCATAGCTTTCTCAGCAGCTCCGACATCAAATAGTTGTTTGGTGGTCTCCTTCACCCAGGGCAGTTCCAAAGATCCTTTTGTCATCTCTACTTGGCGGCATGGTGAAACCGGTTGGACCATCCATCGCTTGAAGAACCAATCGTCCAGTGGAAAATGGTTAAAATGTGTCTTCTCAAATGGTGTGTTCTATACTTTCAGTGACTCTGGCTACGTTGGGGCTTTCGACCCCTGTAGCGCAACCTGGGGTGTTCTTCCAGTTAAACCCTGGAGCTGTTCCAGATTTTGTCAGAAAATTGATTTCAGTAGAGAAAGAGTGTTGTTGATGGAGCATAATGGAAACATCTTTGTTACTACTAAGAAGTCTCCAGTGTTTAAACTAAACCTTGAACGCATGGTATGGGAAGAGAAGAGCGAACTTTGTGGCTTGAAAATATTCGCACGTTTCCCTGGCTCTTTTAGAGGATCTAGGAGGAACAGAAAGTATTCCTTCACTGATGAGCTACGTAGCCAGTACTACTCCCTCTTTGATGGGAAAAGCTATCCACTTGCAAATACATCTTGGTCTAAGCGTGTCTCTTGGGTGGATCCACCTCACAACGACTTTACTTTGTGACTTCGTCCTATTATGTTTTCTGGGATGTATTTTTTTATCTATAATTTAAATTGCATGTATTAAGAGCACCATTACTCAAAGTTTCTCAGACAGAATTTTCTAGCATTATTATATAGTTGTTCAAAAAAGATTTTGCTAAGCAATTAAAATTTGGTGGGCCAATGGAAAATATCATAATTACACACGAGATGGTGCATGGTCTGCGACTGTATGGCGATCAAAACATATATGTCAAAAGCATACAATCGTATCTAATGAAATTTTTTGTAAGTTCTCATGGTAAAGATGGGATTTGATATAGTATGGGTCCTAATCAATATTTTAGTATTAAAATTAAGTTAAGAGTTTATGTTAAGAAACACCTACTTTTAGCTCTCCAATGGTAGTTTCTTAAGTTAAGGGCTCTTAAAAGAAAATTATTAAACATTATTTATTGAACATGAATTTTTTTTATTAAATAAAATATAGTCAAAGATAACATTTTAAACATAGATTTTAAAATAAAAATATAATAAAATAAAAACAAAGATTACTAAAATAAACGATAATAATTTCAAAGAGACATCGAAGCTCAGTTGTTGTCTTGATCACGTCGAAACTACACCATATATTTTCAACCAAATCAGCTTTCAGTTGTTGATGCACTTGTCTATCACGAATTCTAGTTCGAACACCCATCATATTGGCGATATTCGTAGGCATATCTATAGAATACGTGAGATTTACGTGTGAACTTCCGTTTCCTTCTCCTTGTTGGAAATCTGAAACATCAAATTGAGTGTATTCATCTCGTTCGTTTTCTACTATCATATTATGGAGTATGATACATTCTCTCATAATATTCCCAATCCAGATTTTGTCCCAAAAATGCAGGATTTTTAACAATGGAAAATCGAGCTTGCAAGACTCCGAAAGCATACTCGACATCTTTTCGGACAACTTCTTGACGTTGAGCAAATAAAACTGCTTTCGGTCCTTGTGGAATTGGAATAGATTGTATAAAAGTTGCCTATTTCGGATAAATATCATCGGTGAGATAGTAAGCCAAATGGTACTCTCTTCCGTTGACCGAGAAATTCACTTGCGGAGCTTGACCATTTATAATGTCATCAAAAACAGGTGAGCGATCAAGAACATTGATATCATTTAAGGTACCTGGAGGTCCGAAAAATGCATGCCATATCCAGAAATCATATGAAGCAACCGCCTCTAAAACGATTGTGGGTTTTCCCGAACTACGAGAATATTGTCCTTTCCATGCAGTGGGACAATTCTTCCACTCCCAATGCATACAATCGATGCTTCCTATCATCCCGGGAAATCCACGAAGCTCTCCAATATGAAGTAGACTCTGAAGATCATCTGGTGTTGGTCTTCTTAGGTACTCATCGCCGAAGAGATTTATTTTTGCTTCCACAAAATTTTCCACACATAACCGAGTAGTAGTTGCACCGAGCCTGAGGTATTCGTCGACCGTATCAAGCGCAGAACCATATGCCAACACACAAATAGCTGCTGTACACTTTTGAAGTGTTGAGAGACCAAGCCTTCCGAGACCGTTTTTCTTTTGACGGAAGAATTAAACTTCATTGGAGAGGCGATTAACAATATGCATGAACAATCGCTTGTTCATTCTAATTCATCGTTGGAATAGATTTTGAGGATATGTTGGAGTGTCACTGAATTAATCATTCCATAAACGTATATGGCCTTCTTCACGATTTCTTTCGATAAAAACTCTTTTTTCCTTGTCTTCTTCATCTTGTTGATCACCATTATCATTGATCAGATTATCGAATGTCTGATCAAATTGTTGATCAAAAAATTGATCGAAAGTTTCATCAAAGGATCCCTCAAAATTGTTATGAGAAGAAGATGCCATGAGATGATAAGTTTTGTTTTTTTTATCAAAGAGATGAAAGAATTGTTTTAGAAAGAGAATGGAGAGAACCAAGAGAATGAATTGTTTTGTATTCACGTTTTTTTACAAAGAGAATGGAGAGAATACAACACAATTTATAAGTGTGTGTGCTGCAAAATTTATAAGTGAGAATACAACACAATTTATAAGTGTGTGTGCTGCAAAAGAGTACAAGACTCCACAAGTGTTTCTCTCGTGACACAAGAATACATATACACTCTCGTGATACAAAAATACAAGACAATATTTCTCTGTCGTGATACACGATTCCAAAACAAGAAAGAATACAAGACCATATGGTACTCGTGACCTCTTTCAACAACAACAAATCAGTGACCTTACGTCTCTCAATGGTACTTCATTGTCTCCCAACGTATACTCTCTCAACTGCATTATAAAAAAAGAAGAACATTTAAGCATTAGGACAACAAACTTAAACAATGATAAAATAGAACAAGATCAACACCAGGAAAATATAACAAGATCAACACCAACAAACTTAAACATTCGCATAACAAGAACTACATAAAACAAATCAAGAAACTTAAAGTAAACAGAACAACAAACTTAAACAGAACAGAGCAAGAAAATTAAAGAGAACAGAACATAGGAACTTGAAACAAATACACTTAGACTTAAACTAATTAAACAAAATGTCATTGATGAGCTTCTTCTTGAGGGCTTCTTCATAATCAGCAAGAGGTTCTTTTTTGGCAATTAAACTGTCAAGAAGACTCATCTTCGACAACCTTTCCTTCATTTCCAAATCATGTTGCTTAATGGACCACATAGTCTGAAACTCATTAAGTGCATTCTCCTCTACCATCATCTTCTTACCACGGGCACCCTTTGCTGCCTTAACACCCGGGGGACACTTGGTTTCAGTAGCTTGCGAGGTTGATGAATCTGCACCGTCCTCACACTTCCTCTTTTTGGAGCTTCCATCGTTTTTGGCTATAGAAAGTTCACACCACTTCTGGTCGTTACGCAGCTCCTTCCAAGCATGCTCAAGATTGAATTTCTTCTTATGGTTGTTGTAGAATATTTGATGAGCTAGTTTGAGAACATCATTCTCATTTTGACCGCTACTCTTCTCTCGGGTTGCAGCTTCATAGGCTCCACAGAACTTGCAAACAAATTCATTCATCTTGTGCCAACGTTGCTTGCAGTGACTTGCCTCCCTCTGTTTGCAGCCAGCAACAAGAGGACTTGCAGCAAAGTAGGCTGCTATTCTTTTCCAGAAAGCGCCTGATCTTTGCTCGTTTCCAAAAACAGCATCTTTGCTCATGTTTAACCACGAGCTGATGAGCACAACATCATACGTTGGTGTCCACTTCCTTCTTTCTCTACGGTCTGTGGCAGTGTCCCAGCAAGAACTTGTGATGAAGTGTCGACACTATCTTCATAGTTGGCAAAGGAAACACTATGTTGACTATTTAGTAGTTCAACAAACTTTGAAGTCTGAGTAGATGGATAAGAATCCATATCAGAAGCAAGCTTGAGAAGTGATTAGAAAGAGGAGAAGAAGACGGGAAGAGAAGACCACAATTTGAAATGGTTTGCAGATAGAGGAGAAGGAATGATTTTTAAAGACTAAAGAAAGAGGAGCACGCATTGATCACAACCAACCATCACACTACACCATTGATTTCTATCTAACCGAGTTGACATATAGCTAACACATTCATCACACTACACCATTGATTTCTATCTAAACATAAAAATCTATTTATTACAACCATAATCTCACATTAAAAACCTATTTATTACCTAACCTAACACTAATGGACGCTTCAATTCATTTCAAACAAGAAAAAACAACATCAATCGCAACACAAACCACAAAACACATCGAATATAATCAATGCTATTCAACAGAGCAAATAGAAAGGTTTTATCCAATTCAACCGAGCAAAGACAAAGGTTTACCTTTATGAACAATCGTGGTCCTTTACTGACAAACCTTGATCATGCCTCTTGATCAATCCATCTAACGACACAAAGACATGAAAAATCAAAACAAATCAGAGGTTCCTCATTTTAATATTCACGATCACGTAGTACCAAATTCAAAGACATGCATAATTGAAATATTCAAACAAATATACATATTAAAGAATCTTTACCTTTTGATTCCCCTGAGAAGCAACAAAGAGAGCTCGCCGTTTCGACGATGAGAGGAAAGAAACAGAGAGAGAGAGAGAGAGATCTCCATTTTCCTTGGTGGAGGAGAGCAACCAACAGAGAGGACGTCGTTTCCTTGCCTCGACGACAGCCACAAAGATGTGGCCTTTTCTTCGAAGAGAACCACCGATCGGGAGAGATGTCGCCTTTCGCCAAGGAGAGGAAAGAAACAGAGAGAAAGAAAAGAAGGAACGAGAAGAAGGGAACGACACACCTCTCCTCTCGCCAATTGACTTGTGGCACGTGCACCGTAAGCGACGTCGCTTGGCTCTTTTAATTAAGATACGCCTCTTCTGTTTTCTTTTTTTTCTTTTTTTTTTCTTTTAATAGTAATTACCCTAAGATACCTACTTAAGAGTCTCCAATAAACATGCTCTTAATATCCTTTTCGGTGTTGCTGAATGGAAACTCTCATGGGTTTATTAAACTGGAAAGCGGTATTCATCAGGGTGATCCTCTTTCTTCGTTTATGTTTATACTATACACTGAGGCATTGGTTCATTCACTGAACACAGCAACAAAAAATGATCGTCTTCAGGAAATAAAACTCGCAACTTCATGCCCAGCGGTGAAAAATCTTCTCTTTGCGGATGATAATTTTTGATGTGTAACGCTAATCTTGAGGAAGCAATGGTAATCACAAAATGTTTGAAGGTGTTAAGGTAATTTTTTTCATATACTTTGTCGGTACTAAGGAAATAGGAAGTAAGCAATAAACTAGCAGGAACAAAGATCAAAGTATTGTTTTAATGATCAAAAGATCCGGAACTACAACAAGGTGGATAATAAACCATAGTTTTAGCCGTCTATCTCTGATTTCTTAGTGTAGAATAATCGACCCTTTGTTCTACAGTTTGGGTTCCCTTATATAGATGATTCTTAGTTAGAAATTAGGTGAAGTACTTTCATATTCTGAAATATGAAAGAATCCTTCTTTTGTAGAGGTTTTCCATTTTACTCAGAAGCAAGGTAGGAGACGGGTTTTAAGCTGAGATTTTTCTAGGTAGGAATCGAAGGCCGACGTCTTGCTTCGAAGAAGAAATAATGACTTCCTGAATTATTTTTCTTCAACAGTTAGCATATGGTGATGCTTCAGGACAAATTATTAATTTGCAGAAATCTTTGATTATCTTCGGTGCCAAGATTTCGGACAGTACGGAAGAGGAGATCAAACTTATTATGGGTATATATCAGGAGGGCGTAAAAGGCTAGTACTTGGGATTTCTGGAATGTTTTAGTGGATCTATAAGGAACATGTCTAGTATCTTAAGAGATAAGTTGTAAGGAAGAATGAATGGATGGTTCCCGAAATCATTATCTCAAGGAGATAAGAAAATTCTCTTAAAATCAGTGGCATTGGTGCTCCTAGTATAAGCAGTATCATGTTTTTTCCCAAAGATGTATGTGAGAAGCTTACTAGTGCGTGAGAGAGTTTTAGTGGAGCAGCGGAAACAACAGAAGAAAGATCTCATGGGTGGCATTGTAAAAACTCTGTAAAAGCAAAGAGTTAGGGGGATGGGGTTTTCATGATATCAAATAATTCAAACAGACTTGACATGTGTGGAAGAAACCAGAATCTATGCTAGCAAAAATATTGAAACACACCGTTATTTTCAAGATTAGACTTCCTAAAATGTGGCTTAGGCACAATACCTTTGTATGCTTGGCGAATTATAATGCATAGTCGTGACTTACTCAAGCACTGGTGATAAAGATTGACAATGTGAAAAACACGAAAGTGTGGCCTGACAATTGGATATTGGACAAGGTTCCTCGTTATCTTCAAGATGACTTAGTAGATCTTACACTGTCAGTGAAAGACTTGATGAATCAACATTCTCTTGGATGGAACATACAACTTATCAGACAAGTGATCGCGGAAGAGGATATTGGTTTAATTTTGCAGACTCAGTCAAATGTTTTTCAACCTGATTTATCTATCTAGGCTTTCTCAAGGAATGGTGTCTACGACTGTAAAAATAGTTACAAATTGCTAAGCACAATACAAGAGTTCAGTGCCCCTCAGTTCACGGGCCTACCACCTCTGGAGAGAAAGCTATGGAGTAATTTGTGGAAAACAAAAACATCTCCAATGATCAGACATTTCCTCTGGAGAGCACTGGCTTTGCAGAATATACTTCTAACTCGGGGCATTCACTTGGATGCTACTTGTTAATTGTGCAAGAGAGAACATGAAAGCATTTTTCATGTCTTATTTTAGTGTAATGTGGCAAAGGAAACATGGGAGTTGTCTCGCATTCTGGCACCTCCAGTTGGTTTTCTAGTAACTTTGTTCTCCTTAACTTCCACTACTTAATATACTTAGGTAAGAATCAAGTGCTTCATGATCCTCTTCGATCATTGTTTCCCTGGATTCTATGGCATATTTAGAAAATTAAAGATGTTTTTTTGCTTTGAACAAACCATGATTGATTCTTTGGTCATACTAACCAAATCATATGAAATCAATATGATCAAAGCTTCAAAAAAAGAGAGGGATAACATATCTTCACGGAGCGACGAGGTAGTGATGACTCATCAGAGGAAGAAACCGTCCTTGGGTTTCATCAAATGTAATGTGGGGACATCATGGTTCAGTAACTCCCAGTATAGTGGTTCTTTTTGGATCGCCCAACAATTTGGGGATAAAGCCTTGGAACACAGCCTTAGAAATCTCTCAGGGATGCGTATGGCATTGGAAACAGATATTACATCTCTAAGATGGCAGCTGAAGATCTCCTAAACATGCGTTGGAACAGAGTAATCTTGGAATTCTCGCCAAAAAAAGAATTTGGAGGCTCTCACTCAGCCGTCCTCATTTCCTACATTGATGTGATTGAAGATACACTGAGAGCACTAGGCCGGTTCCAGAAGTATTGCCTGGAATTGGTATCTGAAGGAACAATACGGTGCCAGATGCGGTTACCCGAAGTTTCACGAGAGATCGTAGATTTCAGTCATACATTGCTCAAGGTGGTCCTACATGGTTATCTGACCTCATTAGTTTGGAGGCGGGTTCACCATTAGCACTTCAGTCGTCCATATGGATGTTTTTCTCGGAACAACTTCTCGTCCAACTTGAAATTGACCTAACAATATGGTAGTCAACCAAAAAATTCAAAAACCTTGGTTGTGAGAAGTTATACAAGCCCAAATCATAGAGCCCATTAGTTTTCCACGAATCCTATTTTCCCTCTCTTAGAGAACCCTCAATAGGGATTTTAGCTCCGTGAGTTCTCAAAATACATATATGTGTATGTATATATTAATATTAGTATTTAATTGTGGGGTTCTTAACTTTACGGAAAACCTAAATCAAAATATCTTTGCATATAACTTTTGGGTTGAGTTTCCCGTAAAGTTAACAACACTACAATTAAATACTAATTAGTTGTTTACCCGCGCATGCGTAAAATAAAATTTATATATTAACAATTGTTGAATACTAACTTTGATCGTTCAACCATCATGTCATAACTCTCCAAACGTATAATCATGGACCATTAATATAAGGTTGATGAATAATGTCATGTTTGTTGATATTTTTTTTTTAACTTATTTAATTTACATTGGGTTTCAGTACTATCATCCAGATGTTATAATTCACTATCTCATTTCGATATGAAGAATTATATTTTTAAAATGATAAGATCAAATAACATTTGAGATCCGCACTTGCACGGAATGAACATTAATTATCTATACAAATTATTTTTTGTGTTCATTTGTATGATGAAATAATAAATATATTAAATAATTGAGAAGTGAATAACTATGTATATTACAAGATTAACCCTGGACGTCTTTATACTAATCACCTAGACATTATTTGTGAAGTAATTTGAACATGCATCATCACCAATCACCATATTCAACTTCAACAAAAAATGATGACATGGCTCTAAAAAGATGGCATATCATTAACTTAATTATGACATGTACAATTTTCCTTATAAAGATTTATATTTTTGGCAATGTTTTTAATATGGTAATGATTATTAAATCATATGTAACTTTTGGTATAAATATTTATGTTGGAAAAACTACATTAATAATTAATAACTCATATTTTGGAAAAAACTAAAAGTAAAAATGGAAAATAAGTAAATTGAGCATAAATAAAAAAAAAAGCTAAAAACTCATAATTCAAACCAATGAAAATAAAATATAAAATTAATAATGTTCAAATCTAAAATAATTTTTCAAAAAATAAAAAATATTATATTTAAATATTATTTATGTGCATGACACATAAATATTATATTATTAGAATTTATATATCAAAATATAGACATATTTAAAACTAGGTGAAAACATATCTAAAATAAATATTAAATAGTATAATTTAAAATTTTATTTTTATAAACTGAATTTTAAATTTATTATAATTAAATAAAATCAAAGTGAAATTGTTAAATCCTCTTGAGATTATTGTATATTCTTCCTCACCATATTTAATTTTCAACAAAAAAAAATAATGACATGGAATAAACTTAATTATGACATGTGCATTTTACTTATAAAGATTTATATTTTTAGTAATATTTTTAATGTGGTAATGACTATTAACTCATAAATCACAATTATGTAATTTTTATATAAATAGTTATGCTATAAAAACTATTTAAATATATTAATAATTACTAACTCATATTTTGGAAAATATTTAAAGTAAAAATGGAAAATAAGTAAATTATAAAAAATGAAAAAGCCTATAAAATTTATAATTCAAATCGATGAAGTTAAAATATAAAATTAACAATTTACAAATGAAAAATAATTTAAAAAAAATAAATATTATATTAAAATTATTATTTGTGTGCAAGACATATGAATATTATATTATTATAATTTATATATATCAATATATAGACATATTCAACACTAGGTGACAAAAACATATTTAAAATAAATAATAAATAAATATAAATAGTATCTTTTAAAATTTATTTTTCTAAAATTTAAATAAAACTAAAGTGAAATTGTTAAGTCAAATCAAAAGATATAAAATTATAAAAATACATTTGTGATCTTTTTCCAAATCGATAAATTTAAAAAGAAATTATATAGGTACCAATGTGAACAAATTTTTTAAATAAAAAAATTATGTTTAAAATTATTATTTCTTTACATGGTGTAGGAAAACTCTTAGTATTAATATTTATATTAGTATATATATTTTGATTTTTTTTTTTTTTTTTTGAGAACTAGCACGCTGGAGTTGATTCTATTCTAACAAGATTAACTAGGGGAAAAAGAAACAAAAGGTCGTGAATGTCCGTGTCCCTCTTAACTAAGTTACGGTCTTACGCAACCTCCACGCTAAAGGATCGGAATCAGGCCGCCGTAATTAGAAAACGGAAAATCGTTAGTCGATGGAAGAGATTGTTTAGAAGCAGTTAGTGTGAGGAAGGAGATGTCTCTGAGGATAAAACTAGTGGTGGATAAGTTTGTTGAAGAGCTCAAGCAAGCTCTTGACGCCGATATTCAAGATCGGATCATGAAGGAGAGGGAGATGCAAAGCTACATCGAAGAGCGCGAGCGTGAAGTCGCTGAGCGAGAAGCCGCCTGGAAAGCTGAGCTCTCTCGCCGCGAGGTACACTTTTTTTTTCAAGAATTGAATTGAATTGTTAGGGTTTTAAGAAACATGTGTGGATTGGATGGTGTGAAGACAGAGATAGCTAGACAAGAAGCGAGGTTGAAGATTGAGAGGGAGAATCTGGAGAAGGAGAAGAGCGTTCTCATGGGGACAGCGTCGAATCAGGATAATCAAGACGGAGCTCTCGAGATTACTGTCAGTGGTGAGAAATATCGTTGTCTTAGATTCTCCAAAGCCAAGAAATGAGTGCAGTAATAATATGTTAGCTCCTCCCTTTACATTAGCGATTTGATTCTTTCTTTATGATGATGAAATGGCTAAAGGTATGTGTAATATGATGTCACTTGAATGTTTTTAAATTACTTACCGAATAGGTTTCTCATGAATTCAACAAGGCATTTGGTATTTTGCTCAGTAGTTAACTGCAGCCTGCAGTGAACATGATGAACTTAGTTTCAACATTTATTGAAGCTTTCAAGACAGCCCACAAGCATCATTTTTTGTCTGCAACACTTGCCAATTACCAATAGTTTGTTAAGCAAATATCTCTTGTATGAAATCAAGTACAAAAGAGAGCATGTGCATCTTCTGTTGCGGTTCACTCTTACTGGTTGGTACAATTCGGCCAGAAAGACCTGTCCTGTCACTACCCGCCCATGTCTTTGAAGCCCAAAAGATGGCTGGTTTCTAATCAGCGTTTTAGTATATGTTTGTGGTTAAATCACAAATTGATTCTTAGAGCATCTCCAACAGACCCTTATCCCCTCATTTTTTGAAGTTTTTTGCTCTTCAACAGACCCTTATCCCCTCAAATTTTAAGGGGGTGAACAGTACACCCTCAAATTTGAGGGGGCACTGTAGCGCCCCTTAAAACACTATTTACTTTTCACTTTAGTCCTTCTATTTATATATGTTTAGTGATTGTGTACTTATTATTTCTTATTTGGCATTTTACTATTTTAATTATATTGTCACTTCAATATTATAACTGTGGTATTATAAAATTATTTTAAATAATATTAATATGTTAATAAATATTGTATACCAATATATATTAATATTAATATAAGTATAATTTAAATATATTATTTCACACAGTATATTTCCAAAATTTAACACAAATACAAAATTATAATACAATCATAATATTTTACATCAAAATAAAAGTTTCATAAACTGAAATATTACACAATAAAATATATCTTACAATACTAATATTCAAGTAATCGTATTGATTGAGGAAGCTCATTTTCAACAATTTTTAGCACGTTATCTTCAGATAAAAAATAAGGAAGCTCATTTTTTACTTAAAAGTGCTTTGATTGAGCATATATGGGAGCATTAGGGAAGCAATCGTATTGATTAGTGTTGTATTATATATATATATATATATATATTGTAATTTGAATTGTTTGTGTTTTATTATTATATGTAATTTTATGTTTTCTATCTTTTATTATAAATAATTTGATGTTACATTTAAATATGTTTAGTAATTATGTCAATATTATATATTAATGTGTGCTTATTGTTTATTTATTAAATTTTAATGATTACAATTAACTATTAAGTAAATTGAGGACTAAAGTGTAAAATATAAGTTTTTAAGAGAAAAAATTTGAGGATCACCGTTGGAGAACACTCCCTCTATCCCTTTATTTTGAGGGTGGACCCCATAAAAAATGAGGGGGCTTGTTGGAGATGCTCTTAGTGAAGGGTTAATGAAAGTGTATTCAGCGTTTTAGTATATGTTTGTGGTTAAATCACAAATTGATTCTTAGTGAAGGGTTACATAAAGTTAATAATTATTGTCCCACTTGTTTGGTGAAGATGCTTCCTTTTTGCCCACAATGAAATAGACAAATTACTGTGAACATAAAATATACAATTTTTTTTTTTGTAACAATAAAATATACAAATTAACATTTTAAATATGAGATATATATAAACTGAATTTTTACTCAAATTATCCATAATTAACCAAAAACTTGTAAACTCATTTTTAGTCAAATTATTCAAAATTAACCAAAACCCTGTAGCCAAACAAAAATTGAAATTTTATCGGATATTAACGGTTGCTAATATTATTACCTGAAACAAAAAGTTAAATAACTAAAATCGAAACCAAACATCGTTTCATAATTAACTGAAAGATTCTTATATTTCTAGAACCAAAAAATTGAAAAACAAAAAACGAACCATAACCAAACCGAAAATTGAATGCCCATGTCTAATATAGCCGATGGTAATATATGACATATCTCCGTTAACGGTTTCTGATACATCGTTGTTGATGGTGATATGTCCGAAACTGTCATCGTCATGTCATAAAATATTATCGCTGATATGTCAGAAATGTTATCAGCTATATGCGGTAATTGTTTAGATTTTGTTTTCCAAATAAATTTTTACGATTTTTTAATTTTTTTTTAAAAAATATAGTTTTTGATTTTTTTTTCGTCAACATAAAACAAACTCTATCAAGACTCTGCTAACCAAACAAGGGACTGCGTCTATGCAGACGAAATAGGACAACTGAGACCGAGCACCTCATGCAAGCTTGCATGTCCTTGTATTTCGAGTCCATGTAATATATTTGATCACGAAAGTTGTGAAGCTCACCTTGATATATTGTATTTCTTAAGATATGATGCAAACGCAAGCCATTTTTCTGGTTCTAAAACCATCTTTACCAATTGAGAATAATTTGTTGCAAACATCACATGGAATTGTCGCAGATTACACATACATTCCATCGCCTAAATAAAGGATTCACACTCCGTGTGCAAAGGGGATAAGCTATTTCTTGTATTTCTGGCTCCCATCAATTCTTCAACCCTGTAAGTGTACTATACCATCTGTTCCCTGAAAAAGAATCACAATCCTTCCAGGAGCCATCAGTGAAACACCATCTGTAATGGGTGGGAAAATAACTAAACCGAACCGATCCGACCAAACCGAACCAAACCAAACTGTATTTTTACATAACCTAATTGGTTCATGTTTTATTCAACCCGAATGGTTTGGGTTTAAACCGAACTAAATTCAACCCGAATGGTTTGTTTTGGTTTGGTTATAAACTGAACTAAACTGATAACCCAAGTTTTTTTCTATAAATAAATTATATATATATATATATATATATATATATATATATGTGTGTGTGTGTGTGTGTGTGTGTGTGTGTGTGTGTGTATTAACAGATTGTGAATATTTTGGTTAAGGTTTCATTTTTTTTCTTAACTTTTATGTATTTTAAGTTATGATACAAATAATATTCTTATATATTCTCTAGTTCTAATCCTAATAATATGTAATACCTAAAGATTGTAGTAAAAACAAAACCTAAAAACTATTAATTATTTAAAGTCTTGTGGCCGTTTTGTCTCGTAAAATTTTCAAGTTCTATTGTCTAAAGTTAAGATTATCTAACATAAATTCTTCTAGGATCAATAAAGATCAAATTTAGGTGCAAATAGTCTTTTAGTAAGTTAATTTTTTTGTAATCAAATTAATACCAATGTATTTATAACCAAACCAAACTGCACTTAACCGAACCAGACCAAACCATAATAAAGAATCGAACTAAACCGAACCAAACTAAACCCAAACCAAAGCTACTTTGGTTTTGATTGGGTTAAGTTTTATTAAACCCAAATTAACCAAACTAAACCAAACCCGAAACTAAACCGATATGCCACCCCTAATCTGTATGTTATCGTAATCGTGTTTTAGGATTCCACTTCTCGACCTTGTGTTAGTGATGTCTGGATGTGCCACCTTAAGTTGGGTTTCCTTCCATAATGTTGATTCCCTCTCTGGTAGTCTTAAGGTATCCCGTGGATCTCTATCAATTTCATTAAAAATCTTATCGTTTCGACCGTTCCAAATATATGTGCGTAAAAATCCTCCAAAACAAATAATCCATATTCGCAAAAACTGCTTGCAATGGAAAATTTCATAGATTCATGGGAACTGTAGATAATTCCAAAACTTGAATCACTGAGGGGCATGCAAAAAGAACGTGGTTGGTTGATCCCTCTTCTGCACTGACATGAGGGTTTTTATGTATTTCAATGCAAACTCTATCAAATTATCCCTACGAACTACTCTTGCCAAGAGATGTTAAATTGTAGTATTTAGGTATCAAATCCACAGGGAGCGTGGGCACACAATAACTCAATACAGTCGCGATTAAGCTAGGAAAATAGATCAGTAAGTAGTAAATAAACTATAATAGATAATTGATTGATTGGCAAGTAAACAATAATAATAAATAGCTAGATCTAGGTTTTCAGGCAAGTAGATTATAGATGATAGAAGCTAAGGGTATTAATCATAGAACTCGATATATTATGTAAAATACGACTAGATCTCGCTATGAGTCTAATATATTGACTAAGTTCGATGTCTCAGCTCTCACTTGTGTACACGGAATGACCGTCGATCGATGGCAATGATCTTGTACCGATCGATGGTTCTTGAGTCAAGCTTTATGACCTAATTCGATAAGTTCACTAAATTAACTAAACCAACTCTTGTTTGTTTCTAGCAACTTAGCTCAACATGATTAATTCTGGTAGCAGACCATGCTCTCGCTTGCGCCTAACTATCATATGATCATGGTTCTAGTTAGCTGTTCTAGACCACAAGCAATAAACACAATTCTATTGATAGATCAAACATCACCCTAGCAATTCTATTGTTTGGATAATCCATCAATACCATTAATAAACCCTAAAACTAACAAGAGATTTACTCAGACATAATCTTTGTCACAGAAATCATAGATGAATAGAATAGATATAATATAAAACCAAAGGAGTTCCAGGAGGACTCTGAAGGAGTTTCTCCCTTCTCTCTTAAACCTAGAACAATAGATATAATAAATGTTGGTGCCTAAACAATAGCATAGAAACATATAAATAGGGTTTTAGGTCGTATTTTGGTAATTCGTGATGCTTCTGGGCTTAAGTCGGCCATAAAACAAGTCGGGTATGTCTTCTGGGATCACCGTCGATCAACACGAAGGCTGTTCTGTCGATCGACACTCATTCATCTTTTCGATAGCTTCCTCTCACGAGGTAGACATACCACTCTCTAGTTAAACGGGCATTAACTTTGGTTGAAGGATCATGATTGACCTTAAACCGGTGGCATTGGAAAGCTAACTCAAAGATCTATCATCTGTCAAAATATTAGCTCAATATCACCGTGGGATGGTCTCCATCCATAACTAAACATCTGACACATCTGCACAGTTCTGCATCTCTAAAAGCTCCAGAATTACCAAAGTTCTCCAGAACATACCTGAACCTGAAAATACTCTCAAACATGCTCTAAACACATATAATAGACTCTAAATAGGGCTGATATCATGTCATATAGTGGTAAATATCAGGCCCTATCAACTCCTCCAGACTTAATATTTTGCTTGTCCTCAAGCAAACAAAGCCTGTGAAAGAGGTTTTGAAAAGCGGCGACTCACATAATGTGTAAGTATAACTGTCACCCTACTTTGTTGCAACCACATCCTATCAATTCACTCACATAGAAACTTTATATATTCTATCCTAGTATAGCAACCAATTACATTCTACCAACAACTTAGCAAATACTAGCTTGACTCGCCCATCTACTGATTTCATTTCTTTGCATAAAATAAATATGTATGCTTTACCTTGGGAGTATCAATCAAAGGATATATGGACTCTTACATCTGCAAGTATCTGAACACAGAGGTAGTCTTCTCTTATTCTTTTCCTCTCTCTCTTCTCACTTCTTCTTAGTCAATGTCTCCCTTCTTTTGAGGGTATCATTTTTTTTAATCGACTAAGATATTTGGACATGCTTCCATGAATCAAGCCGTAATGATTTTTGCCACCAGATCATGTTCACTTCTTTTTGACCTTTATATCTTTCTCGAATCATATGAATCAAGCTTTAATGGTTGTAGAAACCAAATCTTATTTGACTCTTTTTTTTAATTTGAAGGGGAGATAGAGGGGAATCAGAAGCACACAGACTTTTACCTTCCAGACTTGGAGAAGGAATCTGATCCAGTGTATACCAAATCCCAAAGCAAGCTAATAATGTCAGGTTTAATGTTGGAAATCATCTTTGGTTCCTTTAAACTTTCTAATCAAGTGTGATATAGTGGCAGGATGATTCACTTTGTTATCTCTAGTAATCTCCGCAAACAACCTTTTAAGAATGGTGCTAAAGTGTCGTTAGTCAATAATAAATTATGATCATAGTCTCCTTCTTGACTCAATAAAACCTTTTGAAAAACTTATAT
Organism: Moricandia moricandioides; assembly: GCA_905132885.1. NCBI lineage: Eukaryota > Viridiplantae > Streptophyta > Magnoliopsida > Brassicales > Brassicaceae > Moricandia > Moricandia moricandioides. The sequence goes on from CAJHQQ010000421.1 coordinate 154,580, forward strand.
ATATAAATAAAACTCAAAAACAAATAAATAGCGTTAGCGAACCTCCCCTAGACTTAAATTACACTGTCCCTAGTGTAATACATCCCGGATTGGTTAGTAAAAATCAAATCATAAGTAAATAGCTTAAGAGAGAAACTCGATATCAGACTCTATAAAAGAATGTCGATGATGGCAGATGGATGGTTTCGATCGATGGCAGATGGATGTTGTCGACTGATGGTCATATCCATGGTCGATCGATATTTATTATTCAGTGTCGATCGATGGTACACCTAGAAGTTTCTACAATAATTTTTTATTATTATAGAAAATAAAACTCAAAATAGAACACAATATCAATAATACCTCCCTCAAACTTAAAAAACACTATCACCAGTCTTATACAGTCTGAGATTGGTGAAGAAAATAAATCATAAGGACCAAATTTAACAAGGAAAAAAGATATACTTGCTTGCTGATGGTGACCGTCGATCGACACAGTTAAATAGTGATCTATCGATGCTCAGTTTGATCCGTCGATCGCTAATGATCAAGTGTCGATCGGTGCTCTGTGCAATCTATCTTCCTTTGATCTCTTTTTTTTAACCTGAAATAAATAAATACGAAAGTTAGTAATAAATGAAAAATAAAATCAAATTAAAACTTACTAAACAGTGGGTTGCCTCCCACTCAACGATTGTTTTTAGTCTTTAGCTTGACATTTTGAAACTCTGATTCAGTTCAGATGAGATTGGGAACTTGCTCCAAAACAATTCCCAATGTACAATGTCTTCAGCTTCATCACCCTTTTTGTGAAAGCCTCCATTAACTCTTCTCCTTTGTCTATCATTTCATCAATAAGAAGTGCTTGAAGCTTTGCAAATGGCTGAAAGAAGCATTTGTTGTGCACTCTTTATTTCCTGACACCATCTGAGAAGTAGAGAATCAATGATAACTGAGGACCTTCCTTGATCCTTTTCTCTTCTTCCAATTCCTCCTCTTCTTTCCCCAAGACTTGTCTGATCTCGTGGTGCCTCCATCAAAAAGATTATGAAACACTTCAAACTCATTCTGCTCTGATCCGTGTTGAGTGTCATCGACGCTCTAGTGTTGATGTCGATCGATTCATCAATGATGGTGTCGATCAATGCTTGGACCGATGGTCCTTGGTTAACGTCACGTTCATACATCAATACTCTCTGAGAAACTACTGCATAAATAGGATTATCAAATACCTCAACTTAGGGATTCATATGCACACTTCCATCTGGTGGAATAGGAGAATCAACCTCAAAAAACGGCACTGGGAACCACAAACTTCACAGGGTCATGTACCATCTTTGCTCTTTTGTGAAACCCAACAACTTCTTCTATGCAGATAGGTGGTCTATGATGTTCAGCAAGATGTGAGGTCTCAGACTTGTGCACTCTTTCCTCAGTCGGTTCCAGCTCAACTGTATATCCTGGCAGCTCATCCAACGGTGGGTGTCGATCGATGTCGTGTGGGAGGTGTCGATCGATAGAATCTGGTGGGTGTCGATCGATATAATTACGTGGGTGTCGATCGATGTTAGCATTTGGTGAAGTCTCCAGATCTTTTCCCGAAGTGTGCTGATCGTCATCAAGCTACATGTCCAAGTCCTGACCTGAATTTTCAGGTTGTTTCTCATCCTCTAGCTCCAAGAGATCTCCGATGGTGATTTTTCTTTCTACATCCGGAGCATGATAACAACTTGATACATCGGTGGTCTCTAGTGTGGATTCTGCAATGTCATGAAGATAACTCGATCTTTCATGGATGTCGAGTGGTATCGATCGATAACCAGGGTTAGTGTCGATCGATTCTAAGGTCTTAGGGTTGATCGACGTTGAGATCTTAGTGTTGATCGACGCTGAGGTCGAATTACTAATATCAACTTCTTCTGCTATGCTCGGCTCAGATCCACGATACTTAATACCCATTGCTACGTACTCGAGAAGCTATCGTGGAATCTCGTCTTCTTTCTTAATTTGCCAAATTTTAAGGATTTTGTCTCACTTATCGTTGTTCTTTTTTCTCGAGCTGCTGCAGCTTCATCGAGAAATTCATAAAGGAATTCTCTTTCAATATCATCCCAGCGAGTAAGAGATCGTGGTTCCAGTTGACTAAACCAACTAAATGCATTCCCAGAGATAGAATAGGGGAAGATCTTGCAGAGCATGTGGTATTCATAAACTTCATTCTTCTTGCTCCTTGAGACTAGATCCACAAATTCTTCAACCCGTTCCTTAGGATCTTCATGAGACAAACCCTAAAAAGAGTTATGAGCTGCCCAATTATACCATTTGCGGCTCAACTGGAAGTCATTTATCTCAAAAGCAGGAATAACATCGGGGATCACAACTCCTTGTGCATTAATCAATTGTCCTATTATATTGCGAGGATGACCTTCTTCGTCTCGTAAGATCTCATTCTCATCAGCCTTAAGTATAAGAACTTCAATTTCCTCTATCTTCTCGCAAGTGGCATCGAACGATGCTGAGTTCTTAACATTGATCGACGTTGAAGTCTTAGTGTCGATCGATGCTGAAGTCGGATCACTAATATCGTCTTCTTCTACTCTGCTCAGCTCTCCATATCCATCTTCTTCTTCTTCCTCTACCATATATAGATTCCATCTCGATTTTCATATTTGCTTCAGTATCATAGAGAAATTTGGTGAGGAATGCGTTTGGGATGTCATTCCAGGTAGTGAGAGATCCTGGTCAACCTCTTGAACCAACATGCTGCTTCTCCAGCAAGAGAGTATGGGAATAGTTTGCAGAAGTAGTAATCTTCAGAGACTCCATTGCACTTAATGGTCGACACTAAATCATCGAATTATTCAAGGTGGTTACTGAGACATTCATGAGGAAGAATAGGAAAAGGATGCTGACACAAAAGAGAGATATATGTAGGATTCAGCTCAAAGACATTCCTATGTTGTGCAGAGCAACGCATCGCTGACCTTTTGGCATTGAAATCCTCAGGCCTGTTGTAGTCTATAAGTGCCTTTTGTCGTTCAATCCCAGAATACACAGTAACAACAGTAGCATCTGGGATTCTAGTCCCATGTGCATGAATCAATTCATGCACTGTTGCACGCACAACCTTTTTCGTCCCGTAAGATGTCATTCTTGTCAACACTCAGTATGAGTACTTCGACCTTCTCTATCTTCTCGCAAGTAGTATCGATCGACGACGAAGTGTGGGTGTCGATCGATGTCATGATGTTAGTATCGATCGACGGTGAAGTATTGGTGTCGATCGATGCTCGCTTCTCTTTGCTAGAGATCACTGCTTGGAGGGTGTCGACTGCCCTCGTAGACTTATGGATCGTGCGTGAATCAGCAGGTTCCTTTTTTTGAAGAATCCAAAATCATCTCCTCATTGCTTCCTGGTACTAGTATGTACCTGAAACACAATACAATATGTAAGTAAACTAATATAGAAAAATACCTAGACTAAATCAAACAAATTGAGACTAATGGCGAATCCTTGCTCCCTGGTAACGGCGCCAAATTTGACAGGTGGGTTTTTATGCATTTCAATGCAAACTCTATCAAATTAACCCTACTAACTAATTTTGCCAAGAGAGGTCAAATTGTAGTATTTAGGGATCGAATCCACATGGAGCGTGGGCACACAATAAACTCAATACAGTCGCGATTAAGCTAGGCAAATAGATTAATAAGTAGTAAATAAACTATAGCAGATAATTGATTGATTGGTAAGTAAACAATAATAATAAATAGCTAAATCTAGGGTTTTAGGCAAGTGGATTATAGAGGATGGAAGCTAAGGGTATTAATCATAAAACTTGACATCTAATGTAAAAGACGACCATCTCTCGCTGTGAGTCAAATCTATTGACTAAGTCTGATGTCCCAGCTCTCTCTTGTTGACACGGAATGACTGTCGCTCGATGGCAATGATCCTGCTTTGATCGATGGTCTGTTGAGTCAAGCTTCTGATATAATTCGATAAGTTTTTTAAACTAACTAAATCACTCTCGTGTGTTTCTAGCAACTTAGCTGAACATGATTAATTTTGGTAGTAGACAATGCTCTCCCTTGCGCCTAACTATCCTATGATCAGGGTTCTAATTAGATTCTCTAGAACCCAAGCAATAAACACAATTCTGTTGATAGATCTAACAATCACCCTAGCAATTATATTGTTTGGCTAATCCATCAATACCATTAATAAACCCTTAGCCTAACAAGAGATCTACTCATACATGATCTTTGTCACAGAAATTATAGATGAATAGAATAAATATAATATAAAAGAAAAAGAGTTCCAGGAGGACTGTGAAGGAGTTCCTTCCTTCTCTCCTAACCTAGAAAAATATATAGAATAGAACTTGGTTCCTAAACAATGGCATAGAAACATATAAATAGGGTTTGAGATCTTCCATGGGTATTTTGGTAATTCGTGATGGCTTCTGGGCTTAAGTCGGCCATAAAAAAAGTCAGGCATGTCTTCTGGGATCACCGTCAATCGAAACTCATTGATCTTCGCGATAGCTTCCTCTCCCGTGGCAGACAGACCTCAGCCGGTGGCATTGGAAAGATAACTCAAAGATCTATCTTCTGTCAAAAGATCAGCTCAATCTAACCGTGAGAAAGGTCTCCATCCATAGCTAAATATCTGACACATCTGCGCAGTTCTGCATCTCTAAAAGCTCTAGAATTACCAAAGTTCTCTAGAACGTACCTGAACATGAAAATACTCTAAAACATACTCTAAGCACATATAATAGACTCTAAATAGGGCTGATATCATGGCACAATAGTGGTAAATATCATGCCATATCAGCCACTTCTCTCTCAAAGTAAATCACATTTTATCCCTCTTGTTATGAGTTTCTTCCTCAACGGTAAACATCCTGATATAATCTACCATAGAAAATGTTTCATTTTTTAGGAACACTTTTTTTGAAAAAATGTTAAATTATTCATAACAAAAAAACGTTTTACAACATTTGTGGCTTTGTTCTCATGTTCTGTTTAAAAACATATGTACCATGAAACAGAAACTTGAACTCTAAAACGGAGCAAAACAGACCCAAAGAGTTGCATTCCCTACCCCTGCAGCTCAAACCAAGCTGTCATAGTTGTTTCATGACCTAGGTTCTAGTTAGTTACTCTAGATCCTAGTCTTACAATCCACCCTGGTGTAGAAATCTTTGAATAACCCTAGAAATAAATCAATTATCAGTTTGACATTAAGCTTATGAAATCCTTAAACTGAATAAGGAGTTTACTCAGACATGAGCATGCAAGACATAACAATAATCTGAATAAACTGCATAAAATAGATATAGTTAAAAAAAACTGGAGTTCCAATCGATATCTCAGAAGGAGTTCTCCCAACTTTTCTCAAAAAACCTCTAATGTAAAATAATGTGTAGCCTGAACAACGACCAAAGAAAACATGAAATAGTTCTAAAAATCACCAGAGGATTCTTCGCAATTACTGGAAACTTCTGGGTCAAACTGAAAATATTGGAAACTCGGGTCAGCTGGCTCTGAAAGTAAGGGTGTCGAGTGACACCCATGATGGTGTCAATCGGCACTGTCTCTAAATCTTGACTCCGACTTCAAAGTTTTGGGTTCTCTTCACTTGATGCTCCAAATGACTCTATAATCTGCAGAAATCTCCAAAACGTACATGAACCTGAAAAGACCCTGAAACACACTCGAAACACAACATAAAGACTCTATAAAGAACTTATACCATAGTCAAAAACCGGTAAAAACCATGGTATATCACATTTTGGTATTATTTGGCATGGAGGTTGGCCATTCAGTAATAGTGTAATACTATGTATTGTACTCACATAAGTATTCCATTATCCATTGTACCCATCGAATGTCAAACCCCATTTTTGTTAGAATTGTCTGAACAAAACCCCACTCTACCATGTCATATGCTTTGTACAAATCTGTATTTTTCACCATGAGTTTATTTTGACACGAATTATTTGTCAGAAGTCCATGAAATTTATGTGGTATTAAGATGTTATCAAAGATTACCTCGAGATGAAAGCCGACTGGGTTTCAGAGATTAAATTTGGAAGACAATTTCGCAGCCGTTGGAATTAAACCTTTGAAATAATTTTATATCTCACATTACAGAGGCTTATATGTCTTATCTCAGTCATTCTAGTTGACCTTTCTGTTTTGGGAATCAAGCAAATATTTGTCATATTTATTCTCTCATCCAATTTCCGTGTGGTCAAAAGATTATTCACCAGATCATGAACATCCTCTTCAATTATATGCCATGCATGTTGAAAGAAATTTTTTGTCATCTCATCTTGTTCTAGAGCCTTTTCTGGATGCATCATAAACAGTTTTTATCTAACTTCTTCTTCTTCAGTTGCAGTCGTTGTTAGTAGATTATTCATCTGTGTAGCTATCGAAGTTGGAACCTCCTGTAAAGAACTTTCAAACTCCATGGGTGAAGTAGATGTAAACAATCCTTGAAATAATCCACTGCCACTTTTTCCACCTCTTACTCATCCTTTATCCACTATCCTTCCTCAATATTTAGTCCAATAATTATGTTCCTAGATCTTCATTGTCTCTGTAAAGCATGATAGAATATTGTATTTAAATCCCTTGGCGTATGCCACGTGTTAATGCTCTTTTGTTGCCAATAGTATTCTTCATCTTTATCCAAGAAATTTCCGACGATTTTCCAAAGGCATTAATTTTGAATTTTGGTCTTTGTAAATTGAATTTTGGTCTTTGTAAATCCGTTGGAAATTTTTGACGGATTTTACATCCGTTAGAAATTTCCAACAGATTTCTGACCGACATTTGAAATTTTAGCTGTTATATATCCGTTGTAAATCAGTCAGAAATCCGTCAAAAAAATTTCTATATATTCCGACAGCCAAGCTTTGTCTCTGTTACATATTATGCTCCAAGTGAAAATCTTTAAAACAAAATGTCTCCCTCAAATCCAAATCAATATTTTAGGTCTTGGATGGATCAAAATCATCAAGATCCATCAACTGGACTTCTTACGAATGAATTTGCACAAGGTCTTCAATAATTCATGTCATTTGCTTCAAACCAGGAGAGGACTGCGCAAACAGGTAAGATGTATTGTCCTTCTTCAATTTGCCAGAATCATAGATTTGGTACTGTCAATGGTGTATGGAAGCACATATATAGTAGAGGATTTATGCCGGTTATGAAGTTTGATATTCGCATATTGAAACTGATTTGATGGTGGATTTTGGTAGTACTAGTCAACAAAATAATTTGGATGGAGTAGGAGAACAAGTAGGTGGTTTAGATGAACATATAGGTACTTATCAAATGGTTGAAGATATGTAAAGAGTTGAGGAACCAAACTTTGAAGAGCGGAAACTTTATGATATGTTAGATGCAGCAAAAAGCCCGTTATATAATGGTTGTAGATATGGTATTTCGCCTTTGTTTTCTACAACAAGGATGATGTCTATTAAAACAAATTATAACTTAAGCGAAGACTGTGTTGATGCGATAGTTGATTTTGTGAAATATATTTTTCCAGAAGATAATTTTTCACCAGCTACATATTATGAGATACAAAAATTGGTTTCCGGTTTGGGTTTTCCATGTCAAATGATAGATGTTTGCATCGACAACTATATGCTATTCTGGAGAAGGGATGTTGATCGTACTAGTTATCGATTTTTTTGCAAACCATGGTTCAGAGAAACAAGTAGAAAGAGTAAAATCCCGTATAAGAGTATGTGGTACTTGCCAATAATAGACCGACTGAAGAGTTTATACCAAATCTGAACGTACAGCGGAGGCTATGAGGTGGCACGGTGAACACATAACTGAAGGAGAAATTGATCATCCATCAAATGCAAAAGTATGGAAAAAATTTCAGTCAATGTATCCTAGTTTTGCATTTGAGAGAATAAATGTTTACCTTTGATTAAGTACTGATGGATTAAACCCGTTTGGAAGTCATGGGAGACAATATTCTCTTTGGTCGGTTATTCTAACGCCAATAATTTGCCTCCATCTTTATGCCTAAAACGAGAGTTTCTCTTTCTCTTTATGAGCATCCTAAGAGATCCCTTGATGTCTTTTTTGCAGCCATTGATTCATGAGTTGCAATTGTTATGGGAACATGGAGTTAAAGTGTATGATATATCTTGTAGGTAGAATTTTATGATGCGTGCAGTTCTTATGTGGACCATAAGCGACTTTCCCGCATACGGGATGTTATCAGGATGGACAACACATGGAAGATTAGCTTGTCCCTACTTTCAAGATAACACATGCATTTAAACTGAAGAATGGAAGGAAGACATGTTGGTTTGATTGTCATCGATGATATCTACCCCCTGATCATCCATATCGTGAAAGCACCACATTGTTTACTAAGAACAAAAGGTGTTTGATGGTCCACCACCGGATCATCTTTTTTTTTATGTTATGGATCATCTTCCAATCCATCTCCCTCGAGCAGCAGCACTTGGAGGTCATGTGCAATATCGGTGGATGTATGTGTTTGAACGTTATATGTATGACTTGAAGAAGAAAGTAAAAATTTAAGCCAAGTCGAGGGCTCTATTGTTGCACAAAGCATCAATGAGGAAACATCACAATTCGCTTCTTACTACTTCACCCCAAAAGTGAAGACTAAAAGTTGAAAACCTTCAAGACATGATGATGGAGGCCAGAGAGCAGTTTATCATGTCGATGTTCCTAACATTTTTTCAAAATTTGGTCGATTAAATGGAAGAGAAAAAATCCGAAGACTACATTTTAGCAAACTGTGAGGAAGTGATCAAATATGAAAGGTAAATGTGTTTATTATAATTAAAATCATATTTTCTAAATAGATTTGTAACTAATCATGAAATCATTACCAGAATTTACATGGACCATATATATGATGCATATCCTTATTATACTGAAGACCATCTTTCTGAACTTAAGGAAAAGCAATTCGTAGATTGGCTTAAACTTTATGTAAGTGTTATGACTCTCTTGTCTTTTACTTTTGAATTCGAAGATTTTTACATGGTGCATTGCTTAATATATTTGACTATTATACAAGTAAAATATCTCTTGTCTAGCCAAGAGAAAATTGAGCCATGGCTTGAGGAGTTGGCCGTTGGTCCCAAATTTTTTCATGTGTCGTACCCAATGTATTTCACGCATGGATATGCTTTTAAGATTTTCTTAACAACAATACACAATCAGCTGTAAATGACGGTATATCTGCTAAATCTAGTGAAGTAATTTACTATGGTATTTTGCATGAGAGATTGGAGATTCAATTTTCGGGGATCATTAATTTAAGGTGTGTTGCCTTCTTTGCTGATTGGTACAACCCGACTATAGGATATGGTGTCCAAAGTGACGAATTTGTAGTAATATCAGTTCATTCCAGAAGAAGACTTCCACACTATGATCCATTCGTTCTAGCTTCACAAGCAAATCAAGTAACTTACATTCGTTATCCTCGTGTGAGAAATAAACAAGACCCTCGGATCATTGTTACATCCGACCCCAAGGGGGAAAGTGCATGGAATTTCTGAAACAGCTGCAATGCAACAATCCTCAAGCAATTTGTTAGGTGATCTTGATGTTCATAATTCTCTTGAAATCGATCTTGTTGTTGATTCTAGTGGCACATGCGACAATGATGTATTCTCAGATTCAGAGATAGGAAAATTTAACGATGACTTTGATTCAGATTCTTCAGATATTCATCTGATTCAGATTAGTTTTGTAATATATATCTATATATATATATATATATATATATATATATATATATATATATATATATATATATATATATATATATATATATATATATATCTTTGTATAATTTTTAATATTTCACAAGTAAGTTTATGGAAAGTTTTTTAAAACTATTTGATAATTTTTCATACATATGTCTTTGTATAATCTATAATATTTCACAAGTAAGTTTTTAAAAGTATTTAAAAAGTTTTTAAAAGCTTTTCTAAAGTTTTTAAAAGTTTTTTATAGGTATATGTTAACGAAGCAATTTTTTTATTGTTAATTAAATTTCCGACGGGTGGTTGAGCGGTCGGAGTTTCCAATCAGTTAGAAATTTTAGGCATATATGACACAGCCATTTATCCTAGTGTCTCCTTCCTCTCTGAATACTGCGCTGAACAACCCTCCTCTCCCCCATGTCTCTCTCCATCGAGTAGCACATGCTCCGGTCCTCTCTCTCTCTCTCTCTCTCTCTCTCTCTCTCTCTCTCTCTCTCTCTCTCTCTCTCTCTCTCTCTCTCTCTCTCTCTCTCTCTCTCTCTCTCTCTCTCTCTCTCTCGTGCGCGCGCTCCGACCATCTCCCTCTCTCAGTAGCTCCGGCCATCTCTCTCTCTTGAGATCCGACCATGTAATTTCTACTTGTTTTTTCGTTTAGTTTTGGTTTGTAATTAAAACTTTCCTTATTGATGTACTTCATAGGTTCATGTTTCTTCTTGATTATTTAGGTTCTTCATGTGATTGTTTACCTTTCTGTTAAATTAAGATTTATATATGCATGTCATTGTTTACCTTTCTGTTCCTGTAATCAAACTTTTTGTTATCTCTATTAAACTTTTTAATTGTTTTTAAAAACGTTTTTATTATATATGTATATATTTACAAACAGTTTTCTGACTTATCATTTATGTTCTGAAGTTGTTGTTGTTAAATGTTAAAAAAACGTTTTTAATATGTATGTATCTATTTACAAGGAGTTTTCGATTAATCATAAATAAATTGTTAATAACCTTTTCATGTTTTATGTTCTGAATTTGTTGTATGTTCTGAAGTTGTTGTTAAATATTTTGTTCTGTTATATGTTTTGGAGTGGTTATTATTTGTTGTTCTTTCTATCCATTGTTGTTTTTGTTCTCGAGGTCATATGCGGATTTTCTCTCTATCGGCGACATCTCCTGATTTGGGTTCCCCGTCTACGCAAAGAACAAGTGTCTCCCAGCCACAGCCAGCAGCTCCAACATATATTATCGTCGATTTGTTACTGAACGATTTGTTGTTGGCACCAGAGCGAGAGAATATTTCGGAGCTGAGCCAAAATGAAGAACCAAATACTAGTTGTTAAAGCTTTACAATTACCATTTATAATATCTTATCATTTTTGTTACAGTTTATTAATATTTTGATTTTTTTAGGTTTAGAAAAAACAAGCGAAATGTCATTTGCAAGTCTATTTTGAAATGCTTTCACACTCTCTTGATTTGCCATATCCGACTTATGCCCATGTACCACCTGAAATAAAGAGGATGTGGTTTCGTTCATTTGCGGTAAGATGTTTTTTTTGTCATTTATACATTGACTCAATTGTTTATTAACATTTTGTTTGTGTTTGTTTATTGCAGCAAGATTGAAATTGGGACCCCTCTGACACTAGTAAAGTGCGGAGAGCCTTTAATATGCAGGCTAAAACTCAATACAAGAGCAACATGACTGAGTGAAAAAAAATGGAGGTTGAAGAAGGATAAGCCCGCAGGTCTTAATAAGGATGTGTGGGTTGGATTAAAAGCTTATTGAAAACTAGAGTCGACTGCATCTATCGTAGAAACCAATTCTCAGAATATGCGAAGCCAGCGTGGGGGAAAAGGTGTGTCAACGCATAATTGTGGTGCAAAGACAAGAGAGGAACACGAGATTGAAATGGTAAGTCTTAACAATAAAGTTATACTTACTTTATACTTTAATTATATACTAAAGATTGAATTGGTTGTCTTTACTTTTCATTATATAATTTTGGCTTTATACTGGACTGTTGAAAGGGGTGGGTGCCACTAGATTGGTTGGATTTGATGAGGAAGATGCACACCAATGTAACAACTGGTGAGGTGCAAGATCCTATTGCAAGGAAGTTGTCGGAGACTTTGACTAAGCTGAAAAAGGACAAAGAAGCACAACTCCAACAGTCTCAAATATGTACCATTGAGGGATCTACATCTTCTAATATGATGTCCCGCGAAGAAATCAACCAAATGGTTCTCGAGGTAGTTACTCTATCCATTTCCATATAATTTTGTGATTAATAAGTAATTTGTTCATTATCTTCTTTACATTATATTTTTTGTATTACTGAAATTTTCATTTTTGTTTGTAGAATGTCCCGGTTAAGAAAGGTTGCCGCTATGGTTTATGCCGTCAATCAGAGGGGATCTCATATACTCAGCCAACCTCTTCTTCCCCTAATCTCATTTAAGAGATGTAGCAGCTGAAGACAGAGCTCGTTGAAGAGCGGACAAAACGAAAGGTTATGGAGGAACAACTTCGTTGCGTCACTGATTTCATATCTTGCTTTTACCCCGAACAATTCTCAACTTCCCAGTTTAGTTCCCTGCCCGATTCCCAGCACGACCAGTAAAGTTTTCCAAATTATTATGTATTCCAAATTTGTTTCTTTGTACTGACTTAAGTATTTTGATTATGTAGCCCCAAATTTTTTTATGACAATGTTCAACTTAAGTATTTTGATTAAGACTGTTTTAATTTTTAAGTTTTTTTTATTTTTAATTATTAAATTTAACAATTTTGAATTATCTATGTGAAATAGAAATTCTGACCGAGTTAACTGTCAAATAATTTTGATTGACATATTGTCAGAAATTACCAACCGAACATTTCCGTCAAAAAATTCTGACGGACAATTCCATCAAAATTTCTGGACGGACGACTCTGTCAAAAATTTTGCTCACAAACATTTATGTCAAAAAAAATTGACCTACAATGCGGCCAAAATTTCTGATGGGATATTCCGTCAAAAGTTTTTGACGGAATAATCCGTTAGAAATTTCCAACTGAAAAAATTGGTCAGAAAACCGTTGGATATTTCCAATGGTTTCCGACGATAAAAAATTCTGACGAAATAGAATTGACGGTTGTATCTATCGGAACCCCGTCAGAACAGACTGTTTCCTACCATTTTCCAAAGAGCTTGGCCGTTAGAAATTTTTCATTTTCTTGTAGTGAACTTCCTCTAAACCTCTTTGTGATTCACTTGTTTCCTTTCCATAAGGCAGATTATTCTTCCTCCATCTGGTTATTTCATGTTTGCAATCAAATTATCTCGTCACAAAATCTGGTTTTGACCGGTCGGACAAAGTCTCCCATCCATGGGTGATCGATTCGATCAATCCCTCTTGTCAAATCTAAATTGTCCTCTCTTTCTTTGAACCTTATCCTCAATGGTGGCTACAATAGGATGATGATCAGATTCTACCGTACGGAGATATCCTATAGAAGATAATGGAAACAGTGTTTGTCATTCTTCATTTACCAACACCTTGTTCAATATGCATCGTATCATCTTTATCGTTTTTGATTATTTTATAAAAATTAACATTTTATAATTTTTGAATTTAAAATATTATATTTTAAGTTTGAATTTTAAAACTTAATATTTTTTGAATTTTAAAGAATTTTCCAATTTTTTTTAAAAAAGTTTATGTGTGTTTAAATAATTTTATTATTTACTAATTAAACATTTTTAAAAGAAAAAAAAGACAGATCAGCGAAAAATGAAAAGTATCAATCACATATTTGACTTGAAAACAAATAAACCTAATTGGATGTTCTTATGATAAAAAGTCACTTTTATGGTTAAACGTGCTAGTTAAATAACTTCAAAATTTAAGGTGTGAGTGATTGTCACGTTGATAATTTTTATGCAATTTTCTTGATATATATATATATATTTGGGCATGGGTTTTACTGAACATAAACGTTATGTTTTTGAAGTAACATCATTGAACATAAACGTCATGTTTTTGAATAGACTACAGAGCCTGTTAAGAAGGTGGTTTGAAATAAATCACACCTGAGCTCTTATTGTTTAAAGGTTGTTGCACAAGATCTACGATAGATAGTTGAAATTCTTTTTTCTTCCTATTCTTTTATTCGTAGGCTCTACCTTATTATCATGTAAATGATCATCTTTATGGATTTATCAATTTGAAATTTCATTAAAAAAACGTGATGATTTTGAACTGTTGTCGTTACATATGAACTAATTATAACCTATAAAGTGGTCTGCATGGTAAGTCCATTTGACGCTGGACGGACTTCTACCTCAAAAATTGTGACGGATGGAAACATATTTCAATTTTATGTGGCAAAGGGTTCTCCCAAGTTGGCTGCATTTGTTGGCTGAAGGAGAAAGTGCGTAGGTTTCTTATTAGTTTATATATTGTGAAGGTGAAACCTTGATGACCAAGTAACAACAACAAATATCAAATGTACTCAGACTTAACTCAAGTTCTAACTACGGATGGTGTATATCAAACTCGAGTTAGACAGGCTTTTGGGACCACTCCTAGGAAACGGCTACGTCACCTTCTCATGTTCGTACCGTTGTCCTTTGTGTCTCCAAAAGATCAAAGGAACATTTGGAATGTTGTGGCAAGCATGTTTTGATGATGCAAGTCAGCGTTCAAGTTCAAAAGGAGCATTTGCGTTAGATCAATCACACGAGGTTCAAGGCTTTTAATATAAATAGAATGTCTTGTTGTATTGAGAGAGTAGCAGTGAAAAAGGAATAGTGAGAAGAGAAAAACTTTGAAAAAGGTCTAAGCTTTGTGTCTAAGTTTTCTCTAGCTTTAAAAGTTAATAGAGTGAGTCTTGAGTGCTAGTGAAGGGCATTGAGATGGGTCACTTGTATCTCCTCTTGTAAACACTATTTGAATCTAGTGAATTCTGAGTTAAAGACTCGGCCAGACGTAGCTACGTACCCTCTTTAATGGGAATGAACTCGATAAAGTCTTGTGTGTGCTCTCTTTCTTTCTTTGTCATTTGCACTGTTTACTTCTTCCAACTTTCTCTTACTCTGTTTTAGCAACAGCACCTCTGTTTTCTATGTTCTCATTTCTCTGTTCTTGTGTTTGTTGAGTTTTCTCCAAAGGAAAGTCGACGCCTTTTGGGTAAAGAAACCTAACAAAGTGGTATCAGAGCCATATCTTCAGTGTTCACGGTCTGTAAAGATCTTACAACATTGAATGATGTCTTCAGCTCGAATAGCAATTGAGAAGTTTGATGGTTGTGGTGACTACACGATGTGGAAAGAGAAACTCATGGCCCATCTGGATATTCTAGGTCTGAGTGCTGCTCTCAAGGAAACCGAAGCTGTGGAGGTTCAACCTCCTGGATCTAAGCAGACAGAGGAAGAAGCAAAGGAAAGTGCTGAAAAGACGGAAGCTCTAGACAAGAAGAGAAGAAAGACTAGAAGCACCATCGTCTTAAGCGTAACTGATAGAGTTCTCAAGAAGATCAAGAAAGAGCAAACTGCAGCTGCTATGATAAGTGCACTTGACAAGTTGTACATGTCAAAAGCTCTTCCTAACATAATATATCTCAAGCAAAAGTTCTATGGAATTAAGATGTCTGAGAATCTGTCCATAGAAGGCAACATTGATGAGTTTCTTCAGATTATAACAGATCTAGAGAATAAAAATGTTGTAATATCCGAAGAGGACCAAGCTATCTTGCTCCTCATGTCTCTGCCAAAGCCCTTTGACCAGCTGAGAGATACTTTAAAGTATGGCACTGGTAGATCCATAATGACGTTAGATGAAGTGATTGCTGCTATCTACTCAAAATAACTTGAGTTTGGATCTAACAAGAAAAGTATTAAAGGTCAAGCTGAAGGTCTGTTTGCTAAGGGAAAGGACAACTCCAGAGGAAGGTCTGAAGGTCGAGAGAGAAACAATAAGTCCCCAAGGACTCAATCTAAGTCAAGAACCAAGAAAGGATGCTGGAAATGTGGTGAGGATGGTCATTTAAGGCGTCTTTTCCTAACAAGATCAGAGGTCAGACTCGACCAAAAGACTATAACCATTGAAGAGGAGAGTCATCTAGTGGAAATGGAAACCTTGCAGAAGCTACAGGCCTCTATGTGTCAGAAGCACTATCTTCGACTGATGTAAATCTTGAAGATGAGTGGGTAAGGACACCGGCTGTAGCTATCACATGACTCACAAAAGAGAATGGTTTAAAGATTTAAATGAAGATGCTAGAGGTTCAATAAGAGTGGGAAATCAAACTGTCTCAAGAGTGAGAGGAGTTGGTACCGTGAGAATCAAGAATGAAGCAGACTTGAGTGTTCTCTTGACAAACGTCAAATACATTCCTGAGATGGATAGAAACCTTATATCATTAGGAACTCTGGAGAAAGCCGGCTACAAATTTGAATCAGAAAATGGGATTCTTAGCATCAAAGCGGGTGATCAGATATTACTCACTCGAAGAAGATATGATATTTTGTACCTGTTACAGTGGAGACTAGTAATAAATGCAGAGCTCACTGTAAGATAAGATGATACGGTTTTGTGGCACAGAAGACTTGGCCATATGAGCATGAATAACATGAATATCTTGCACAGAAAGGGCTTTTTAGACACGAAGAAGGTCTCAAACATGGAACCGTGTGAGAACTGTATCTATGGGCGAGCTAAGAGAGTGGATTTCAACTTGGCTCAACATGATACTAAAGAAAAGCTTGAGTATGTCCACTATGACCTATGGGGACCACCTTCAATACCACTGTCCCTTGGTAGAAATCAGTACTTCATCTCCTTTATAAACGATCACACCAGGAAAGTATGGGTTTACTTTCTTAAAACAAAAGATAAAGCCTTTGGGAAGTTTGTAGAGTGGATCAATTTGGTGGAAAATCAAAGCGAGAAGAGGTTGAAGACACTGAGAACAGACAACGGTCTTGAGTTCTGCAACAAACAGTTTGATAAATTATGTGAGGCTAAGGGAATTCAACGTCACAGGACATGCGCCTACACTCCACAAAAAAATGGAGTTGCAGAGCACATGAACAAAATCCTCATGGAGAAAGTGAGAAGCATACTTAGTGACTCTGGTCTCCCAAAGAAATTTTGGGCAGAGGCAACTCAGAATGCAATTGTTCTCATCAACAACACACCCTCGTCAGCTCTAAACTTTGACATACCTGACAAGAAGTGGTTCAGTAGAACTCATGTTTATAGCTATCTGAGATGGTTCGGGTGTGTTGCATTTGTTCACACAGATGATTGTAAGCTCAGTCGAAGAGCTAAGAAAGGTGTTCTGATTGGGTATCCTACTGGCGTGAAAGGATACAAGGTCTGGTTACTTGAAGAAAAGAAGTGTGTGGTGAGTAGGAATGTTTTGTTTCAGGAGAATGCAACTTACAAAGATGTGGTGCCTAAACAACTCACTCCTTATGAAGAAGAAGATGTATCTCCAGGTTCATACCATGATCCAGATTTGGAAGCTAGAGACAATACCACCTCA
The DNA here is from genome assembly GCA_905132885.1 of Moricandia moricandioides. Classification (NCBI taxonomy): domain Eukaryota; kingdom Viridiplantae; phylum Streptophyta; class Magnoliopsida; order Brassicales; family Brassicaceae; genus Moricandia; species Moricandia moricandioides. The sequence goes on from CAJHQQ010000421.1 coordinate 171,886, forward strand.
GGTGGAGAAGATACTAATGATCATGTATCAAATCCAAATGTTATCTCTACACCTTCATCTCCATCATCAACTAGGAGCAGAAATGACACCATTCATGATTCATCAAGTCAAACACCTCTAAGCTATCACCTAGCTAGAAATCGAGATAGGAGAAATGTAAGACCTCCTAGGCTTCGATGATGAGGAGTATTTTTCTGAAGCTTTATACACTACTGAAGATGGTGGATAAGTAGAACCTGAAGATTACAGAGAAGCTACCAGAAGTATAAACTGGGAAGAATGGAAATCTGCCATGGATGAGGAAATGAGCTCTCAAGCCGAGAATCACACATGGACAGTGGTGAAGAAACTTGAAAATGAGAGAGTTATTGGGAGCCGTTAGATTTTCAAATATAAGCTTGGAAGGCCTGGTGTGGAGCAGTCGAGATTCAAAGCTGGATTAATAGCTAAGGGTTGTGCTCAAAGAGAGGGGATCGAATACCACGAAATATTTGCTCCTGTTGTCAAACATGTATCTATAAAAATCTTGTTTTCTATGGTTGCTCAAGAAGATATGGAACTGGAGCAACCTGATGTCAAAACTGCTTTTTTGCATGGTGAACTCAAAGAGAAGATCTACATGACTCCTCCAGAAGGTTTTTGATCATTGTTTCAAGAAGATGAAGTGTGTCTGCTTAACAAGTCCTTGTGTGGTCTTAAACAAGCACCACGACAATGGAATGAAAAATTTGATGCTTACATGACAGAGATTGGTTTTGTGAGAAGCAAGTATGACAGTTGTGCTTACATTAAGGAGTTAGCAGATGGGTCAAGGATGTATCTTCTCATCTATGTAGATGATATGTTAGTACCAGCCAAGAACCGAGAAGCCATTCAACAGCTCAAGGAAGAACTCAGTTTGAAGTTTGAAATGAAAGACTTGGGTGCAACTAAGAGGATACTGGGAATGGAGATTGTTAGAGACAGAGCTGCTAGTGAATTGTGGTTATCACAGGAAGGATATTTGAATAAGATTCTAGACACTTATGGGATGCTAGAAGCAAAACCTATATTGACACTTCTAGGAGCTCATTTAAAGTTGTGTGCTGCAACTGAAAAACAATTGTCCATAGACGAAGAGTTCATGAAGTCAATTCCTTACTCCAATGTTGTGGGCAGCATCATGTATGCCATGATAGGAACTCGTCCTGATCTTGCTTATCCAGTGGGTATTATTATTCGATACATGAGCAATCCTATCAAAGATCATTGGAATAGAGTGAAGTGGGTTATGAGGTACATCAAGGGTACTCTAACCACTAAGCTATTATTCAAGAAAAGCTCTGAGTTCAAGATTATCGGTTACTGCGATGTTGACTTTGCTGCAGGTCCTGATAGAAGATCAATAACTGGTTTGGTGTTCACTCTTGGAAGAAACACCATAAGCTTGAAATCAGGATTTCAGCGTGTTGTTGCATTGTCTACAACAGAATCTGAGTATATGTCGTTCAATGAAGCTGTGAAGGAAGTCGTATGGCTTAAAGGTTTATTGAAGGAGTTTGGTTATGATCAGAAAAGTGTGTAGATCTTCTGTGATTCTCAAAGTGCCATTGCACTCTCCAAGAACATTGTGCATCATGAACGAACGAAGCACATTCATGTCAAGTCTCACTACATTTGGGAGATCATTGCAGGTGGTGATATTGATGTTGTGAAGATTTCAACTGAAAAGAACCCGGCTGATATTTTCACGAAGATTCTGACAGTTAGCAAGTTTCAGACAACCTTGAACTTGCTACATGTCAGGCCTGAGTAGTAAAACTCAGGGGATCCGAGTCTTGGAATCTTGTAACTAGATTCAAAGGTATTGTTTCTCTCCCTTTCAGTTGTGTGTGGAAGTTTGTTTTTGTCATCACAATTTCAGGTGGAGATTTGTGAAGGTGGAACCTTGATGACCAAGTAACAACAACAAATATCAAGTGTACTCAAACTTAACTCAAGTTCTAACTACGGATGGTGTATATCAAACTCGAGTTAGCCATGTTTTTGGGACCACTAATGGGGAAACGGCTACATCACCTTCTCATGTTCGTACAGTTGTCCTTTGTGTCTCCAAAAGATCAAAGGAACATTTAGAATATTGTGGTAAGCGTGTTTTGATGATGCAAGTCAGCGTTCAAGTTCAAAAGGAGTGTTTGCGATAGGTCAATCACACGAGGTTCAAGGCTTTTCATATAAATAGAATGTCTTATTGTATTGAGAGAGTAGCAGTGAAAAAGGAATAGTGAGAAGAGAAAAACTTTGAAAAAGGTCTAAGCTTTGTGTCTAAGTTTTCTCTAGCTTTAGAAGTTAATAGAGTGAGTCTTGAGTGCTAGTGAAGGGCATTGAGATGGGTCACTTGTATCTCCTCTTGTAAACACTATTTGAATCTAGTGGATTTCGAGTTAAAGACTCGTCTAGACGTAGCTACCCTCTTTAACGGGAGTGAACTGGATAAAGTCTTGTGTGTGCTCTCTTTCTTTCTTTGTCATTTGCACTGTTTACTTCTTCCAACTTTCTCTTACTCTATTTTAGCAACAACACCTTTGTTTCCTGTATTCTCATTCTTTCTTCTTATGCTTGTTGAGTTTTCTCCGAAGGAAAATCGACGATTTTTGGGTAAAAAAACCTAACATATATGATAGTCTTGGTCTCTCTGCCCTTAATGGTGTCATTTAAAAAAAATGAATAATGGTCTCACTTTTTTGTATTGTTTGGCGACTTAATATGCAGCACAGATCAAGAGTTGACTCTTGGCTGTAGTAAGAACCTTTTTTTTGCTGTTAATATTATGAGGTTCTATTAGAAAGGAATATTATCAGATGGCAAAGAAATTATATACCTACCCAAAATACCAACTTTCAGCCAAATCACCCACATACATAAAACATATTAGAATAAAACAACTGGCATGTAATTATTGACAAACAATTAAAAAATAAACTGGGTCCCACAACATACACAAATATAAAAAAAACCAGTCTGTGTTTGAAAGTTGTCTTCACAATCTATCTCTCACCTTTCTCTCTTTAAAGCAACCAACATTTCTCTTTCCTTCTTCATCTTCCTCACCCTCTACAACATAAGGCATGAGCTCCTCAATCATGAAAACCCTTCAGATTCGTAAACCCGCTTCCCTCCCCGTCTCTTCCACCACCGTCGACACTAACGAACCGGGTCTTCTCCGCCGTCGTCTCTCTTCGCTCTCCCTGAATCTCTCCCGTAACCAACCTTCCACCGATGATGATTTCCACAGATCCAAATCTGTCTCCGCCATGGGAGAGCAAAGAGGTAGCTCTGTGAAAGAGTGGTGGGAATGGAGTTGGTCGTTGATTCTCTTGAAGAAACTACCAGTCTTCTTCACAGATGTTGAGTTCAACGAGAACCAAACCAAGTCATCGTTGGTGAATCAACAGAGAGGCGGCTTCGTTCAAGTTTTCTTCAGGCTCCGATCTGAGATCCGCCGTCTCCTCCGTACTTCCTCCTCTGACTCTCTCCCTCTCTCCTGCAAGCGATGAAGTGGCAATATTGTTCATTGAAGGTTTACTCATATTCTTTATAAGCAAAACTGTCTTCATATGTTCGTACTTGTAATGTGATTGATGAAGTTATTTGCTGTACTTTCTAGATTTTATCATTTTTTAAACATTTTTTGTTGTGAAATGTATAATTATTTCATTTGTTTTGTACTAAAGGGATGCAATTAAACTTTAACCGTTGTTACTTGGCTGGCGACGATAAAGAACACAATTGTTAACGAAAGACGAAATGATTATCAGTAATAATAGATTTATAATTGAAAAATAAAAAGAAGATGATTAAACTGAACAACGTTATTGCTACAATACAAGTCAAATTAGAGCGTTTGAAGATCTGAATATAAAGGTCAAAATATTAGAGCTGGTTTTACTTTTATTTACTCTTTTTTTTGTATTTTGCGTGAAAATGGGTAGAAATAGCGTTTTGACGTGCTACCGAAAAAGAAAGAAGTATCTACAAAACGTCGGCCACAAGAAAGGCTGTCATTACCTTTTCTGGTCGGTGGGGACAAGAATAAAAGAAAAAAATTACAACTCATAAAATTAAAAACCGCGTCGGTGGCGCATTGTTATAATAATCTGATTATCATCTGTCATTTAACTAGCTCAATCTTAAGTTTTTCAATTTAAGAATACGAAAGATAAGTTATACTAGAAACAATTGAACCTTTCTCATTTTGTAAATAAATTATGTTTATTTTTGTGTGCGTAATGATTGTTAATGGATCACTGCAAACACAGCAGGCCTTGATTATGAGAGTGTGGAAGCCCAAAGTGACTGACACACTGAAGCCCACTTCAAAGCCAAATAAATCAGAACAACGGTCTTCTTCTCAGATACAGGACAAAAACAGAGCAAGCTCTATGTGTACGGAAAAAAGCTGGAAGATTGAAACGGCTAATCGCTTTGATACTCTGATGAATAATGAGGAGATGACATCTGTCTAGGGCTTTTGGATTAGGGTTCTCAAGGCTACAATATAAATAGTTTAACATCCTTGTAATGAGACAATCAGAAAATAACAAAATGAAAGTTCGTTCCTTTATTAAAGTTTCTCTTCTCTGAAAACTCTTACATGGTATCAGAGCACCAGGACTATAGCTCCATGGATTCTCTCTCCATTCCTTCTCTTAACATCACCAACTGTGTGACTGTCAAGCTCACTGAACGAAACTATCAAGTTTGGAAGTTACAGTTTGAGTCTTTTCTCCTCGGTCAAGGGTTTCTCGGCTTCATCACTGGTGAGCTTCCCCCACCGTCTCAGACTTTTACTGTTCCAGGGATCAACAACACATCCTCCGAAGTTTCAAATCCTGATTTTCAAACGTGGTGTCGTATTGATAGTATCATCAGAGCGTGGCTGCTTGGTTCTTTCTCGGATGAAATCTTGAGTATCACTGTAAGTTGTCTTACGTCTGCTGATGTCTGGTCTACGTTAGCTAAGTATTTTTCTCGTGTGTCTTCGTCACGGTTGTTTGAACTTCAACGAAAGCTTCAGACAATGGCAAAGAAGGAAAAATCCATGGATGAGTTTCTGAAAGAGGTCAAGACAATTTGTGAACAGTTAGCTGCGGTTGGTCATCCTGTTGATGAAAAGATGAAAATTTTTGCAGCTTTACATGGTCTAGGGCGCGATTATGAACCTATAAAGACCAGTATATGAGCTACTCTTGATAATGTTCCACCACCATCCTTTGAAGATGTCATCCCAAAACTCAATGGTTATGATGATCGTCTGCGCAGCTACACCATCGACACCTCTGTGACTCCCCATGCTGCTTTTCACACTATGCGCTCTTCGGGTCCGTAGAACAACCGTGGTCGGAATCCTTATTATGGACGGTCTGGCAATAGAGGCCGGGGCTCTTTCTCGACTCAAGGTCGTGGGTTCCATCAACAAATCTCCTCTTCCTCGGGATCTTTTGCGGGTAACGCTACTGTGGTGTGTCAGATTTGTGGAAAGATGGGACATCAAGCACTTAAATATTGGCACCGCTTCAACAACAGCTATCAAAATGAAGAACTTCCGAATGCTCTAGCTGCTCTTCGTATCACAGATATTACGGAGAACTTGAGCCAAGACTGGTATGCTGACTCTGGGGCTTCTGCTCATGTGACAAACTCAGCAGCACACCTGCAGCAGGCTCAACCTTACAAAGGAAACGAGTCAGTCATGATTGGGGATTCTAGCTTCCTTCCCATCACTCACACGGTTTCTTCTTCCATTGCTTCAACCTCAGGTAAGATACCTCTCAAAGATGTTCTAGTATGTCCTGATATTACTAAATCACTATTATCAGTTTCAAAACTTACTAGAGACTATCCATGCTGTTTTGAGTTTGATTGTGACATGGTGCGTATTAATGATAAGGAAACAAAGAGGTTGTTAGTCATGGGAACTTATCATAATGGACTCTATATGTTGGAAGAACCAAGTCTCAAGTCTTTCTATGCTTCAACTCAACTTTCTGCAAGCAATGAAGTGTGGCACAGACGCCTTGGTCATCCTCATGAAAGTGTCCTTCAGTCTCTTTCTGCTAGTAAGCGCATCGTTGTGAATAAGTCTGCCAAGACATTGTGTGAAGTCTGTCAACTCAGCAAAAGTCATAGACTTCCTTTCTCTGCATCAGCACATGTCTCTTCAAGACCTTTAGAACGGATACATTGTGACCTGTGGGGTCCTTCTCATATTACCTTTGTTCAAGGATTTCAATATTATGCTGTTTTCGTTGATACATACTCAAGATTTAGCTGGTTGTTTCCTCTCAAACTCAAGTCAGATTTTTATTCAGTATTTCTCATCTTTCAAAGTTTGGTTGAGAACCAGTTTGGACACAAAATCAGAATTTTCAGAGTGATGGAGGTGGTGAATTTATCAGCAAACTTCTCTTAACTCATTTACAAAAAGAAGGAATCCAACATTATATCTCATGTCCTCATACGCCTCAGCAAAATGGACTAGCTGAGCGTAAGCATCGACATATAATTGAGTTAGGACTTGCTATGCTATATCAGAGTAAAGCTCCATTGCAATATTGGGTTGAAGCCTTTTTCACAGCGAATTATCTTATCAATCTTCTCCCCGCTTCAACTCTGGCTGATCACAAGTCTTCATTTGAGCAGTTAACTGGAAAACAACCTGACTACACTGCTCTGCAAACCTTCGGATGTTCTTGCTTCCCAACCTTGCGAGATTATACTGCAACTAAGTTTGATCCAAGAACTTTAGCATGTGTGTTTCTGGGATATAGTGAGAAGTACAAGGGGTATCGGTGTCTCTTTCCACCAACAGGCAGAGTTTACATTAGTCGCCATGTTGTGTTCGATGAACAAACCTTTCCCTTTCAGCACATGTATGCTTCACTGTATCCTGCACAGTCCTCGCCTCTGTTTGATGTGTGGCTGAGAAGCACAATCTCTTCTGACGCTTCCACATCCAGGACGCCTACATGTGCTTCGGGTAATCCTGCTCCACCTGATATTAGTCAACCTTCTTCTGTTATATCGTCAGTGCAAATGCAGCAGGAAAATACCTTACCTTACACTCAAGTGCATTCACCAGAGCAAGCTCTATCTGATACAACTTCTACTACGTCATCGTCTTCCTCGTCACCTCAGGCTTCACCTGCAATGTCTACTAATGCAGCAGTTGAGTGTACTGGGCGTACGGCAGTCTTAGACATTGTTCCTATAGGCGACAGCGCTCATACTTCTGCAATTAGGACAGACATTGCAACTCAACCTGCAAGTCCAGTCTCAAGCTCCCTTACCCGTGCAACCACCCAAAACATTCACCCGATGGTTACCAGAGCAAAGCTTGGAATTACAAAACCTAATCCTCGTTATGCCTTACTTACTCATAAAGTTTCTTACCCTGAACCTCGCACTGTCTCTGAAGCTTTGAAACATCCAGGATGGAACAGTGCAATGACTCAAGAAATGGGTAACTGTAAAGAAGCTGGTACATGGACGTTAGTTCCTTGTACTTTTGATATGCACGTTCTCGGTAGTAGATGGGTTTTTCGTACAAAGCTTCATGCTGATGGCTCTCTTGATAGGCTCAAAGGCAGGGTTGTGGCTAAAGGAAATACACAAGAAGAAGGCATTGATTACCTAGAAACCTATAGTCCGGTTGTCCGCACTCCAACAGTAAGAACAGTGCTACACATTGCTACTACAATGGGCTGGAATATTCGACAAATGGATGTCAAAAACGCTTTTCTTCATGGGGACTTAACCGAAACAGTGTATATGACTCAACCGGCTGGGTTCGTTGATCCTACAAAAGCTGATCATGTCTGTTTACTTCACAAGGCAATCTATGGTTTAAAACAGTCCCTAGGGCTTGGTATGATAAGTTTAGCTCCTTCCTATTGGAGTTTGGTTTTGAATGCAGTAAGAAGGATCCTTCACTCTTTGTCTAGACTCGGGATAAGGCTGTCATCTTCCTCTTATTATACGTTGATGACATAGTTATTACCGGTAACAATTCTGAGGATCAAGATCGGTTGCTTAAAGACCTTCATAAGCATTTCAGAATGAAGGACTTGGGGAAGCTCAGTTATTTTTTGGGTATTCAGGCTCAGTATCATGACAATGGTCTGTTTTTATCTCAACAGAAATATGCTGAAGATCTTCTGATTGTAGCTGCTATGAAAGACTACTCTCCTATGCCTACGCCACTCCCTCAACATTTGGAACATGATAATGCTAAAGAACAGCAGTTTTCTAATCCAACATACTTTAGCAGTCTCGCCGGTAAGCTACAGTACCTAACCCTCACTCGTCCAGATATTCAGTATACGGTTAATTATGTTTGTCAGAAGATGCACGCTCTCACCATCTCTGACTTCAACTTGCTGAAACGGATTCTGCGTTATATTAAAGAAACTGTGAATATGGGTCTCTCCTTCAGCAACAAAACTGATTGTACGATGTTAGCTTTCAGTGACAGTGATTGGGGGACTTGCAAAACAACAAGGAGATCAATTGGTGGTCACTGTTTGTTTCTTGGCACCAATCTTATCTCTTGGTCTTCAAAGAAACAACTGACAGTGTCAAGAAGTTCAGCAGAGGCTGAATATCGTTGTCTCTCTGACACAGCTTCTCAGATTACATGGTTGTGTATTGTACTCAAGGAACTTGGCGTGCCTCTTCCCAAAACTCCAGAGCTGTTATGTGATAATCTTTCCTCTGTGTTTCTTACGGCGAATCCTAAGTCTCATGGTCGTACAAAGCACTTTGAGCTGGATTACCATTATGTTCGGGAAAGAGTCGCTCTTGGAGCTCTCATTGTCAAACACATTCCATCTGGACAGCAGCTTGCGGATATCTTTACGAAATTGTTGCCGGTCACGCCGTTTACTCATCTACGCACCAAACTTGGTGTTACAGTTCCTCCCACACCAAGTTTGAGGGGGGATGTTAACGGATCAGTGCAAACACAGCAGGCCTTGGTTATGAGAGTGTGGAAGCCCAAAGTGGCTGACACACTGAAGCCCATTTTAGAGCCAAACAAATCAGAACAACGGTCTTCTTCTCAGCTACATGACAAAAACAGAGCAAGCTCTCTGTGTACGGAAAAGAGCTGGAAGATTGAAACGGCTAATCGCTTTGATACTCTGATGAATAATGAAGAGATGACATCTGTCTAGGGCTTTTGGATTAGGGTTCTCAAGGCTACAATATAAATAGTTTAACATCCTTGTAATGAGACAATAAGAAATAACAAAATGAAAGTTCGTTCCTTTATTCAAGTTTCTCTTCTCTGAAAACTCTTTCAATGATAATAATTAAAATGAATCAGTTGACTTCGATTTTATTTTATCTAAACCAAATTTAACATTCTTGTGTCAAGATCACATGACTATAATTCGACTTTTTTCAAGAAGAAGATTAGTTATGTTTCATTTATCCTAAGAACTAATGAGAGGTTTTCTTTTGCTGAATTATAATTTCAGCTTACCAAGGTCACATTAGTAATTGTAAAATACATTTCATCTATTATTCCCAATATAAATTAACTGCTTTTGTCAAGAAAGTGTTGAATAGTTTTTTTTTACTTTCCTATGTTTCAAAATAACTGATATTTCACATCGATTAAAAAGTTCCTGATTTTATTCAATAGTTATTTTGTTTTGAATAAAAATATAGTAATAACAGATAATTAAGCCAATAAAATCCACTACAAAATATAATAGTCACAAAAACCAAGTTACATTTAGTTATTGCATAAAATCTAGAAAATAAAAAAAAAATCCTAAGACATCACTTTATTGAAACGAAGGGAATAACAAGAAAGATAAACAGTTGAATAGTGAATCTGAAGTAAATATACGAAAGACATGCAGTGTAGCTAAATGGCAACCATGAAGTCCAATCTATTTGACCATATAGTGGAATACACTAATTAAAGGTGACACAAAAATAATTCAATGCATGTGGTGTAAACTGTGAAGAGTGTATATGCCCTAACCGATTATAAAACAAGTGGGGGGCACATGAGTTTTCCTGTCATGTTCCAATCTACCATATTGGGACCGATGTATGATTGATAGTTTTGAACAACCCTGAAGTTTGATTCCAGAACATGAATTTGATTACATGATTGAGACTTTTTAGCTCATCATATTCCACATATCACATTCTTTTTTATATGAATATGAGTTATGTATATACACTTACGCGTTTGTATATATATATATATATATATATATATATATGTATATGTATGTATATGTATTTATATATATATGTATGTATATGTATTTATATATATATGTATGTATATGTATATGTATTTATATATATATATATATATATATGTATATGTATGTATATATATATATATATGTATGTATATATATATATATATATGTATTTTCCTGTACCTAGAGAAATGGTGGACGGCCTAGACTTGTAACTATATAACACTAGGGTAAGTCCGTGCTTCGCGCGGGAATTTGTTTTATTATATATTCATTTAACATTTGTTTTTAGTTTAAATAATTTTATTTTATATTATGTGTAGATCATTTTTGTAAGTATTTCTAAAAATATCATTTTTCGTTGAATTTGTTTCTTGTAAAATACTCGACGTTAGTTTCGTTTGGATATTCTAAGTTTTTTAATAAGATTATTGTAATTACTAATAAATTTTTGTTTTATTTTTATTATATAAGTATATATTTTTGTTTTACTATAGATTTTCTAATTTCATTTTTCTCCTTTTTGTTTTTTGTCAAGTTATTTTACATTGTTTCTTTCACTGAACTACACAAATATTTATTTTTAATTTTCATATCAATAACCTTAAATTTTATATTCACAATGTTTACAAATATATAATTTTTTTTCCATTAAAACAAAATTAATGAAAATTTTGTAAATATTTAATTTATCCTCAATTATATATAATACTGATTTTCACTATTTTCTATAACGATTTTCACTATTTGTTTATTTTTGTAAGTTACATACTTATTTCACTATTAAATATTCATGTTATTATTATTTTATTCTTGCTTAAATCATCTAATAATACTTTAAAACAATTCTTAATGATCTTGCCCCAAAAAATCTAAAATAAATTGCTATTCGTCGGATCACATAGCTAAATTTTACATCTCACAGACTCAACAATACTCTTATGAAAGAAAATACATTCATTTCAACCAAAAAAATCTTGACTTCAGCTCATCTTTCAATGCATCACTTGTTGTCTCCAGCCAGAGACCATTTGACCTCTAGTGTCAAAAAGTGGTCGAACATTTGACCTCATGGCATATTTAGATGTGATGCTTCCATCTTGCTTTTTCCTTTGTCGTGAGCTTTAATACCTATGGCATATTTAGATGTGATGCTTCCATCTTGCTTTTTCCTTTGTCGTGAGCTTTAATACCTCGGCTTGTAGATCTTCTATTGATGTGTCATAGCTCTGTATATGTCCAAATATTGTGCTGAAACTTAAACCTGAAATCTAAATTCTCTTTTAGAAGCTCATTGATATACAACTTGAATTGTTCCTTTATCAGGGTCATGTTCTCGTTTTCATTGGACATCTGGTCTTCCCCCAAGTACTTGCTGTCTGCAGGACCATTCCGCAGGAGGCTCATTTTCTCTCTAAGTAGTTTGATCTCACCATCTTTTGTCATGTTATAATTCTTCAACTATGTTTGTATTTCATCTCAAATTTTATTCATATCTTTGTAATCTGAGATTTAGTCTTGTACTCCGTAAGAATATGTCGTTATATGTTTCTGATTCCCTTCATAAACATCTATTTCCACTCTAGCAATCCGAACAAACTCAAAGTCACATACACATCACTGCCATTAATAATACATATAGTTAAGTGATGTTAATGTTATTTGCAATAAGTATGATACATCAGATATGCATAAATTGGAGAGCTAAATGTGAAATAATGACTTACTTATCCAGGTCACAAAATTGTCTTATCATAATAATAATCACTTGTCGTAGCCGAGATTTTGGACCGGCATTTTCCAGGTCTGCCATCATGTTTATGCTTCTTCTGATGAAGCTAGTTACTCAGTTTGCTCTGTGAAGAAACGCAACCACCTCTTTTTTTATTTGGGAGGGTTTCTACTACATACACCATCTAATAGCTCAGAGAAATAAAAAGCTTTCAAGGAATCTATTGAAACAATCAAGACATAAAGAAAGAAGAATGGAAAGACAACCACACCAACTATATATATGTGATCTTCTCTGAAATCAAAAAAATCAAATGCAAGCGATTGAATCTTTTATCCTTTTCAAAAAAAGAGAAGTCATCTGTAAAAAGTTCAAATTAAATCCCATCTATATAAATAAGAGAGAAACGTTTTGAAAACTGATACCACTGATTCTTTAGTAGACTGTTTTCTTTGAATCCTTCCCAAGTCTTCTTCCTCGGGTTATTGTTATTCCAAAGAATTGTGTATTTGACACACGCCCATAAAAATGTGGGATCATATCTTCTATACATAACATAATATGTAGTTTCAACAAAACACTGATATTAATCTAACATCACCTTGCAAGAGTCAGAGAGAGGGAGAAAGTTTTTCTAGATTACCTTCATGAATTCAACATTTAACTCAATAGAAGCTCAATTTACAGGACACCAGGCTACACCTTATGAGAAACAGGCAAACAACATATGAAATCAGTGAAAGGAGTCTTAGTTCGCTTCTTCTTGTTCTCAGAATCAGCCACAACTTCACATACCAACCTAATTCAAATCACCGAACAATAAAAAGGTATGAGAAAACAAAATAGGATGAAATGCAAAAAGTTAACCTGCGATCGTAAACATCACCAAGTCTTCGACTTGTGAATTTATGTTGGTATCAAGGCAAATTTCCATCGCCAGCGCATCATTAATCTTTGAATCCATGACTTGAAATCGGATTCTGATTTTCAATCGTCAAAGACAAATGCCAAAAAAAAAGAGCAAATGTAAATTCCATGTGCATGGGAAGAACGAAAAGGAAAAGTTTACCTTTTCAGATTGATAAGATAATTTTGAGAGGAGGAATGCTTACCTTTTTATAGTCGTCGATACACCGTCTCGCTGAAGAAAATCTCGCATTCAAGGCTACATCGTGGTTGATTGAATTAATATGGGACTTAACTTGAAGAATCCGTAACAGGTATCATTTTGGTGATAAAGAAGAAGATCAGACGTCGCGATCGAACGAAGAGCAAAGACGAACCCTAAACTTTTGTTAGACGGCGTGAAACTAATATTAGAGTTGACCCTTTTAGGGCTGTCAAGCTGGTCTGTTCGAAATGGGCCCAAACAATAGAAAAGCCTGCACAAATTAAAGGATGAATTTTTGAATAAATGAAACGATGGTTTTTAAGGAGGGGGACATGTGTCAGCTTTTCCTCCACCCAATTGATGAGGTGGCAGCCTCTTGAGAGAAGGAACTCTTCTTTATAGTAATAGATATGTGCTTTAATGGAAGATGATTGATATCTCAAAAATCCAAAAGGGTCAAAGCTTTCTACAATATTTGGTGATGAACAAAGCTGACTAAACTTTAACAATTGTTACAAACAAACAAAACAAAAGAGAGAGACAATATACATAGTCCTACTGATGAAACATAATTAACAATTTTCTTTGTTCATCCATCAATTTTAATCATACGGTAGTTTTTTTTAACATCTTAAACTTAAATCTTCAAGGGATTCAGCTGCCTTCATGCACCTATGAACCCGTTTCTCTCTTGTGCTCTGTGATTGAAGATTGCAAACAATGATTCCGTGGAAACGTTTGTAGCCTCATTGGGCAAATGGTTCAAATACACTGCTATGTAGTGTGTATGTGCCTACGCATCTCTCATGCTGATGTTTAGGCTATTTCTCATTGTTCGTCTCCCGATACCAGCATTCCCTTTTGCATCATCGCAACAAATTCTCCATAGGCACGTCCATCCTGTAACACAAAACAAACCCATAAGTTTTATCAGCATGAAGAGACAACCATAGGTCAAAAAAATGTGAAGAGGCAAAGCTTTACCTTGTCTTGATCGACTTCTTTGATTACATCTTCAAGAAAAACATCGGTCACCCCATGTTCCACGCAAGATTGCTGCAGCTCATCAATGGGGATGTAACCACTTCCGTCTTTATCAAAGTACTGAAACGCAGACACAAGGTGCTCTTCTCTGTCTAGTTTATTCAGATGGATTGTTGCTGCAATAAAATCACTTAATCTATTGTACCACTGTTGTCCACATCAGCCTATGACACAACAACTTAATACTGTTTGGGATGGGCACAGATCGAATAACTCCATAATCTTCAATATTTGTGAGTTGATTCGTATCTTATGGATATCTGATTTTCCGATGTGCTTTGCTTAGGAGAAATTCGGATATCCAGTTTTCCAGATATCTAGATATTTACGAATATTTACGGATATTTCATCTATTTTGTTTATTACAAGTAAATCTAGAAAAAGTATACATATTTGTTTTCCAAAAAAATACTTTACATAATATAAAATGAAAATAAAATTAATAAAACTATATGTTCTATAAATTTCTAAATTAATCAAATTTTCTTATACACACAAAATTTTAGAAAATTGTCATTTTTATAAGTAAATTTTAAATAAAATTAATAAAATGATATGTTAAAATAATAATTTTATAAAATTATACATATAAAATATATATATTTATTTGTAGATATACATTATTTTTATAGTGTTGGATCAAATCGGATCTTCGGCTTTAAATTTTTAGTATTTATGGTTTGCTTCGTTTCTAATGGATATTAACTTTTAGTATTTGCTTTACTTTGATGACTTACATATATTCACAGTTTACGGATTGAATCGAAACGAATAAAACGGATAAAATGCTCAACCCTAACTCATTGCCTGCCTATATTGCAAAATGAAATAGTATATATGTTTCCCAAAAGTATGCATTTTTACCGCTTCCATAAGATCTTGGATCTCCGTGTCTTTCAAAGTTGAGCCATATCTTCTCAGTCCAGCTTTGAGTTCATCAAAAGTGATTGCACCGCTGTTATTAGTATCCATTGCCTCAAACATTGCTCTTAAGCCCGCGATCTCTTCTGCTCTCAGCTATCACCTTTAAAGCCATCTTCTTTAGTTGATTCACTGCAGAAAACTGTTTGAGACGAGATAGAACACCCTTATCAAGTGCTCTATCTGGTGCAACTCCGTTCTCACAGATCCATGGATGAACTAAAAAACGATACGTTGTCTTACGTTATGGGTTACCAAAAGATGTAACCACTTAAGATAAAATGATTACGTACGCAAGACTTCATGAACGGTCAAGCGTTCAGAGGGTCTAGAGCATAACATCTTCCTGATCAAATCTTTAGCACTGCCGGATACCACAGGCCACGAATCTGACTTAAAATCTATATCTCCTTTCAAGACAGCATCAATTATTCCTTGTTGTGTTTCTGTTTCCAAAAAACACAAAACCAAACTTCAGGAAATCTTGTCCATGACATTAAGAGAACACATTTTAAGTGGCTGTACACTCATACCTGCCCAAAAAGGAGGGACACCACTTAGTAAAATATAGAGAATAACACCAGCAGTCCACACATCAGCTTCTGGATCATAATGTTTTAGAAGAACCTCAGGAGAAACATAGTATAGACTTCCAACAACATCCTTGAATATTTGGCCTGAAGTTTTAGTACAAAAACACATTTATTCAAAGCAAAAGGATCACTCCTAGAGATCAAGAAGATGCACTTAAGCTTACCTGGTTTGAAGAAAACGGAATGACCAAAATCAAATGGCCTTAAGAGAAAAAATCATCATACTTATTAGCCAACAAGAAATTCTCAGGCTTCAAATCTCTATGCATGACCCCATGAGAATGACACGCTTCGACAACACCGACAATGATCTTGGTCAACTCAGCAGCTTTCCTCTCGCTGTTATGCCCTCTCTGAATATTCCTATCAAACAACTCACCACCTCCACAAGGTCCTCATAAGCTCCTTTGATCGTAACAATGTTCTTGTGACCAGCGAAATGGTTCATTAACTGAATCTCCCGCCTAACATCCACAACATCTTCCTTAGAGATCAACTTCCTTTTGGATATAGACTTACAAGCATAGTCAACATCTGTGGCAACCTCAGTGCAAAGATACGTCGTCCCGAATTGTTCTTGCCCTAACTTACGGCTCAAGGTGTAAACATCACGGATGTTAGGAGTCTTGTGACCAAGAACGTAGTATGCTTGGTTGTCCATGTTACTGTTAGGAATATAAATCTCCTTGTTATATTCTATGAACTCAAGATTTATTAGATCAAACCCTTTGTATTCAAACTTCAAGGGTTTTTAAATAGAAACAACACAAGATAGATCACACAATCTGTCTTAGCAATAGCTAACCTAGTTTGATATTTCTATCTCCTTCCTATTCACCTAAAAGACCCGTACCTAAGCTATTGTTTTCCTTCTTATTTATAACCAAGACTTTTTCCTTGTGATGCAGGTATTTGCTGAATGGGCTGGAAAGGATTTGTCAATTGGGCTGCAGAGAGTTTGGCCCATCTCCAATAATCTCCACCTTGAGGCCTAACTCTCTTCTCATTTCAGCCTGGCCCAATTTGGCCCAAATCTCTTCAGCTCCTTCTTCTTTCTTCGACAGAGTGGTAAGCAAAACCAACGCCGACTCCAAGTTCTCTCTGTCTTTCTTCCTCTTGGATTCTGCATATCCATGGTTACCTCACCGAATTTGATTTCCCTATACCCACGCCGTGTTCTCTGATACTCGATGGCACAGAGTTCTTCCTTGGCGTCACTCGAGAAACGGCGAAGCAAGTCCTCCTTCTTCCCGATTCTGCTTTGCATGTAAGGTCTCTGTCCTTGCTTGTCTTTTGAGTTGAGATTAGTAAGATGATCCACTGCCAATAGATTCGTAGCAAAAATAAAAGGCTCGCGATTTCCTTTTTTTTTCACAGATCTTTGTCTTGCATGTAGAAAAATCAGCTCAATCTCGCCGGATTCCGTTTCATTTTGGGTAAGAATACTCGATTTTAATATTCCACTGTCTTTGTTATCTTGAATAAGCAAAACTTTTGTCCATGCTCTTCCGAGTCCTTTTTTACCTGAGATACTCGTCTCCCTTCAACTTCCATAGCTGTTTAAGACGTTCTTCTCATGAAACTTTATCCAAGTCTCTAGCTTAGTAACTAACACTTCCAATTTGTTTTGTTAGTATCTCCACCTCGAGCTCAAAACACCAATCCCTCGTCCCTCTTTCACCACAGGTAACAGTTTCCTTTAGATGCTTGACTGATTTCATTGTTGTTTTTAAGAAATGACCGAGGTATTAACTCGTTTATTCCTTTTTGACGAGGTACAACAATGGTGTTACCTGTGGCGCTTCTCTCATTCTTATGTGATGCTCAAAAGGTCGCAGCAAAGGTCAAACTTAGGCCCTGGTAAGGCTTTTGTCAAAAAATCCACTGGGTTCTTACTAGTATGAATCTTAGATAGGTGAACCTTGCCTTCTGCTATGATGTCTCTGATAAAATGGTATTTAGTGTCTATGTGTTTAGTTCTTTCGTGATGCACATGATTCTTTGATAATGCTATGGCACTTTGTGAATCACAATGAATCTTAACACTTTCTTGTTCAAACCCCAATTCGGCGCATAACCTTCTTATCCATATGGCTTCTTTTGCGGCTGTAGTAAGGGCCATATATTCAGCTTCAGTTGTTGAGAGTGCTACTACATCTTGTAGGCAAGATTTCCAACTGATAGTGTTTCCCCAAACTTTAAACACAAATCATGTAACTGACCTTCTTCTGTCAAGGTCCGTAGCATAATCAGAATCACAAAAACCCTCGATACTGAATTCTGAATGTTTGTTGAATGTGAGTCTTCTTCTTTTAGTACCTTTAAGATACCTTAGAACCCATTTAACAGCTGACCAATGATCTTTTCCGGGATCTGACATGAAACGACTTATAAGTCCCACTGCATAGCCTAAATCAGGTCTTGAGCCAATCATTGCATACATTAGACTTCCGACTGCACTTGCATATGGTATATCTTCCATGTACCTTCCTTCTTCTTCCTTTTGGTCTTTTGTAAGGCTCCTTAGTTTGAACTGGGTTGAGGTATGAGTGATTACTTCCTTTACATTAGACATCCCGAAGTTTGTTAGAACCTTTTCTAGGTAGTTTTGTTGAGACAATATTAGGGTTCATTTCTTTCTGTCACGTAGGATATCCATCCCTAATATCCTTGAGGCTTTTCCTAAATCTTTCATCTCAAACTCTTTGTTTAGGCTCTCTTTAACGCTTCTTATTTCTTTATTGTCGCCTGAGGCTATTAGCATATCGTCAACATAGAGAAGTAGATATACTGCTTGTTTAGTATTCACATTCCGCAAGTAAACACATGGGTCTTCTTTGCTTCTTACAAATCCTTGACCCTTATGAACCCGTCAAACTTGAGATTCCATTGTCTTGGTGATTGCTTTAATCCATACAAAGATTTTTTCAGTAAGCAAACTTTATCCTCGTTTCCCCTTTTTATAAATCCTTCTGGTTGATGCATTAAGATTCTTTCTTCCAACTCTCCATTTAGAAAACCAGTTTTAACGTCCATTTGCTCCAGCTCATAGTCCTTGTTCACAACTAGGGATAGCATCAATCGAATAGATACATGTTTAACCACTGGAGAAAACACTTCATGGTAATCAATCCCTTCCTTTTGAGAGTAACCCTGAGCCACCAATCTTCCTTTATATCTAGGTTCTTCTACACCGGGAATTCCAGGCTTTAGCTTAAAAATCCACTTACTGCCTATAATTTTTGCATTCTCTGGTTTTTCAATGAGTGTCCAAGTATTTTCTCTGTGAAGAAAATCAATTTCATCTTCTGCGGCATTTTTCCAGAACTTACTTTCTTTGCTCATCATAGCTTCTTTAAAAGTCTTTGGTTCGTCAATTTCCATTTCTTCTGAGGTAGCTAGGGCGTATGCAACAAAATCGGTATCTTGAAACCTTGAGGGTTGTTTTATTTGCCTTCGTGCTCTGTCCCGTGCAAGCATGTATTCACCAACTTCAACTTTTCCTTCAGTGTCTACTTCTTCGTCAGAACTGGTTTCTTTTGTGATCTCTGGGTCTTCTGATTCGGAAACTCCACCTAGAACTGAGAAATATTATGTACCGCTTTTAGGTTGAGAAGGTCCTTCAATTAGGTTTTCTTTAAAGGTTACTTTCTTTTGTTTCTTCTCATTCTCCGCCTTTTCAGTGTTTTCTTCTTTGTAATGTGTCAATGTGTGTTTATACATTTCTTCTTCATTAAACACAACATTTCTACTGGTGACACATTTCTTCTCATCTGGCAACCATACTCGGTATCCCTTTACTCCAAATGGATATCCCATGAAAACACCTTTTAAGGCCCTAGGACTTGTCTTTTCCTGCATTGTATGTACATAGGCAGAGCAGCCAAAACTCCTTAAGTGATTTAAGTTTGGTTTTTCTCCTGACCATAATTTCTCCTGCAACCGGTAGTCAATGGCAGAATTTGGTGATCGATTTATGATATAGACTGCTGTTGATGCAGCTTCAGCCCAAAATTCTTGTTCTATTCCAGCTTCTGTGAGCATACATCTCACTTTCTCCATGATTGTCCGGTTCATTCTTTCTGATACACCGTTCTGTTGTGGTGTATATGGACAGGTCTTGTGTCTTTTAATACCAGAATCCTTGCATAGTTTATCAAACTGTTGATTGCAAAATTCTAACCCATTATCCGTTCTAAGGCACTTGATTTTCTTTCCAGTTTGATTTTCCACAGCCTCCTTCCATTCTTTGAATTTACTAAAAGCTTCATCTTTAGTCTTAAGGAAATAAATCCAGACTTTCCGAGAGTAATCGTCTATAAAGGATATAAAATATTTGCATCCTCCTAGACTCTCAGGACTTGAAGGTGCTCCCCATAAATCAGAGTGTATGTACTCCAAAGTGCCTTTTGAAGTGTCTTTTGCAGCAGGAAAGCTTTGCTTGTGTGACTTTCCCAAAACACAAATCTCACAGAATTCTAACTTGTCTACTTCTTTGCTCGTTAAATACCCATTCTTTACGAGCATATTCAGGTTCTTCAAACTCATGTGTCCCAAACGTGAGTGCCATATCTTGGTCTTGTCAATATCAGCCCGCGATACATTAACTTCTCCTTTTGAAACTGTACCTTGTAGATAATAAAGACCATCATGGTACTTACCGGATATAATTTCTTTCCCGTCTTTGAAGAATAGAATCATGAAATCTTTTCCTTCATATTTGCATCCTGCTCGTTCAAGCATTCCATATGAAATAAGATTTCTACTCATGGCTGGCATATATCTTACATTTGTAAGTATCACCACTGAGCCCTCTGGGCTTATAATCCTGATTTTCCCGATCCCTTTGACATCGCAGTGAGTATTGTTAGCCATTAAGACCTTGCCACCTTCGAATTCTTCTAGATCAAACAAGAGGTCTTTGTTCGGGGTGATGTGGAACGAGCAACCGGAATCCATAACCCATTCTGAGCTTGGATCATGTGTACTCACGGTTAGTATAAGCGGTTGCTTAGGTTCAGTGGCTATATTAACCGCTCTATGTGGTTTCCTTTCTGGACATTCTCGTTTCCAATGTCCTTCCTTTCCACATATAAAGCACCCCTTGTTGTTTTTATCGTACCTAGGCCTTGATTTTGATCTTCCAAGTCTGCTCTTTGATCTACCTTTCCAATTTCTATTTCCTGCTTTGTTGAATGATCTTCCCCTGTCCTCTACATATAAGCCTTTATCTTGTGTTTTTGAAAGTTTTCCGCTTTCTAGTAGCTCTCGCTCCTTTGACTTAGCAGCTCATGTTACTTCATTTAAGAGTGTCTCTGCCGTACTTGAGTGTTTTCTTTAGGTGATCATACATGCGAGGCATTGAGTTTAGTAGAAGAATAGCTTGAACTTCTTCTGAGACATCCAAGTTTAGGTTATTTAGTTCAGCAACTAATTTTAAAAAATCATCAACGTTTGCATCTATGCCCTTGGATTCGTTCATCTTGAACGTATAGAACTTATGTTGCAAGTAGATACGATTTGGCAACGATGTCTCTGTATATAGCGTATTCAGAGTGGTCCACATTGCAGCAGCGGTGTCGCAGTGGCTTATCTTTCGGAGAACTTGATTTCCTACGTTCACCACGATAAGGTCCTTAGCCTTTTCAGACTTTCCAAGTTTTGCGGGATCAACCCTTTGATCTGTGGTTTTTTCTCCTTGATCCTTCGTGTCCCCATCAGATCCCTGTTTTGGCGAATCCATTAATAAGTTTTCGTCTGATAGTATGTCCTTTAACCCTATGACTCCGAAGTGAGCCATTATCCGAACTTTCCATAATGAGAAATCTCCGGTACCATCGAACCTATCTACATCAATCCTTGTTGAGTTCATCCTTTAAGCACTCGTTGAATATATATAACCTGGAAAGCTCTGATACTACTTGTTAGGAATATAAATCTCCTTGTTATATTCTATGAACTCAAGATTTATTAGATCAAACCCTTTGTATTCAAACTTCAAGGGTTTTTAAATACAAACAACACAAGATAGATCACACAATCTGTCTTAGCAATAGCTAACCTAGTTTGATATTTCTATCTCCTTCATATTCACCTAAAAGACCCGTACCTAAGCTATTGTTTTCCTTCTTATTTATAACCAAGACTTTTTCCTTGTGATGCAGGTATTTGATGAATGGGCTGAAAAGGATTTGTCAAGTGGGCTGCAGAGAGTTTGGCCCATCTCCAATAGTTACGTCGCATAACAGGTTCTTTTACGGGAAGCACAAGAACATGCTTGTTGTTGCTGTCTGTTTTAGGATCTTCGTCTTGTTCTGCGGTCGGAGAATGAAGGGACGAAACGTGGGTGGCTGTTTTGACCTTGAAAGAACCAAGGCATGAATTGCCCATGAAACTTTATAATACACAATTTTCACTTTCTTCTTCTCCTCATCCAACGTGCACTGTTAAACACCAAATCAAACCAGAGCAGCAAGAAAAGTATTGAACTTGGAATGAAATCAGAATAAACCCACATCAGATCAAGCATCATAAATTATACTAATTTTTTGTAATTTAATGAAAAAAAAAGACAAGAACTCTTGAAAATTCATATCTTTTTGTAAGTGTACAGAAGAATTAAAAGACAATCAATATATGAGAAACCTGTGATAAAAGAAAGGGAAAATTCCACAAAAATACGCCAACTAAATTTCATTAAACTTTTTAATACCCAAAATTTTTCGCTACCCAGTTTAATATCCCAACTAATTATTTTGATCATTTTAATATACAAACTTTTAAAAGTCTGCCTATTTTAATACCCAAACTTTATTTATTTTAACTAAAAATACTAATAAGTTTCAAACGAAATTTGAAAAAAATCTAAAATTTATAAAAAATTCTCCATAAATTCTAATTTTATTATTTGTTTGAAAATAAAAGTAACTAAATTTTTTGATAGTCTTAAAATTTTTAATAAAAATTTTAATATTTAAATATTGATTTTATTTTGTTTTCTAAAATAGAAAACAAATTCATTTTTTTACATTCAAAATTAATTTTAATTATTTTAAAAAAAAATAGTCTTTAATTTATTTATTTCCTAAATATTAAAATAAAACTAGAATTTTTTCATATTTTCTCTTAGATTTTGGAAATTGTTTAACTTTCGTTTGAAAATTATTAGTATTTTTAATTAAAATAAATAAAGTTTGGGTATTAAAATGGGTAGACGTTTAAAAGTTTGTATATTCAAATGAGAAAAATAATTAGTTGGGATATTAAACCGGGTAGCAAAAAAGTTTGGGTATTAAAAAGCTTTATGAAATGTAGTTGGAGTATTTTTATGGAATTTTCCCTAAAAAAACAGATGATATCTTGTACCAGAATAGTAGAGGAGAAAAAAACATATTTCTTGACTTAAAGAAGTCAAATTCTCTCTGACACATGTCCCAATGTCAAACCCTTGGTCTCACAACCACCGTGCCTCCGCCCTCCTTCCGTCGCCTCGCACCTTTGGTGATGACCGGAACCTCATCCTGCCTCACCCCCCTGACCCGCCTGATTTGGTTCAGTACCCTTCTGTTTCCCCTCATGTTACAGCATCCCCCCTTCATCCTCGACTCCCCACCACTGCAACTGCTGCTCCTGTTTCTAAGGTGCAAGCCATAAGTTCACCACACACTGAAATGGTCTTGGTAGACAACACTGCTGCGGCTCACATCCCTGCTGCAACTCCAACTAGATCTATTAATTATGGATCTGGAAAAACTGGTACTGCTACTACTACAGTAGAAAAATACGCCATTCTCAAACCTAAATCCTCTTCACCTCTCCAAACAAACCGTGATGCTTCCCCTGGCCTAATCTCAGCTAAAGCCAATTACTACTTCCTCTCCCTCTTTTACTCATCCTTCTAACCCTTCCATTCAACCCTCCTTAACCTCTATTTCATCTCAACCAACTCTAATCTCTTCTTCGCCTCTTCCCCCACAACCATCATTTCAAATTAACCCCCAACAAACACTTGTTATTCCGCAACATCAAGCTCAATCTTACCTCCAACAAAACCCTAACTTTCAACAAAACCCTATCCTGAATCCTAACCTCAAGCAACATCTTAACCCTGCTAAACCCTATCCTAAAACCTCTAATCCAACACTTGTTGAAAAGATTCGTAGTTCTGAGGATAAAACCTTGCGTAGGCTAGCTCCTCTCCAATTCTCAGAATCTGGAAGACCTCGAGTACTTATACCTGATGAGGTTTTCCGAAAAGGTGCTGAAATCCACAAAGATTTCATAGTCTGCTACTTCAAAGGAAGACCTCCTCCCTATAGTCAAACACATAGTCTTTTGAATCACATGTGGGGGAAAGGTAAACGACTAGAAATTCACAACAATTCTATCTCAAGATCTGTTTTGGCTAGGATTACAAGTGACTAAACAAAAAATAATTGAAAAAGGGATATGGTACGTTGGTGACTCCGTGTTTCAAACGGCTTAGTGGACAATTTGCTCACTCTGATTGGTCTCCTTCGCTTGTGTCGATCAAGATTTGGGCTCATCTTCATGGTGTCCACTAGACTTGAGGCACCAAGATGGTCTTAATTTGGTCACTGGTCTTGTTGGAGAACCTAAGGAGACTGATGATTTTACAAAAACTTGGTGAGTCTAACTATATCTCATATTAAAGTGGAGGTAGACCTCACAAAACCGCTTCCAAGTTTCGTGGAATTCACCAGACAGTCGGGTGATGTAGTGGAGGTCCTAGTAACTTACCATTTGCTTCCCCCGACCTGTAGCCACTGCAAAGAACTTGGTCATATCACTGAAAACTGCTTGCTGCTTCCTATTACCAAGCCTCATGCGCCTGCAAATAAAGAAGTAAACTCTCAGTCCAATACTGATAAATCAAAGGAAACAAGACAGTCTAGAACACTTGTAAAAAAAACTACGATCTACAGAGCTAAGAGGACATCATCAGCTGATGGCTCAGGAAATAAAAGTTCAAGAGAAGTGGGTGAAAACTCAGGAACAAAAGACTTACCAAAAGCATCCACTGCTATTGATTCCTCTGTGGGTACTCCAGCTTTACCCTTGAGCCTTAACTCTGATTCATCCTACCACCCTCTGTAACACCCCCGAACCGTCCTAGACATATGGTCGACCAACCAGCCAACAATCAAACAAGAACATGAACGATATACCAACCAACACCCAGGGTTAGAGATGAAAGGAGCCAACCGACCAGCCAGCAATCAAATAAAAACATGATTGATAGTCCAACCCAACACCATGGTCCGGAAGAGCTACGTGACAGGCTAGGGACAATCCTTTCTGAGTCATAGAACTTACTCTGTGACCTAGATCAATTCATTCACTAACTCGCCGCGCTAAATCAAGGCTTAAGGCTTTGCAACCCGTACCAAGAGTTAGCGTTTCCGTTAGATCAAGACCTAAGCTTTTTAAACCGTACTAAGACCTAACGTTGTGTTAGACCGGACTAGTCAAATATCAGAATACTCACGATGCGCATATAAAACAAATATTTTATTGATTCAAAGAAATATTCATACATTGAGTAATTCAAGACTGGGCCCGACCTAATGCCAAATCGAGTCAACACAACACAAATCAAAATACCGTTTACAAAAGGCATGCAAATCTACTCTGGCGGTCCTAACGTCCAACACCAAGCTATCCGATCATCCTTACTAAAGCTACTTGCAAAAAGGACAACGGAGTTGGATGAGTAACCTAATGTCACTCAGTGAGCTGGCTGCCTCTACCCGCAACCTAGTAAATAACTCAGACAACCCAAAATAACAATCAATATAGCCTAGCATACAAAAAAAGCTTAGTCTACACAATCAATCACAATTTACTATCTAATCAAACCGTTACTAAGTTAGTCTTGGCCTCCTGCCATGATCTAACTTCAAGTAATGGGAACCTGCATGAAAACAAGTCAACAACCAATCCCTAGTTAACCATATATATGCTTGAGTTTTAGTACTCATGTAGTGTTAGATACTTAGACTATACAAGTATCATTAACTAGTCGACCAACAATCAGACAAGAACATGATCGGCCAACCAATGATACCGCATAGCTTTTAATATCCACCACCCTTCACAAGCAATAACTCAAACAATATAACAATCAACTTCGGATCTACACTAACCAAAGAGGCACCAAGCCTAATCCGGTACCCGGAATTAGATCTCAATGTTAAAAACCTGCAAAGAAATCAACCAATCGCCAAACACAATCACAATAATAAAATACTAACTAACCACGACTCTATTATAACTCGTAACACCGTATTTCGGTGTTACACTTACCCTAGGGTTCCATAACCCTCTACGACACTCTAACACAACACGACACTCTAACTCGGGCCCTGGTGACTTCGTGTTCCTCCTCTACATCGGCAATATCCTATCTCCTTACCACAAAGGCTAGAAGAAGGAACTTTCCACCGACCGCTGCCCACAGTCATTCGGGTCACCGCGCGACAGCCCACAGTCATTTGGGTCACTGCCGAGTGTTGACAGCCCACAGTCATTCGGGTCACTGTCAACCGTTAGACCGTCATGTATCACTCAGCCTAGGCCATTACCCCGTCTCTCTGACTCATCCCAATCCAGCGAATAAGTGGTTTCCTTGAACCAGCTGGGTACGAGGTCGAGGAAACACTAATCACCCTAAACATGCATAGCATGGGTGGGTTACTGATACACTAAAAATGAATCCTTGCTACTGTCAAGTTAACAGGTGTAATTATAGTACTTTAGATTCAAATCCAGAGGACCAGTCTACACTTTATTTCTATGAGTTTTAAATTCAAGCTAAGAAGAAATTATGGTTTTAAAATTTAGGTGACTTAGATGACAAGTAAATAAGGATGTTTAAATGCGATTTGGTATGAAAGCCGACCTAGGGTTTAATGCGGGTATTGATTTAGCCAAACAATTATTCAAGCACAGGTTTACACAATCTAGAACATCGGATCTCTCAACTGATCCAACCCACTGTTGTGGTGATGGATCCTTTGCGAGCCGGCCGGATCACCTAAGCTGTCGCTTGGGATCAGAGGCGGCTACAAGCCTTAGAGTTCATGTCCGATCTAGTTCACTTAATGCTCTAATATCTACTTTCGCTGACTAAAGACATTAAGCTCATTCAATATAGGTTAAGTTATCTCATGCGTGGTTAGCTAGGCGATGAACAACAGATCTAGCATTAAGTGATCAAGTTAATGCAAGCAATAAGATTGATATGAATGAAGAGTCCAATGAATGATGCTTATCTATGTTTGGCTTGTTTATCAATACCCTAAAACCCTAGGCAAGCCAGATGACTACTCAATCATGATGCAGTGAAACAAAGACATTAAATCTGAAATAAACTGCATAAGATAAGAGTAGAAAAACAAAGGGTTCAGGATGATCTTCTCTAGGAAAGATGGAGCCTTCTCCCTTACAATTGCAAATCACCAAAACAAGTCTAGGTCTCTTGTCAAAACTAGCGTTCTCCAAAATAAAAATAATAGAGGAGGTCTTTTTATAGGGAGGCGCCAATAGGTAGAGGAAAATTAGGGCAACAGGACTTTAATTCCCGAAATAGGAGTATCCATATTCGTCTGGAACAGTCATCGGGATCACCCGTCCGCCTGTTCCGCTTGAGAACAGTCTCGGGACTGTTCTTCTTGAGTGTTCTCCGCAGGATTACTCCAAAAAGACATCTTCTCTTCATGTGCCCTTTCCTTACTCTTCTATCAACTCCAGACCTGAAAAAGACCACAAGGGACTAGACTAACACGGTTTAGAGTCTTGAATCAAATAAAAACATATATACAATGATGTGAAAAACACCATATATCAATTCCCCCAGACTTAGATCCTTGTTTGTCCTCGAACAAGGCAAGTATCAAGAACAGGGAGAAAGGTTTGAAAGTGTGGGAACTCGCTTATTCTCAGTAACCATACTCTTACCACAAATCTCTGAACCATACAAGAAGTTAGTTAGGACCTCATACACTTACTGAAACCCCCTGACTGCTGTTCGAAAATCGGCTCCATACTCTACATCTCAAACCTGAAAAAGCAACATTATCGAGACAAAACTCCCTACATTCATTAAGATCAGCGTGAGCTTCTTGTCACATGCACTACTTAGGGTAAACGGGCTAGGTGTTAAAACAGGCTATTTCAGTGTTTGAGTGGTGGAGCTTGGAGTGTTTAGGGGTTACCAATTTTTGAGGTGGATGCAGGATATCGCACAAAACTGCAGGAGAGGACGGATCCATTGATGTCCACAGCTCTTACTCACTTCTGCTCTGATCAAACCGGCTGTTCTCCAGTTGGATCACCTTATCTGACTGCTCCTCTCATAAACACTCGCTCTTCCTTACTCCATCTATGGTACTAGATCATTACACCTTTCCCAGTGGCATAATCATATATACATTCATCCCCTTTCTCGTCACTCAAAGAAAATCTTTTTTTTT
>CAJHQQ010000422.1:0-199990 GCA_905132885.1 Moricandia moricandioides
CATATTATTAAAAAGACCCCCCACCTTTAAAACCATTCCAAAATAAAACTAAGGTTTGTGTAGAAAAAAAAAAACTATATACCAATAAAAAACTATCACTCGGCTTACAGGTTTTTTTTAAAGTAAAAAAAAAACCCCTTTAGAACCTAATTACAAAAAAGTTTTTAAATCAAAATTTAACCCCAGGTTCCAACAAGAAAATTAAAAAAAAAGAACAATGAAAAAATCCCGCCCCAAATCCAATTAAAATGGCCAACAAATAGCCCTTTTTTCCCCAAAGTATCAATCCAAACCCCTTTTCCAAAATAGAAAATCCCGCTTCAAACATTATGGGAACAAAAAGCCCCAAATTCCCCCGGGGTTTCTACACTCTTAAAACCCACCCAACCACACCATCCCCCTAAAATCCTTAGACCTGAGGCCCCGGGTTTTATTAAAGAAAAGGGTTATTTGTGTTTTAGAAACCCTTTGGCCCCCAAAAAAACAATCAATCAATTCAAAATAAATAAAAAAGAACCCCTCGAACTAAACACGGACTTTTTAAACTTTTAATAACTAGTTTAACATAACCGTTTTTATTTTTTCGGGTGGGGTTTTACCCAAACTTCTCAACCTCCTCTAGGGTTCCCCATTCAAAAAAAGTTAGTTTAATAAACTTTTCCCGACCACCCCGAAAGACGCTGACTAACAAACCTTCACAACGAAAAAACAATACAACTTCTTTGGCCTCCCACAACAGAAAGCCTAATTGGGGGCCCCCAATGGGGGGGGAAGGGAGGTGAGGCGGTGGTGTATTTGTATGTGAACAAAGTGACTGCGAAATTCCCGTGCTCTTCCCCGCGATGACTCTTTAACTCTAACCGCAATGGAGTCTATTCCGGCAAAATATTTTCTCCTCCCCAAAGAAATTACGAAACCCCATATCGCATTATTTAAAGAATAAGAAAGGACAGTAGAAAACGGAGTTACAGAATCACTTATCACGAAATAAGAATAGATGACGACATCCCTATAGAATATTTCTTACCCACAAAAAAATTATCAATAAACAGGAAAGAAAAATGTCATACTATAAGCAGAATATATCACAGACTTTCCCGTCTGGTAGACCAAGTTAGTCCCTCGTCGGGTAACAACACCTGAAAATCGAGGACTTTTGATCCGTCCCCAAAGAGCCGTTAATTGTTCCCTACAGCCATCGAACTGGACCTGTCAGGGAGACGCTAGACGCACAGTCGGATTGATGCTGCTCCAAACCACAACAAGCTCCCCCATGACTGGGTTTCTTGATTTTCGATTCACAAAAAACCTTTTTTTCGGACATCTTTGCTAAATATAATGGATCGTAATTGAAATACAATCATTTTGGACCAAAATTTAAATATTAAAAAATCCAACGTCTCACTATTTTTTGTCAAGTCCGCGTTCATCCAGATAATGACTTCTCTCGGAGCGCGATAAGACAGGTTTTGACGCTGGGGGCTGGAGAGGGGAGGGCGCGTGGCATTTAAACAAACCACTCATATACCCCGTTGGTAGTGGGGTTTTTTTCATGTATGAGTAGTTAACCAAACCCTCAAGCAAAAAGAATATCAAAGCACTAATTCGGGTGTAGCATCCCGAATGTAGAGCCCATAAAGGTTTCTTAAAGGACCTTTATTTAATCATTTCCCAACAACCTCTAAATATTTGTTTGAAATTTCTCGCAGATAAGTAATCTTTCCTCGAGGGCGCCACCACCTGCGAATAAACACTGATCGGGGGTTTTTACAACACTTTTTCCCCTTGAAACGCTTTTTCGCCTGGGTGGAGGACCCGAAATAAAAAAAGGTTTTTTTCCTGATTGGACATCTTGTTAAGGCCTTAATACGACGATGATGTATGGACCCCGAAACACCAAAACCACTTGCACAATGCGCATACTTCAACCTTATATCATTGTCAGCGGATCCCGTAAATCTACGACTTGACGCCACTCCTCGCCTTCACGCTCTCTTCATAGTACAGATTGTCGGAGAAGATCCCCCTCCACCAACGCCCAGGCGTTGTGGTATGCTCACTCTTATTGTTTATCGTTACCCGCAGAAAAAATGTTCATGCCGCCTTGACGTAGGCAAAAATAGCAGATTCGCGGGCCCGCGTTTCCTCTTATATGCCCCAAAAAAGGCAGGAAAAAATATACAGGCATAGTGACCGAACCATTAATGGAACAATGAGAAACCAAATTTAATACCTTGAGAGGGTGGAGATGGGTTTGTTATCTTGTTTGGGGTTGCATTCTCATATATTCGCATGGCGGCAGCCCATTGTTCAATAAATTATAATCGAAAGGTGGCAAAAATAAATACAAAATACTGGTCGCTGTAGACTATGTATCCTAAAAATGGGTGGGACAAAAGCGAAACTACCGCACACAAACAACAGATAGAAAACAATGCAAAAGACCTAGACCGTAGTCAGTAATTAAACCCCCAGGGCAATCACACTATATAAACGCCACGTCCATTATACGCCTTACCACAGATGGTCTACTTAAGAGTATTGTATTGTGAATTTGTATCACCCTACAACCGCAGAAAACAGAAAAAATAAGAGTATGTGTTTATTCCCAAATATCACAATATGAACAAAAAAAGTGGTATCCCTGCACTAAAACATACATTCAACTACACACTGGAGACGCTTATATACATATTCAACCGGTAAAGTGAGAACCGTAAGCTACCACCGTATAATACCTTTAGACCAACAGTCCAAGTAGAAAGTAAATCACAAGTTACAAAGTTAGATCAACAGAAATTCTAGAAAAGCACGCGGATAAAGAACCCCTATTAAGATAGAGGAAGCAGCTTATGAGGAATAAAAAAAAATGTATTGGTGGTTCCCCCCCTAAAGCCTTACTTTTTAACATTTCTCTTCCCTCTTTTATCATATAATCTTTTAAAGAGAAACCCCAATAAAAGTAATCTTAGAAATTGAAATAAGCTAAAAAACCAATTATATGGATTAGAGCACAAACCCCCCATTACCTTTAAAGATCACACTCTCCCCCCTTTTACAGAACACGTTTAAATAGAAAAAAAGAGAACCCATTCCAGTGAACATAACCCTTGAAAACCCCCTTTCACACAATCTCATCCCACCCACATGAATATTCTTAAATAGGTATAAGGAAACTTTAAAGACCACTCTATTCCTTGTAGAAACTTTCTGGAATGGCTAAACGCAACCGGAAAAGAGATTAATTCACTAAACGAGCTCGACGAAATCAATGATTTAATCAATCTGCTCACTAATGTATTACTTTACAAAAACAATAAGTTCAGCCAAGGAGACGCACAATGACACAGCCCCATTCAACGATAACCACGTTATTAATTATATTAATTATACCAGCAATCCCATCCGAAACACCACTCAGTACTGAATCATACGTCACTCATCGTAAACACTCTTGGTTAACCAACCATGAACAAATTTCTCTGTGAAACTTTATTCTTTCCTCCCCGTGGGTGGTCCGGACCATTCACACATTCACCCAGAAGTTCTTACGCCTTCGGCCCTGGCCGCAATTTTTCTGAAACTATTTAATCTCCTAAAAAGGAGCAGCTAGATTTTTCCATGGAGAATTTGGTGTTTTCAGTCCTTGATGTTGTAAACATGAATAATTATAGGGATAGGGGAGGGACCCCATTCCAAAAGAGCCTGAAAAATTCCGATACTCATGTACATAGAAGTCTACGAATGCTCTAAACGTCCTCGATGAAACCCCACACAACCTACAATAAATTAATTCGTTCAGCTTACAACTTTTAAAACAAGTAAAAAAAGTGGGAGATAAAACATCACAATATTTTATGAGTCACCCCTACCCCACTTAATGATTTTTAATCTCACTTACTATATCACTAATAATACCCCTACCCTATAATGATATGGATTCCCATAACCACACTAAGTATATAAATTTATAATATTATATATTAAAATGATATTCATAATTAAATAAAATAATAATCTAAATCTCATGCCATCCATATATACACAAAGTCCTCTCTCCTTAACGCTGAACATCGGACGTTAAATCCGCCAGCAGAAATACTTTTTCTTCCCAAATAACAAAGAGAGAGCTTTTCTCACGGCTCTCCTATAGGACTGTCGATCGAAACGTGTTTCGGTTTCCACGTAACTCTTTTAAAGTTCCCCCCAATCCTCGCACCTCAGCGATTAAACTGCTGACACGACCCAATAACCTAAGATACTCCATACCTAAGATCACTATAATTCCAACACAACCATTCTCGCCTCATAACCAATGCAACAAATTCACATGGCGACATTTGAGTTTATGTTTTATCACTTAAAAGCCATTTTTTCTTTATATATACTTTCTCTCTTTATACTAAGAAAACTCCTTTTCTGGAGCTCCGCCGGGATTGTGCTCCCCCGTTAATATTTGAGTCTAGATTATCCTCCTACTAAGTTCCTAATAGTTTGGAAATATTTACAAACAAATACCTCAAACAACTACTCTAACAAAACCTGTTTCGTTCATTAAATCACTCAAAAAATCAAAAAAATAAAAACCAAGTGTGTCCACCCTGAAAAATTTTCTTCTAAAATCTCTCACAATGATATATAAATAATTTAGTGTAAATTTCTTCAAAGGAAGTTGAAATGAGAGACAATATTAAATAACTGAACTCTTCTCACTATGGTGGGGGTTGTGATTATGTCTCAGATCTTAATTAGATGAATGTTGTGGTAACGGATAAATAAAAGAAAGAGTACAGTGAGTATTTTTAGGTTTGAATATCTTTGGATTTATTTATGACTTTGACACAATGAATTTGCACGATTTTGAGTTGATTATTTTTGATTTCGTAAAAATGCTTCATCCGCAGATGAGCACCCATCAATCAATGCCCATGAGTCACCTTCGAATCAGATGGCCATAAGGAGGAAGTTTAGCAAATGAGTCTGTATCGATAAGAAAAAAAAAAACCAAATGCCCCCCCTACCGTCCTTAAGGGGACCTTTTGGGGAAAACAGAATTTGCCCTTTTTTTTTCATCCTTTGAGGGCTCGCCACACAATCACAGATCCCCCGACTCCTGGTACGCCCTCTGCCTACTTTTATAGATCTTCTGATCACGATCGTGCCTCTCACATCTCCTCAGGAGAGGTATTTTTCATATATTATAATCTGCACGTATGGATTCGTCACGAGGTTCGCAATAGCCAATTGAGTAAAGTATATTTTGGGAGAACACGGTCACCGCCGAACCATTGTCCCATCTCACCTTCACGAGGGGGTCTTCCATAAGACCCGAGTATCCCCCTGCGGGCGCGAGCGGACGAAGAGAGAAGTGATAGAACTTTACTTTGTGAACTTTTCTTATTTGGAAAAAGAACTTTAGTCCTATACTCCTTGAAAGGGAGCCGAGATGGAATAAGTATGTTGGAACTCGCCCATCACTATCGTGTCAGAGATGCTGCGAAATGAATTATGAAAGAACGCATCGCACCTGTTTGTATCGAGAGTACAACCTATACTAACGCTTGACAAAAAAGATCGAATAAATCCTGTGAAACACAAAACCCCCACCCACCTCCCATAACATTGGATTAAAATCAAGAGAAAAGCAAAAGAACCAAACCTGGAAAAAACACCAAATGATACCGTCTTCTTGTCGCACTCATGTTTTCGTTATTACTTCTTTGAATGTAAGCCTGGGGGTTCTACGGAATTATAGAACATTGGTGCAAACCCCTCCGCAGACTGTAATTGTGACTGGGAACCTCTTATTTGGCATACTAAGACAATTTATCCTTTGCGTATGCCTCACGACAAGATATGGTACCGGAGCAGGCTCCCGCCACCTTTGGTACCCGCCCCGCCCCTCGAGGTTTCTTTGCCGTCACAAACGAACACTATGGTTGTTCACAGCGGCTGGCATGGAGACCACACTGAAATTAGAACTTTTGTCGGGTCGTCACTCACCGCCACGCCAATCTCGGCCCTCACCCCCCAAATTTTGGAAAAAATTTTTGGGGAAAACTCCCGGAGGTATTTTCCCATCCCCCTCTCCCCGCCGTATTCTCAATGAATGAGAATTAAATATGGTGTGTATTTTACATCATCGGGTTTCTCAGCTCGCGCCCCTTGTTTTTTTCTAGTTCTTTCGCTTGGTTCTGGGGTGCCGGGCGGTATATGATGTCGCCTGGCCGTTGGGCTAGTGGAGCCTCAATCAGATTGACTCGTCTCTTTCCTCCCCTTAAATATGACAAAACCCAAGTGACATCGACCTATTGCTTTCAGTACGGTATCTGGCCTCGTTCTATCCCCCCTTTTCCGCTCTTTCCAGTACTGCGCTAATTTTCATGAAGTCCTGCCACACAATCTGTTGTGAAAGATGGAACTCCAATAAGGTTAGGGTTCAGGAGCTGACAATTGATGTACTATTTTCCATCAAAGGAAAATTAGTTGGCTTGAAACCGCCACCCGCCCCAAAGTTCGCTGTTCTTTTCCTCCACCACCACTGTGAAGGCGATCAGCAAGGTGAACTTGGGGGACATATTTACTGGCGCACCTATCGAGCGACCAATTAAGAGAGAGAAGGTACATAACTATTTCATGAAAAATTTGGGTTTATTGGCTTCGAAGAGGAGAGACGATTGAGGGTTATGGTTCTCGTGGGAAAATCGTGAACATGGACGCATAAATCATTCAATCTTCTTTGGCTTTTTATTTGATATGACACTTCGGAGAGAAGGACTGAGAGACCTCGGATGAGCACAGTTGAGAAGAGATATGAGGTGGGGGTTCAATGGGAACTGCACAGGGCTCACCCACTTGGAGTGAGCCCCGACCCCTTCAGTTGGTTATGAGATGCACGCCGACTCGCTCATTGCGTCCCTCCTCTCGCCTCGGACTGATCCGAGCCCCCTTTGGGCCTATATCGGATAATTAGTAACCGTCGGTCGGCCCCCACCCCCCGCGCCCCCACCCAGTTTAGAGGATGAATGACATTACAGGTAGAAAATGGAGCCACCTCCCCAATGAAACGGACGCCCGGATTTGTTTGCGGGCCGCCCGTTTTGCGGCCGCGCGGGTTTCTCCAGAGCCTTCACATGACCAGCCCAAAGAAGCATGATCAGCATCCACCAACGGCAACCATCTTCAGGGGGTACATATTACTGGCAGTAGGCGGGCCAGACCTCGACCAAGCCCACACACGGAATTTGGCCGCGCAGACGGCCAGCGCACCGGACCGGAGGGAAAACCAGCCCCAACCAACTCCCATCTCTCCCAAGACCTTCGGGGCCCCGGGATAAACCACATTTTTTCTTTTTTTTGATGAAATGTTTCCCGGAAAATCCCATTCTCAGAGATAAGGGGACCATCATATCCCCTCAGACACACACCCGCGGATGAATCCCGCCAACAATATGCTTACCTGACTTCATTTAGGGGTCTTATTCGGCCACGCGGGCGGTTCGTCATGTTTGGGCGAACAAACACAATTCAGGAGCGAGAAATAATATGAAGGACCAGAAGGGGAGTACTGTTATTGTAAGGCCTCCGAGTGCCAAAGTGGTTTGTCCACGGTCCACGTCCCCCTAACCATGGACCAAAGAAGCCAGAATCAGAGCGCCACCCCCCCCCCCGCCTCCCCCTAGAGAATGTGGATATCTAGCTCACCCACCCACACTGCATCCCCGAAGCAGCAATGATACGGAATATACCGGCCCGGGTCAAGACCGCCCAGTAGTCAAGTATTTACCTCCGTCTCTGAAGTCGTTTATTGGCCCGCGCTATCCAATCTCCTCTTATTTCATTCATGCCACAATTAATTTGATTGGGAATTATTGAGGTCTCTATATCTTGGATTTATTGTTAATATGGTCTATTTCTTGAACCCACTCATATGATTAGGGTGATGGAAAAATATATAGACCACCCTCTGCATTTATAACTCCAAACTCATCGTATGACGAAGAAAAGGAATAGCACCCATTCAACTCCGACCACCCGGCTAACGCGCCCTGCGTCGGTCGTTCGACTTTTTTTTTCCCCATGCAACCGGTGGGAAAAAAACAAATGTCCCCCCCCGGTCGAAAAAAATATTCAGAGAGGTAATGTTGTGTAATTTCGCAGAAGAAAATTTTCGGAGTTTATAATGATACACAACAACAACCAACATAATTAGACACAGCGTCTCGATTACGCGCTTAACAAACCTGTTCAACTGGAGTCTATTCTGGCACATAACCTACTCTTTTAGTCGTCCCTGTCCCTACTTTCACGACTCCTAACTAAATAAGAAATACTAAGTTTCTATTGAATGCAAAGCATTAAGCACAACTTCTAATTTGATTGGATTTAACTTAACCTAGCAATTCCTATACTTTTGGGTTCTAATATTCCATGATTGCTTTATCATTAAAAGACCCCCAAACCTAACTAAATGAAGCTCCCCTAAGTATGGAGTAACTAACGTGGTCCGACTGATAAGTCCTACAAGTACAGCACATCACATAAATTTGGAATCCTATACTGCCACTTAGATATTATTAGAGACTATTGCTCGGTTCCAAAATCACCCCCCCCAAATCTCCACCCCCACCTCAGAAAATGCATGGAGTCCCTCCATCCACACTATACCAATTAAGCCTAAAAACTTTGGAGTGATGGTGCACCCACGTGCTACACTACACTTTGCCGCGCCTTGCTACTATTTAACTCTAGCACCAAGCTACCCCCTCCCCCCTCCACTTCTCTTTTGGGCAAATATACATAAAATATGAATATATTAATACCCATAAGGTCTTATATTGTTTCAAAACCTTCCACGGGCTACCCTCTTGTAATCTTGTGTCTCTGTTCTAAATATATGGGTATTTGTATAATATCGTTTTTGTCTGTCCGTAATTGTGATTGGCGTTTCGATTCTCGACTTCGTGGATTTAGTCAGAATGTGTCATACATCGATTTCTCGGAGTCTTGGTCACCTCGTTCAGTGCATAACAAGAGGAGAGTGTCGAAAATTGCCCACCATTCTGAAGTATGTGTCCGAGATTCACGAGTTATTTCTAAATGGTTAATTTCTTTCTACTTTTCTTAATGAGATCTCATCATCTTTATTTCGATCAAAATCTATCTTGGGATTATATTCGTCCTATACAAGGCTCCCGCACCGACATTAAGTCGCGACACACTCACCTCTTCTCCCCCTCTTATATTCAACTCAACACGTGTGTTTAAATATTATTTATAACCCTCCTGGTGTATATATTCCCACCACCCACTTATTTTCCCACTGATAAAAAACCCTATAATAGAACATCCTATAATAATATCCACAAATTACCTCATATAAAATCCACCCACACAGAAAAGGGCACACACACTATATATTTAAAAACCCCCCGTACACCCACGAAAAAGGAGACTTTTTGCGGACCCCCCCTTTTCGGCGGCTAAACCGACCTTAAACACCAAACTACGCCTAGATCCCCACCCCAACCAAAAAAACAATAAACAAAACCCTTAAATTCTTACGCTTGTATTAATACTAAAGTACAAGTGACACTACCATTAAACGTCACACGACACTAAGTAAAATCTAGAAATATAAATTATGCATTTAGTATTTAAATGTATATTGTGTTGGTTCCAATACTAAATTTTCTCCTCTCAGTGATTTTTATGAGTCCTTCTTCTCCTTCTAAATAAGCCTTATAAAACTTTGGTAGTTAAGTTTTTAACGGTTTTGCTCACCACACACACTAGGACGTTTGCCACCAAACCTAGGCACCAAGCACTCTTCTTCTTTTGGTGCAATACATAAAATATGAATATAAAACCCTAAAGTCTAGGTCAAAACTCTTCCAGGGGTAATCTTGTAATCTTGTGTCTTGTCTCTAAATTGGGATTGAAAATCGTTTGTCTGCGAATTGGACATCTATCGATAGCAAATGTGCAACATCGATCGATCTTGGTCATGTAGCATCGGTCGACGCCAACGTTGTGTCGTCGATCAATGGTATTCTTCTACTTTGTCTCTCACAATGATCAACTACGGATTATTCTCCTATAAATGCTCCAAAAGCTCCAAGTAACTTCATATATCTCCACAACGTACATGGACCTGTAAAGACCTTAAAACATAGCCTAGACACACATAACAAACCCTAAATAGAGCTTGTGACAGTCTAAAACTGGTAATAAATAGGCTATATCAACTCCCCCAGACTTAACCTTTTGCTTGTCCTCAAGCAAACATGCCTTTGAAAGAGGTTTTGAAAACCGAAGACTCACATAATGTCTAAGTATAATTCTAAACTTACTTGATTGCAACCACATCCTATAAAGTCAATCACAGAGAAACTTTATATACCCTACCCTAGTATAGCAACTAAACCCATTCTACCAACAACTTAGCAAATACTAGTCTGAATCGCCTCTTTACTGACTTCATTTCTTTGCATAAAATAAAAGTGTAGGCTTTACCTTGGGATTATCGATCAAGGGATATATAGACTCTTAGCTCTGCAAGTATCTGAACACAGGGGTAGCCTTCTCTGATTCCTTTCTTCTCTCTCTTCTCACTTCTTCTCAGTCAATTTCTCCCTGGTTTTGAGGGTATCATTTTATTTTTTTTTAGTTGACTGAGATTTATGGATAGACTTCCATGAATCAGTCCCTAATGGTTTTTGCCACCAGATCATGTTCACTTCTTTTTGACCTTTATCTATTTCTAGGATCATATGAATCAAGATTTAATGGTTGTAGCCACCAAATCCTGTTCGACTCATTTTTTATTAATTTGAAGGGGAAAGAGAGGGGAATCAAAATCACACAGACTTTTACCTTCCAGACTTGCAGAAGGAGTCTGATCCAATGTATACCAAATCCCAAAGCAAGCAAATAATGTCAGGGTAAGTGTCGGAAATCAGCTTCGGTTCCTTCAAACTTTCTAAGCAAGTGTGATATAGTGGCAAAATGATCCACTTTGGTATATCCAATAATCTCTGCAAACAACCTTATAAGGATGGTGCTTATAACATGGTTAGTCAATGATAAATCTTGATCATAGTCCTCTTTTAGACTCAATAAAACTTTTTGAAAAACTTATATATATATATATACATTAAACTCAAAAACAATTAAATAGCATTAGCGAACCTCCCTCAGACTTAAATTACACTATCCCCAATGTAATCTGCCCTGGATTGGTTACAAAGATTAAATCATAAGTAAATAGCTTAATTATAAAATTTGATACCTCTATCTGTAAGAGATCGTCGATCGATGGTCGGTTAGTGGTGTCGATCGATACTTAACCTGCTTTCTGATGGTGACCATCGATCGATACAGTTAAGTGGCTATCGATCGATGCAATGGTTACTCCGTTGATCGACAATGATCAAGTGTTGGTCGATGCTCTATGCAGACTATCTTCCTCGGTTTTTTTGCTTTTTTAAAAAAACTTGCAATAATATAATAAAATTCAAAATTAGACTAATATAATCAAAATCTAATAAAACTTACTAAACAGTGGGTTGCCTCCCACTCAGAACTTGGTTATAGTCTTAAACTTGACGTTGTGAACGTTATGACTAGAAAGGAGGTTGATCAACACTTGGAGACAAGTGTCTACATCTTCTTTGCTCTTCTGAAACCATGTACCAACTAAGTTTTTGACTCCCTCATCTCCTCTGGTTTTCTCGTTCTTTATGATCTCCTTAGTAACATCTAGTGAATGCATTCTTCTTTGTAGATTCTCAATACTGCGCTGGAGCATTCTAAGTCTGGCAGCTGTGTCTGATATCTCTTACAATTTCTGAGAAATATCTTCCTTCATCAGGCTCTGAGAAAAAATGATTTCATCGAACCTATCTTCTAAGTGGTGTTCTGCTGCGGACTTCTGTCTGTCGAACTCAGTATCGATCGATGGCAAGTTGCTGTCGATCGATGTCACTCTATCCGGTCTACTCGTGTGCTGTCTCTGAACAGTATCCATCTCTTGCTTCATCTCATCCATGCGTGTATTCAAATTGGTAAGGCATTTATCTATAGGATAGTAGATATCATCAAGCCTCATGTAGAAATCATCTAGTGACATCTCTTGAGCTTTGTAGATCTGATGCACAATATCATCAATCTCTACTCTGTTGTATGTCTCTTGCTTCTTTGTAGACATAGGGATCTTTGCTTCATGGTCTCTGGCTCCTGGAATAGTGGTATCGATCGATGTGTTCTTCTTGTTGTCGATCGATGTTTGAGTTTGCATTGGCTCGTGCTTCTGCTCCTCGTTGTCGATCGATGATGGTACATGTGCGTCGATCGATAGCTGTTGTTGTTGTCCAAATAAATTTCCTGATCGTTCAGCCATAATAAGGGTGTCTACTACATCTTTCTTAGCTAGAGGTATAATTCTCCCATCAAGACCTCGTGCACGTCCTTCTACATCTCTGAAAATTTCAAACTCATCGGGTCTGAGATAACCAGCTTCTGTTTCTTCTTTTCCAAGTGAATGTTTTGGTTTCCGTTTGATGTCGTTTGATCCAAGATAAGCCGATTGTTGATGCTGGATTGATTACTCTCCCGTTCATTACCCAGCTAGCTTCTTCTTCTCTGTAATCTAAATGATATTCTTCGTAACCTTCACCGTATCCATGGCATGCCCAATTGGTGTCGATCGATGGTATATGATTACCATCGATCGATGTTCGATAATCCGACTGGTGCCCAAAAAGGTTTCCAGCTCCATTTGTCATTCCAAGTATATATGCGACATCTTCCTTCGTGACGTTTAGAATTCTGCCATCCATAGCTCTTGCGTGACCATCTGGATCTCTCATCATACTGAACTCATATGGCTGTAGATAACCAGCTTCTGTGTCGCGTTCTTCTGCTGTATCACATTTTCTTTCTGCTTCGTGCTCACTATCGATCGATGGCATATGGTCACCTTCGATCGATGTCGATTTCCCCGGTTTATGGGAAACATGAAAAACTCAAGCAATCCACATAGAACAATGGCATACAGTCGATTTCTTTTTTCTGAAGACTAAGCTAGGTAATTATATATATATTGGTAACTAGTAATCAGGTAAGAAAATATTCCTTATTAGAAGGTAAAGATGCAATATGGAAATATGTTAATAATGTAAATCTGGAAATATGTTAATAATGTAAATATGGAAATATGATGATAGATTAACTAGATGCAAATGTAAATATGCATGATCTAGGGTTTCAAGCTTAATGAATTATAGGGAATAGGAAGCACGAATATGTAAATATTCTAGAACTCAAATATTAACTATTTTGACCCTTTTAACTCCAACTCTCGTATGCGAGCAAAAGGAAAGACCATCGATCGACGACTAAGGCCTGGTGTCGATCGACGGTGAAATCAGAAGGAAGTGTGAACGAGATTTGATATGTTCACCAAGCAAATTAGACCAGCTCTCGCATGCGCCTAACAACCTAGTTCAATGGAGTCTATTCTGGCACATAACCTACTCTTGTAGTCGTCTATGTCATACTTTCAAGATTTTGGTTAGCTACTCTAGAATGCAATAATTAAGCACAACTCAATTGATGTATATTAACTTAACCTAGAAATCCTACTTTTGGGAAAATTTATGTTTGCTATCATTCAACCCTAAATTTAGTTGATAACTACTCAGACATAATTAAAGCAAGAATAATAATCTCAATATAATGCATAGATAAAATATTGGGGTTCCAATACAAATTTCCCTAAGGAGTTATGAATCTTCTCCCCTAAATAAATCCTAAAACTATGGAGTGCTTGTGCACACACACACTTTGCCACAAAACTAGGCACCTAGCATCCCCCCTCTTCTTCTTTTGGTGCAATACATAAAGTATTAATATAAAACCCTAAAGTCTAGGTCAAAACTCGTCCATGGGTAATCTTGTAATCTTGTGTCTTGTCTCTAAATTGGGCTTGAAAAATGGTTGTTGAACATCGATCGAGTGCAGATGTGCAACATCGATCGATCTTGGTCATGTAGCATCGGTCAACGCCAATGTTGTGTCAGCGATCGATGGTAGTCTTGTACTTTGACTCTCACAACGATCAGCTATGGATTATTCTCCTCTAAATGCTCCAAAAGCACCAAGTATCTCCAAAACGTACATGGACCTGTAAAGACTTTAAAACATAGCCTATACACACATAACAGACCCTAAATAGAGCCTATAACATGGTCTAAAACTGGTAATAAGTAAGCTATATCAACTTCCCAAGATGGATAGGGATAGGGATAGGTACATTACTGATGACCCCATTATTCTAATTCGAAGGAATGATCACATGTTGTTGGAAGCGAGGGATAGGTACATTACTGATGACCCCACTATACAACTATAACTTTGTTTTAAAAAAAATTGAAAACGAGATAGCAAGATGGACTGTATCAGCATCATTGTCCATTAAGTTTGAGATTCAAAAAAGATTCAGAGAAGAGGGAAGAAAGGGATCAGAGAATATTTTTGTACCTAGTTGTCCAAAACTGCAGAGGTAAGAATGCACGTGTCCTTTGATCGATACCCCCCAAGGTATAGCCTGCACTTTTTTATGCAAAGAAATGAAATCAGTAGAGAGGCGAGTCAGACTAGTATTCACTAAGTTGTTGGTAGAATGAATTTGGTTGCTATACTAGGATAGAGTATATAAATTTTCTCTGTGATTGACTTGATAGGATGTGGTTGCAACAAAGTAGGGTGACAATTATACTTAGACATTATGTGAGTCTCCTCTTTTCAAAATCTTTTACACAGGCTTTGTTTGCTTGAGGACAAGAAAAAGTTTCAGTCTAGGGGAGTTGATATACCATGGATTTTACCTAT
Organism: Moricandia moricandioides; assembly: GCA_905132885.1. Classification (NCBI taxonomy): domain Eukaryota; kingdom Viridiplantae; phylum Streptophyta; class Magnoliopsida; order Brassicales; family Brassicaceae; genus Moricandia; species Moricandia moricandioides. The sequence continues at coordinate 14,893 of CAJHQQ010000422.1, forward strand.
TTTACCTATAATATATAAAATATTTTAGATTCTTTTATATGCATTTGGTACAGTTTTATAGTATTTACATGTCATGGTATTCATTGGAAGCAATTGGAGCTTTTGTGCTATTTTGGAGCATTTGGGATGTTCAGAAGAAAATCAGAGTCGAATCCAGATTTATGAAGGGACCATCGATCGACGTCACACACTGTGCATCCATCAACAGCCAAGTCGACAGCAAGATTGGTGAAGGCTTGAGAAATTAAAACTTTTACCGAGAAGTTTCATTATTTGTAAGAAAAGTCTCTGGCCGAAATTTAGACTATTTATCATGGTTTTCTATCTTAGTTTTTCCCTAAGCCTAGGAGATCTAAGAAAGAGTTGTCTTCTAAGTTACACAAGAGTTTGAGAATTAAGAGCTGGAACACATTGCTATATCTATTGGAGAGAAATATCTTATCATCATTACAAAAAAGATCTTGAACTCCTTATCTTTTTACTGAGTTTATTATATGCAATTTATTAATAATTTATTCATGTTCTTTATTACTATGTCTGAATAGTTCACTGTTATATTTAGGATTATTCAATAGTAATAATGTATTGCTGATTTTGTAGAATTGTTAGGGTAATCCTCTTGGTTCTTTGTTTAAGTTATTCATAATGCTAAGTTGAACTTAACCACATCAACCTTAGAAATTAGGGTTCTATAGCGCAAGCGAGTGTTTGGTTATAACATGGAATTTATCTTAAACAATCTAAATAGCTGGTAACAAACGAGAGTTGAATTGGAAGTTTAGAGAACCCATCAAACCGCGAAACCAATATTGTTTATAATGAGCATCGATTGATACTCAGTTGAGATGTGCGAGAGTGATCTCCTAAACCCTAAGGTTTGATTTCAGAACGATCCTTAGTAAAACACAAGCAATCTATTAATTTATAGTATCTAATCTTACTTAAGAATTTCCCCTAAGTCTAATCTCATAATTAAATCCTCACAAACCAAATAAATCTTGAAATCACTTTTATTGTTATTGTTATCATTCATCTAGCTTTAATTCGAAAAAAATAAGTCTATTGTGCAATATGAGAGTCTCTATGGATTCGATCCCTAAGTACTACACGGAACCTCTTATTTGAGAGAGTAAAAGTGGGAAATAGAGTTAATTTGAAAGTGAAATAAAAACACCAACATCACCGTTCTTCCTATTCCATATAATCAATTAAGCTTGAAATCCTAGATCTGGTATATTTACATTTGCATCTAGTTAGTTTAATGGCATATTTCTATATTTACATTATTATCATATTTTCATATTGCATCTATACCTCTTGATAAGGAATATTTCCTTAATTTATTGTTTACTACTAATATATATATATATACCTAGCTTAGTCTTTAAAAATAAGAAATATATCGTGTGCCATAGCTCTCTGTGGATTCGATCCCTAAGTAATACACCTGATCTCTCTCGGCAAGAGTGTTATTTGTGTGTTTGACAGTTAATTGCTTAAGATATTCATACCCTTCTAGAACAATATACACACCCATGTCAACGGTATTCAAGCATGACGAGAAAACCCTAAGTTAGCTAAAAACATTAATTTCGGCATTATAGAATTTTTTTGGGGAAGCCGTAAGCTCGGGAAATATTTTATGTCAAGTCAGAATTCAGTTAGAGATTAATTAAAAATATTCAGCGCATCAGAACAAGTTTAGAAAAATATTCAGGATTGATCACGAGCCGAAAACAAGTCGACAGGACCAAAATCAGACTAATGAACAGCGAAGCACGAGGTGGCTCAATGCATGTGCTCAGGACGTTCTGTCTACTGTCTACTGTCTAAAAAACTGAGTGTCTACTGAAGCATGACATGTCACCGTGCATGAAAGAAGGACATGCAGTTTCACATGGAGCAACATGAGGTGTCGCCATAACTGCAATCGGCGCATGCGAGCTGACATGTAGGGAGCGGCGTGTGGTGACGCATGCACTCCTGTCAGGCATAAAGACATGTGGACGTGGGTGTGTCTCTCTGAATGATTCCGAACCATTCATCAAGACATGTGTACGCTCGTGTGTCGCCGTGCATGCGAAGCATGCTGCCTGACACACAATCGCTCATGAGGCTCATTCTTACTGGCCAGTGAATTCTATAAAGACCAGCCATGCCTCCTTAATGTTCAGTCATCCATTCCACACCAAATAAATTTCAAAATTTTCTTTGTGTGAGAGAGAGAAAGAAAAATGTATTTAGAAGTATAACACATTCCAAAGACCGATACTTTACCGAGAAGTCGAGTTCAATCCAATTGACAATTTCATGCGATTGTTGCACGGAAGCTCTGCCCAAATAAATTCGTCCAAGACATTCAGTTTCTTTGATTATCAATTAGAGGTGTTGTCCAGGATTATTTCAGTTCCACGGGTTTATTTCAGTTCAGATCACAGTTCAATACTCCGCCCGGAAGTCCGAATGAATCGTCCAACAGCTAGAGAAGGTTCTGCTCGAGTATAAGGGGAGGTTCTGTGCAAGTAAAAATCTGTCCAGTCCCTTCAAGACGTTAGCATTTGTTTTTTTCTAAGTCTTCTCCGATCAACCAACTTCTTCTCATATAGAACACTGTGAGTAGGTTATATTTGAATTTCATTTGAAATTTAGGACAGTTTATTGTTTTGTTTGAGTTCCACTTGGAACTTAGGATAGAACGAGTAGTCATATAGAATTAAATGCTCACATTATTGCATGATAGAGTCCTTAGGGTTATTTATTGAACTTGACTAAGTTTAACACGTACTAAGCTGAGATGGAATTAAGACTGAGTTAATAAACTAACTAGGACTAGGGTGCATCATGTTTTATATTCTTGTGTGTTGATATGGTTGAGTGAATGTCCCTGTTATCTTTAAAGATAGTTTCGTAGCAGGAGGCCGAACTATCTGGATAACGGTTTGATTAAGTAGATTGCTTGTTAGATTAAATAAATGCATGCTTATCTAATTAATCTTGTTGATTGAGGTCAGTCAGCTCTTGGTAAGGGAGTGACTAAATGGTTTATTTGTTTAGTTATGATATTGTTGTTTAGTTGATAAGATGTTAGTACTAGGGATCCTAGGCCATATAGGTCGGATTACTGGTACTAGTAGTTAGTGTTGTAGAGATGAGAGTCTAGTTAGGATCTGGAACTTTAGCCTTAGGCTAGGTTCTTGATTGTGTTTGTGTTGAGTGTGTGCCATATATCATGTGCGTAACCCACCCATGCTAGGCATGTGCGTAACCCGCCCATGCTAGGCATGTGCGTAACCCGCCCATACTAGGCATGATTAGGGGTGATTAGTGTATCCGCGACCTCGTCCCCAGCGAGTTCAAGGAAACCCCATATTCGCTGGATCTGAAAGACTAAGATGAACAAGGTCATGGCTTATTTCTGAGTGTTACACAACGGTGTAACGGTTGGCAGTCGCCCGACTGTAATAGGGTTATCAACATCCGAAAGTGACCCGAATGAGTGTGGGCTGTCGCGCAGGTGACCTGAATGACTGTGGGCTACGGTTGGTTGAATGTTCTTTCTTTTTGTATTTGTGGTAAGGAGATACGATATTGCCGATGTAGAGGAGGAACACGAAGTCACCACGAGTATAAACTGATGGAACCCTAGAGTGAGTGTACACCGAAATACGGTGTTACTAGTTATAGTAAAGTCGTGGTTAGTTCGAGTCTTTTTATTATGATTGATTGTCTTGCAAGTTTCTAACAATAAACCCTAATACCGGCTCAGGTACCGGATTAGGATTGGTGTGTGTTTGGTTAGTGTAGACCCGAAGTTGGCTGTCATATTGTTTGAGCGATTTCTTATGAAGGTTGATGGATATTGAAAGCTATGTGGCATTATTGATTGGCCGATCATGTTCTTTTTTTATTCTTGGTTGACTGGTTAATGATACTTGTATAGTCTAAGTTTCTAACTGTACATGAGTACTGAAGTTAGGCGTATATATGGTAAAGTAGGGATTGATTGTTTAACCTTAGCTTTAATTGTATTCTTAGGATAGATGGAGTGTTATTTTGGGGTGTCTGGGTTAGTCACTAGGTTGCGGGTAGAGGCCACTAACTCACTGAGTGACATTAGGTTACTCATCCAACTCCGTTGTCCTTCTTGTAGGTATCTTTAGTAGCTTGGAGATGGACATTAGGATTGCCGGAGTAGATTTTCATGCCTTTTGTATACAGTATTGTGATTTGTGTTTAGTTGCCTCAATTTGGTATTATGCTGGGCCCAGTCTTGAATTATTTCAATGTATGAATATTTCTTGAATCAATAAAGTATTTTTTATATGCACATCTTGAGTACTCTGATAATTGACTAGCCGGTCTAACAGAACGTTAGGTCTTGATTCGGGTTGAAAAGCCTAGACCTCGATCTAACGGAACCGTTAACACTTGGTAAGGGTTTCAAAGCTTAGGCCTTGACTTAGTGGGACGGGGTAGTGGATGAAGTGGTCTAGGTCATGGAGTAAGTTATGTGACTCCAACCGGATTGTCCCTAGACCGTCATGTAGCGCTTCCGGACCATGATGTTGGGTTGGACGGTCAGTCAAGTTCTTGTTTGATTGTTGGCTGACCGGTTGACCTTTCATCTCCAATCCTTGGTGTTGGTAGGTTTTTTGGTCATGATTTTGTTTGATTGTTGGCCGCTGGGTCGACTTGTACCTAGGATGGTCCGGGGGTGTTAAAGTCCATCTCATTGACATGAGTGTTCGGGGATCAATTTTCCCATTCGGCTCACTGTAAATAGAAGCCAACCTCTGATCACAATCAACAACTTCTCCTGCTGACCTTTAGGGATCATTTCCACCATCTCATCATGCTTCCCCTCTCGAGTTGCTGAAACATCATAGCAAAGAAGGCGTTGTCATGTCCCCGATCCTAGATAGGATCGTCTGGACGGGCCATGGTGCGAGGAAACACACCAGTCAGGTTGTGAGACCTTGAGACAAGCGTATCATGGCCCAAAATGATGGTTAAGGACCTCAGTCATCTGAGACTTAATCAGGATACGATGGAAACAAGGGCAACGAAGCTGGACGAGTGATTTGAGAGCTGGTCAAGTTCTGGATCGAGCTCAGTCAGCTAGGTGCAGATGGAAACTAGCTCACCTTGAATTAATCAGATCACAGGAGTTGGGAGACTAGCTCACTCAGCTGGGGGCAGTTGGGAATCAGCTCATCTGAGCTGGGTGGAGTGTTTTAGTCCGGACCAGTGTGCTCGGGTCAGAGCGGTTACGGATGACCAGTTGGGTCGGGTGTGGGTCGGTTTGATCCAGCTCATCACAGGTCGATCCAGGGTATTGGGAAAAGCCCCAGAAGTGTAAACTAAGGCTCATGAATCAATTGGGAAGAAGGGAAAAAAGGGAAGAAAACCGCCAAAGACGGTTATGGACGGTTGCGAAAAAGGGGAAACCGCCCCTTTTTGATTTAAGGACTTGGTAACTGCCTTCCAGGCGGTTATGGGCAGTTGGGGATCGATTTCTCCTTCTATTTTTCTTGTATCCTGTCGAAAATATAATTTCTCAGAGACAGAAAAACTCAGACAAACATCCAGAGAGAAAAGAGAGACAAATCGACAGTTGGGCGATTTGATCTATTGGTTGTTTCTGATCGATTCTGGTGAGAGTTATCTGTGCGATTGAGAAGATGGATACTAGATAGAGAGACAAGGATAAGGAGAAGTAGAAGGAGAAGGAGAAAGTCCCTGGATATCGTACCCCTAAGGTGAGAGGTGTGGCCAAGGACCACCAAACATGGCCTGCGGATGATCCTTTGGGTACATGGTTGGTCTGGTTCGTTTGGTTACATCTATCTCTGATTTCTTCTACTCTATTCTTCATATATTTCTTGTTGTGGTATTGGATGTTGATGTTTCAGATATGGACGCACTGAACCTGGGCTTTGGTCGGATCAAAGAAGCCATGAAAGTTCATGGTTTGGTCGGACTGTTCATGGTCAAGATCTATATGATCTGATCCGATTCACGAAATTCTGTTTATTGGAATCTCTTAGTTGAGATTTATCATGAATCATCATGAATTTTAATTAGTATTTGGACCATATGTGAAAATAGCCGGATTCAACATTTTTAAGTGTTTTCGATGTTTAGTTGTAATCCAACCATGCAGTATGATAGATTCTTGTGTTGATATCTAATCATGTGTTTGTGTGTGTTGTTTATGTTGGATCCAGGACCAGACTTGGACCGTGGTAAGGGAAAAGCACAGTGAGGACCGCAGCCATGGGAAGATGTGTGGTGAATGTGTCGATCCTGTTAATTGTGTTATCTTAGTAGCCTATTGTGCAACTTGTGAATTTATGTGATTCTAGTGTGTAATCTATCTATGCTGAAAGAATGAATGATGTCTGATTCTGACTTATTTATCTATGAAGTACTTATGTTTCCTTATTGACTCTGATTGTTTAAATATGTTTTCAATGAACCTCAACTACTGATGATTACTTAGAAAAAATATTGCACTTGAAATGGAATCAAACTGGTAGAGTTGTTTGGTAAGACTGCGGTCTTGTTGGATTGAGGAATCCAGGATCGGGTTTTACAGGTGTTATTTATGTCATCCTAGGTAGTAAGAGATCTTAGTTGTAGGGATTGAACATATAAGCTGCATCCCTAGATATAGAGTGGGGGAAAACCTTGCAGAGAAACTAGTCTGTAGGGTATCCATTCTTGAAAATGGAAGTTAGATCCTTAAGATCTTTTATCTGTTCTTTGGGGACTTTGTGAGGAGGACCCTTAAAAGAGAGTTAACACATCACTTTGTGGCACTCGTGGTCAATTTCAAAGTCATTCATCTCAGCAATAACAGTTGCATTAGGGATTGCAGCCCTCCGTGCATCTAGTTATTGACATTCTGCATTACATAGATGACCCTCCCGGCCATATAGGTCAACAATATCATTCTGAATCAACACTTTCTAAGCATCCATCTCCGCGTCTCTACAATGATCGTCGACAAGTTGTTGTTTGATGGTCTTGTGAGAATAGTATCTCTCGACGCTTGATACTCGTCGACCAACCTAGGATGCTCCAATCTGCATATAGTGTGTTCCAACTCAGCTAGCTCTTAGTTAGAGAAGTCCAAAGCTCCTCTTTCTTGTTGTTCCTAGTACTGCAATGCAAGTACCTGAAACACAAGAAATCATAGTAAGAAAACTAAAATTAAAAATTTAGACGAAATTCTACACCTAGTCTAATGGCGATCAAAGTCCCCGGCAACGTGCCAAATTTGATATGCTTCAATTAATCTTTAAGATACTCTCTCAAATAAAAGATTTGTACTAATATTTTAGGATAAAATCCACTGAAATTAAACTCAAAGTTTCACACAATAGACTTTAGTTTCAGATCAAGCTAGGCAAACAATATAAAAACGTTAAACAAAGCAGTATGTAGATAACAGTTATAAGTGATAGAAGAAAAACTAGAGATTATTAAATAAGAGATTCAAAACTACAATCAATAGATGCCAAAGATTTAATTAGCTTTAGTTCCAAAACTTGAATTTAACAATAAGTTATCCAATTCTCGCTGTGATAAACTATCAGATGTCTAACTCTAATCTAATGCCAACTCTTGTTGCATATTCTATGAATCAAACAAGCAATAAACTAGATTCAATATTGTTCAACTAAATCCTAAATTAACTCTCGCTGTAAATAAGTTAGATTCACGTTATAGGTCACATTTTCGTTCTATTCCCATTATCCTATTATTCTAGTTACAGATTATCAATCACACTTTTATTTTATTCCAACTACTATAGAAGCTATTATAATAAACAATCCTGGTGCAGAACAGGGAATGCAGAGTTTAGAACCCAAAAGCTAGTACATTTATTTAAGCTAGTATGAACACGTACGCTAAGTTTTATTATTTATAAATGGGGTTTTTAGTGATTTAAACCCCCAACTATTTTAAAATCGAATGGAAAACCCTCAACTAAGATTTTATGTTTTTAAACCTTCAACTATTAAACCGTTAACCCTCCGTTAACAAAATAGTTTTATCTGAACGGAGACCCGTTAACTTGAAAACTACATGAGATATTTACGAATATCTTAGGGATTTAAACACTCAACTATTTTTAAATCGGATGGAAAGCTCCCAACTAAAATTATTTGTTTTTAAACCCTCAACTATTAATCTTTTAAAGTCTTTAACTTTACATAAAAAACATTTTTTAAATGGAAAACGCACTGCTTCGTGTTATTACATAAACGACATGAGATTCTTAAACCCTTTCTATCAATGGGAAAGGGACATTCACCATTCATCCCCAAATAAAAAGGTATTTTATCATTTTCAAAAACTATCGAATGTGAGATAAGTAAAAAGAACTCCGTTGTTTCTAATCCTAATTATTTCTCTCATGTTCATTTTTTTGATAAATTTTAGGTAAAATTTTGAGTATGAAGAGATGGATAACCTAAGTTACTTAACATTCCAAATTTTCCTTTTTTATACATAAATGCACATGAAAGAAACAATTATTATTAGAAACAATAGGGATTTTTAACTTATTTCACTTTCTATGTTTCTTGAAAAGGAAGAAGAATCTTATTTTTTTTTCTTTGGGGATGAATCGTGATTGTTCATGCCAATTGATAAAAATGGGTTCAAAAGCATCTCGTGTTGTTTCCGTGATTAAATGAAATGTTGCGTTCCAGTTTAACGGGTTTCTATTCAGAAAAAAATGATTTTATTTACGGAGGGTTAAAGGTATTAAAGATTCAATAGTTGAGGGATTAAAAACATAAAATTTTAGTTGAGGGTTTTCCATTATTTAAAATATTTAAGGGTTTAAATCACTAAGATATTCATTGATTTTAAGCATTTCGGGAAACGCCGTATTTCAATTTAACGGGTCTCCATTCAGATAAAATAGTTTTGTTAACGGAGGGTTAACGACATTAACGGTTTAATAGTTGAGGGTTTAAAAACATAAAATTTTAGTTGGGAAGTTTTCATCCGATTTAAAAATAGTTGGGGGTTTAAATCATTAAAAACCCTTTATAAACTGTTTGCATCTAACTTAATATTGATTTTTTTCTAGTACATTAATTAACTATTAAAGTAGATGATATCATTCTCCGTCAGCCATTGATTTATTTTTATGATCTTTGAATTGATAATATACATATTAGTTAATATTTATAAGACGATTATGCATGTATAGGGCATGGACACTAATCTTTAAATAAAAATAAATAAATATGAATATAGTTTATTATATTATTATAGTTAATATAAGTTCTTAAGCACTGATGAGCTCTCACATTTGACATCTCATGAAAGTTAGCTTAATTTAATGATTTCTTATCACTTATATATTGCGTGCTACCTTTTTGATTTACAAAGTCGTTTGATCAATAACAAACCTGGAATAGCTCAGTTGATTAGATTTTGTGGTTTTTAACTCCCCCCACCTCCCCTCCCAAAGTAAGATTTAGTGGTTTGGATACAATCAACAGACGAAATTAGCCATATGTGGAGTAGTGAGTGCTGGAGTTGAAAGATATATGAGTTACTAGATTGTCGTCGGAGAGTAGACCGTCGGCGAGCTATGTAGGTTGAGAGATGGAGAGGCACCACACAGGAGGAACAGAGATGAAAAATTTGAGAGGAACAAAATGATAGAAGGTTTTTCCCGGCTTTGAGAGAGCTTTTCATTCTTTTCCGGTCAGGATGGAGTAGGGGGCTACTCGGAATGAGCTTCACCAGAGATCTGTTAAAAGGTGGATCCCCATCAACACCAGTCGCCAGATCTCCGGTAGGCTAGTTATTCTTCTTTGTGAGGGTAAGCAACTTTTAGAGTCGTCGAAATTCCTAGATATGAGGCACGTATAAGAGGCGGCGCCCATAATGAAGTCATGGCGGGAACATGTGGGAGCCGTCAGGAACACAAACTGATATTTAAAAAAAACTCCAAAACTGTGATAAATTATAATTTTCCAAGCATTATTGGATTTCATTTCTCTTTGGAAACATGAAAATGTGGGGAAATTATGTTTATGTTGGTTAAGTAGTAGTTTTCATGAATGATGAATTAAATGTCTAGATTGTGAAGTGTGAACAGAATTGAAGGTCACTAATTTTGTGGTTCTCAGCATTACAATGATCTTTTGTCAATGAACAATCAAAGGCTGAAAGCACAGCCACCACTCACTATAACATAGGCTCCGTTTAATGATATTGGAGAGGTCGCGAGCCTTTAAACTGAAGAGACAAAACAACATATTTATTATAATTTAGCTCTCATATTGATTATTAAACATTTTTTGGTTAAAATGATTATTATATTTTGATAACTCATGTACGTTACTTGTTTTTTTAAGCTCAAGAATTCGGAGCGTGATAGATTGCTGCAGTGGTGGAGCTTTGGTTCATGTACGTGTGTTACACATCAAGAATGATGTTGTAACATCCCGAGTTGTGATATGTGGAAAGGCTTAAGAGAATTGATTTGGCTACCTATGTCACCAAAGTTGACTTACATTTTCCGTCACACATCCATTTAGAACTCCAGGGTTAAGCGTGCTTATGCTGGAGTAGTGAAAGGATGGGTGACCTATCGGGAAGTGATTCGCGATACCGTGTGAGTGAGGTCAAAGCACGGGAAAGGTCATGTGGTGATTGCAGGGTCAGTAAACAATGATTTCGAGCCTTGAAAATTTAACGCACCGACCGATAGAACGGGATGGGGCCCACGGGGCGAGAGAGCGGGCGTGGGTGGCCCATTAGCCGTGGGCGGTCGGGGCTTTACAGATGTGTGATACAAGCTTCGGAGAATAAAAAGGAAACGTCAAGATTTAATGATGTGGAATATTTCCATATATTTAATTGACGAAATATAGTTTAAATAAACATTATTAGATCACAAATTGAAAGATTTGGCGATGCTAAAATATATGAAATAATATATTAGATAATAGGAAAAAGATTATTTGATATATACTTTAGTTTTTCCTAGAATTGGTTGGGGTTTTTGACTTTGTAATTCTCACAGAAACACAAAGGAGGTTTTGGGGTTTCAGTAAGTGAGTGATTTGAAGACGTGATCAATAGGGGTTGGTTCACGCAAGTTGGGTATATTAGGAATCGATCCGTGTTGAGTCGTGTAATTCGGATCAAGAAAGTCTGTAAGAGATTGTACAAAGGATTTCTAATAAACGAGATATATGTTCATTGAATTACTTTGTGACTTGTGTTTTTGCTGAATCTCGAATATACAATTTTGTTTTAGTTGATTATCAAATGTGCTAAAGATACGGGTTTAGATGTAATTCATGTGGCATATCTCACTTACTACATTTTTATTTGAGAAATTTACTTAAACAACGCATAAATTAAGTAATATTATGAGAAATTGATAAGACTACCATAAAATAAGTACTACTTATCAAAAATACCCTCGATCAAAAACATATTAACATTTGAGTTTATACTTTAGTGATTGTTGTTTAGGGTTTAGTGTTAAAGGGGTGAGTTGAGTTTCTAAATTTTTGTAAATATTTAGAAAATTAATTAAGTTTATTTTTATCATAAATTTAAGGTAATTTTCAAAATAGTCATTCATTAATGGTAAATTTAAAAGTGGTATCAAACTTGTGCTAGAACTTAAATTTCTCCTATATTATTGGAAGTATATAATATTTTTTTATTAGTAAAATATTTTTTATAATTACATTGTGACAACAAGAATAATTAAAATTATGTCATTATTTTTAATGCCACATCAGAAAAAAAAATCCACCACTACGTAAAAAATCGATAAAGTGTATTAGTGAACTCAACCATAAAGCGTTACGGCGGTATTGACGGCATAGTTAATATATATTGCGGCTGATTTAAAAAACATGGCTTATTTACACATATAAATAACCCCAACAATATGGTTTTACAAAACACGGATGATTTATGAGCTATGGGCTTACTTACGAACATAAACAAGCCTTAAGTGATTGCTGATATACAGACACTTGACTGATTTATGAGCTAATGACTAACTTACAAATACAAGTTACATCAGCTGGCTAATTTATCAAATATTTGGCTGAGTTGTAGATTGGACACGGTTGAGTTATGATTCTCTGGCTGATGAAATGATCATCGTCTGACTGAGTTTTAAATTAACGGCTTAATTATGGGAGCTCGTTACGACTAATTTACGTATTATCAGCAAATATCAGTCCATAATGAGCTGAATAACAGTAAACTCGGCCTAATTACGTCTAATTTATTACCAAAAGATTAACTACTACAATAGCATTCATTTGATATTTGAATCTAAAGTTGTCCGAGTTACAACCGTTACATAGCATAAGTTAAATACAAAACACAAGTTCATGAATGGAAAATCATTTGAACTGCATTAACATATTAGATCCTTCATCGAGGATCTTTTCTGCCATCTTAACTAATATCACCTGAATTTTTGCATTGTGTATCCTAATCAAAGTTAGACCAAGATTCAATTAATACACTCTACAAACTTCAATTAATAAACCCCACTGTCGCCCATTTGGGTGTTTTGTGAGATGTATTTTTCTTTCCTCCTTTGGAACGCAAACTGCTTGTAGGGTTTTTAAAGATTGGAATTGTGTGGATCATTTGGTAAACATCCTAAATGCATCTAGCATTTTCTATTAACTTCGCGTGTTATCTGTCAAATTTTGGTATCATAGCAATTAATCTACTCCTTCATAAGGTCCACGTGAAACACTACCCCATGATTGCCTCTAGTTTTATGAACTTCGTACACGTGATCCACATCTTCTAACTACTCCAACCTAAAATCAACCTTAAATAATATTTAACTTAGCCGTAAGGTCACAAAGTCAACCCTACATAATACATAATTCAGACATAAAGTATACTTAAACCTACTTAAGGTAGCCGTAAAGTATCGCAAGTCAAACCTAAATAATACATAACTCAGCCAAAAATATACTTACACTATCAAACATCCATCCATACTTATCGTGTTGTCCAATACACTCTTTTAGTGATGAGAACTCAATATCCTCTTCATACCTTAAAAGTGGAATGCCCCTATTAATTAAACACAAGTCAGTTTAGGAAAATATTTCTAATAGATGTATCAACACATGTCCTAAAGGTTCATGCTCGAATGTCTATAGGTGTTTCGTAAGAGGGTCATAGATTTCTGGTGAAGGTTCATAATTATTCCTTATGCATGACGTTCCATTGTCTCTAATATAAGGAAAAACTCGTGCTTGAGGAGCATATTCTGGCCTTACTGAAAGTCAATTTGGAGATAATTGAACACTTGACTGAGACATAATCCTTTCCTTTTTGTCCTCATTACTTGACTCAGACATAATCCTTTCCCTTTTGTCCTCATTAGATTTCAGCAGCAGTTTGTCTTCTTGCGGGAAATTTTTTTTGGTGATATCCTCAAGCTCACTATCATTTTCAATTTATTTCTTATGTATTCTTATATAAGTGATCATTGTTGGATTCGTACTTCTGTATCTTTCGAATCGTCTTTTCCTTTACGATTCCTCATTGTCCTTCTTAACACAGAGGCCTCCTTCTTCTTTAAAGCCTCATCCTGCCTTTTTAAAGCAGCGGCCTCCTTCTTCTTTTCTTTAAAGCCTTCTGCCTTTTTAACTCATCCTCCTGCTTTTTAACATCGGTCTCCTGCTTTTTTTACATCTTCCTCCTCAAAGTCGACTTGGTTCATTTTTGACATACCCCTACGGCTGCGTCCATATACGGGGTCCTTAGTAGGAGAAACAATAACGAAATCAAGATCATCACCCCAACTGTTGCATGGGCATTACCCAACTCCTCAGCCAAATTATTTTTTAAATCAGTGGCCTTATCAACTTCATCTTTGAAATTCAATTGTGCCCCCACACCTTTAGAATTTGGCCTTAGCAAGCTCTTCATCCAAGTTCTTATTCACCCCCAAACTTTTAACATGGGTCTTAGCTGCCTCACTTGGATCAGGACTTTTACATTTGTCCATCGAGTCTACCTATAATTCTTCGGCTGAATTAACATCAAAACATAACTCAGCTGTAAATAATAAACATACCTCACCCATGATGTAACCATAACTCAACCATAAATATTAACATAACACGACTGTAACATACATTTGGAATATTTACAGACTGATGCGGGAAAACTAGGTTGTTAACTTTTCAGAAGTTCTCATCATTTTGGGCAGTTTCCCCTACCCCGAGAAGCCTCAAACGCTCTCTCATCTGTATCCAATCATTTTTAGTAGATGCCATTTTTTCTTCAACCCTCATTATCCTTGGGCCATACCTTGCTTCCACTGTAGCTTCGACTCTATCACCAATCATTTTCTTCATATCTGCCATCTTGCGGGCGATCTCTCAAAATCTTTCGGCAGTCAAAGGCGGTTAACTGCGAGTCAAACTTCTCTAATCTACTGTCAATGTTGTCTAATCTATCATCAATGTTGTCTAATCTACCATCATTGTTGTCAAAGTTGTCAATTCTTCTGATAAGAGTTTACAAAGTAGTCATTATGCTCCTGAAAGACGTATCTTCCACATAGCTTCCCTATATTCCTCGTTACTAGCACACTGCAACAAAATCTAACAGACTCAGGAACAAGATAACCAAATTTTACGTAGAATTAATAAAAAGTCAATATCACTTACCTTTACATTTGCATTCTCCATTTTTTCTGGTTATCATTCCTCTTCACATCCCAAAACTCTCTAACAAAGCTATATGCATGTATGATTATTATCAAGTTAACAAGTTGTGGGTCATCTGCTTCACCCGACCACTAATGAAACAAATCTTCTTCAAACTCTTTCATAACCATTTTCATCACACACACCTACAATAGTAAGTTATAAATCAGCCAGAAATAAAAAATCAAATAACTCAGCTATCAAATATTCATAACACAACCATAGAACATAACTAAGCCATCAATAATAAATAACTTGGACGTCAAATGATTCTTAATTCAGGCTTAAACCTTACCTCACCATGATTTCTGATAGCCTTATATATGACAGAGTAAAACTTGAACGTGTACGGTTTCCACCCCATCGCAAAAGCGGAATTTCTTGCTCATTGACTACTTACCCAAAACGCTCTCTGAAACAAGTGACGGATTCATATGCCCAAGCCAATAACATAACCTTCAGACCGCTAAGTGTGTACGACTTTTCTTGGGGATTCAACATCTTAATGGAATTAACAAGAACTTCAAATGCAGTCTGACCCTAGGGATAAGTCTTCATGGCTTCATCACAAATACTATTTTTGCACTTTCAAAGGGTATTCTAGAATTATGATGCAAGCAACAAAATCCCATGGCTTGAAGAACCAGAAAATATAACCATTTGCACTTTTCAAACTCCATGTTCGACATACCTCTAATGCTGGCCTCAGTTCATCTAACATGGGTCCTACCCCAGACGGAATATTCAATTTCTCAAAGAATGTTTTGTATTGGTCAGGTTCAAAACTTTTCATTGCCAGTGGGTCTGTTTTAAACCCCGCGATCTCACCAAATTCGTGTAAGCTAAACTTGAAAGGTTAATCAACAATGAGACACTAAATCTCCTTCTTGTGTACCCGCACATGTCTACATAGTAGATAATGTACAGTCTTACCATATAACACAAAATTGCTATCTTATAGGTTGGCAATTAATTCAACAAGAAACCCCTTCAGTTTTTTTTCCACACATCATGTCCTATTGCGAATCTAACCTGAGGCAACTCTCTCAAATTGCTGTTATGATTTTTTTTTCTAGATTATAAACCCCTTCAGAAAAAAGTTTTGTAGCGTAATCCTTGCTTGATCTTGATCTTCAGAAACAACCATCTGATCATAAAAGACATATATAAAATGTTAATTATAAATCCAACCTAAAGCATACAATAAACCAGGCGCAGAAACAACAAACTCAGCCACACTTGCATGTATAAAATCAGTGTAACAATAAACTCTCGCAATAGAAAAATAACTTAGCCACAAATAAAATAAACTCAGCCACTAGTTCATAAATCAACCGCCGAAAGGATAAACTGTAGCAAATCAGCCACAAATATACATAACTAATCCATCAAATATACTTATTTGTGTGAAGAAAACAAAGAACAAAGTGTTGAAACATACCAGAAGACATTTTTTTGCGAGAAACGAAAGAAGATGAAGAATCTCCACTTGTCTCACTATACTCTCCTTCGACTATATTGCCACTGCGAAGATGCGGAGAAGACTATTGCGAGGAGAACACGGTGGAGTTTCATATCTTAAATCAACTAGAAGAAACCTAGATAGAACACAAGTTCTTTTTCGCGTAAACACTAGCAATGCAATCGTATCCTTTGAGTTATCTCTTCTCTCTCTTTTGATTATAGTTATTAGTGAAGTGGATTCGCTAATTCTTTTTAATCATAAATATTTGAATAATTTTTAAAAGATACTATTATGAGGTCATAAAACAATTTTTCTACGATATTTAATTGGTTTCTTCTTTTTATATAACGGCTTTGATTAGTTTTTTTTATTACACATCTCAGTTTAAAAAGAACTTTTATTACATATTGCTGGACTAGAGACAAAAGCATTCTAATAAATCTGATTAGTTTGCAACTTTTCCCTTCATATTATTATATCTTACAAAAAGGAGAAATTACAATTCTACCACAAGTTTGATAACACTTTACAAATTTATTTTTAGTGAATGACAATTTTCAAAAATACCTTTTAGTTATGATGAAAGACTAAATTATTTTTTTTCTAAATATTTATAAAATATTGAGAAACTTAAACCTACTTGTGAGCCGATGCCTAAGGATGATTTTAGGCAGGTTGTATCACAGAGGAGGGGTTAGGGTTGGTGCACTGCAGGGCCGGCTGATCCCCCGGTTCGAATCACTAAAATTTAAACTCAAATGTTAATATATTTTTGATTGAAGGTATTTTTGAAACGTGATACTTAACTTATGTTATTCTTAGCAATTTCTTTTACAAAAACTGGTGTACTTTTGCATATTCAATGGACGTATTGTATTCATTTGTGTCAAAGAATCATTTTGTAGCTAAGTTGACTAAGACATGCATAAACTGGTTAGTAATGTACATAATCTTTATGTATTGATAATTATTAAAGAACTTGAAGTTTCGAGAGAAAGAAATATTTTACTTCGCGGTCTGATCTGTTGAAATTATTTTACCATGTGATGTGATTCACTAGTGTCGTTACCTAGCAAAAAAACAATTTATATCGCTTGGTAATTAACAAAATTTTTGATACATCAACGTTTAGTTTTCATGCTGAATTGATTTCTAGAAATCAATTTGGTCGAGGAGCCTGCTATCATCGAATCTTCTTTGAAAATTATAACTAGATAATTAATGCACCATGTGATGTTGGTCTGCCTACAGTTGTGTTAACCAAATAATATAACTACCCTAATGAAAAGAATATGAAAAATATCCTGGTCGATTGTTGACCTTAGTATTTTTTTTTCTTTTTAGTTCGAAGATATCCTAAACCTATCGAAAATCCTAAACTAATTCTTTAAAAATGTGTAAGTCACAGATAAGTTTTCTTTTCAAATATTTAAATGGGCTTTAACAAATAAATCTATATCCATGTAATTACATAATGAAATATAGTGTATACCTCACTCTCCAACTTTGTATATTTATGTAATTTTGAATATGAAACTCGCGTAGGTCTATTCATATACATACCTGATAAAGATTGTTCTGCTCACTATAAATGTTTTTCTTTTGTTGTTTTGTTTATCAATTACCACCATTTTAAACGGTAAGTATATATTTTTCAACTGCATGTCTGTGGTAGAGTTGCGAATGGCGTTTCAGTGTCTCTAAAATTTTTAAGTTTGAATTCTCGCTAATTCAGATTTATTCATTCGTGTGGTTAGATAATATGAATATCTAATTTTTTTTATGAGCAACTGGATCTGTCTAGCACTGGTGGACATGTTAACGGGATTAATCGGTTGGATCACAACCTTTCAAATATTTATGTTGAGAAAAACAACCTTTACTTTCTCGATTAAAAAATAATATATTGGACTCTATAATTTTAAGGAATCTATTCCACATCATTGCTTTTCGTTTTTTATCAAACTCGGTTGCAATTACTAGTTCAGAATTAGAAGCCTTTGTCAGAATAAAATAGATTATGGAAACCTTTTTAAAAATTGAACATAAAAGTTCAGCTAGAGTTTTAAATATACGATATGTTCCTCCGTGCAAAGTGTTTCCGGTCTGTGATATTCCGATTTGCCGAGGTGTTATGAGATATTTTTCCAACAATTTATTATATTTTTTTCATGACTTATCTAATTTTATTATGTTTGTTGATGTAAAAGCCTAATAAGCTCGGCTTTGTTTCTTTATTCCGGCCAATCTCACTGAACTGGAATATATAGTTGGGAATTAGAAGAAACAACTTGCTTTCATGATTTTATTAAAATAAATTATATAACCAACTTAGTTGATATTAAAAGTACAATTTGAAACATGGTGATCTTAAATTTTAAGAGATCAATTTGCATTGTGAATATTCATATACATTGTTTTCTAGGGATTTTGACCATAATATAAGTTCTCTCTTTCAGAGTCTACTTTATGCATTTTAGTATGTATTATGGTCTTTAGAGTTTCAGGTATGTTTTTGAGCATTTTGGAGATTATGAATCCATATAGAACATTAATTGAAGAGAAACTAAGAAGTTGAAGTTGGGGTACTGATTAGAGTCACACTTCCTATGGTGTTACTCGACACCCTTACTTTTAGAGCTGGCCAAAATAAGTCTCAAAATTTACACTTTTGCCCATAAGTTTTTAGTATTTGCAAAGAAACCCATGGCAAATTTTAGACCTAAAGGAGTTTATTTTCAGCTGATGTTTAGGCAACACTTTATTTTGGTTTTTAAAGTTTTGGAGAGAAGACCAGAGAAGTCCTTCTAACACTACAAGAAAACATATTCATAACGAGGAATATTTACGAGGAATATGGGTCGTAGTAAATTGACGATGATATTACAAGGAAAAAGAAAATCGTTGTAAACTCAAAGTAAATTTATGAGGAAAATATTTCCTCGTAAAATACATGTAACTTTACAATGACTATACGATGTAAGATAAGATTCCTCGTAAAATAGTTGTAAAATAACAACCGCTATACGAGGAAAGCATTTACAATTCTTTAATGACGAATGTACGAGTAAAATAAAATGGTGTGTGTGTGGGCCGGGAGACGTTAGGTGACAACTAATTACATAATATGAGTGAAAGGTTAAACATATTTCTACAGAATCTTGGAAGAGATTATTCAAGTGGAATTCTCCGGGTTATGAAGCTAAAATAATTGAGAGACAAGTAGAGAGGGAGAGAGAGAAATTACCTAAGAATGCACAGAAGAGTAGTGATAATGAAGAGTCAGCCATTTATAAAGAAAAGGTGGTACACTTCCCAGAGGCGTCATCATTAGGTCTAAAAAGGCCTAAATGGACCTCAAAACTGTCCTAAATGCCCACGTTTTTTCTCGTGACGGTTTTGCTTCTATGTATAGCTGATTTGAACTACAAACCGGTTCGACCTTAATCGGATATACCGATGCAGACCGAGGTAAACCGTGCGGAAATTGCCAATTTTGTACAGGAGATGACCTGACTGGTTTCACTTCGAAAGACGACAATCAATGAGCCGACCAAAAACCATTCGAGAAGGGGCACGATGGAATCATCAAAACGGGCGACAAACTGTCTCAACGAAGGTACCCGCCGTTTGTCTGAACAAATGGTATACTCTCTCACGCCGGACCATCTATCCCCCAAACCTGATCCACAAATTAACTAAGATTGGCTACGCCACTCACAAGTGAACTGGGAAGTACATCAGTGATGGATTGGCAATGCGCTTTTCTGTGTTTCTGTTTCCGCGAGTAATCTAGAGTTTCTCCGCAGTTTTAGTGAGAGCAGGTTTTATTATCAAAAAGTTTTTGGAAATGTCTTTTGGTCGTTGAGATTTCTGCAAATCGGAAATGAGACGAATTTTACAAGGTTATGATAGATTTTATCGTTTCCCTCCCAATTTAGACAAAGAAATCGCAAGCTCGTTTTGGTGTTCTTCATGAGGAGAAGAGTAGCGACTAGGTTTTCCTTTCTTTGAGCACTGCAGCATTTGCTTTATTGTTGGCTACAAGAGCAGTGGCTGCTGAAGTTTTGCTACCACCGTTGTTGTTGTTGACAGTGTCCACGAAAGCTGCGAGTTTCTCTCCCACACTTCCAGATATCTATTCGATCAAGCATTTTGCGGCCGTGTGAGTAAGATTAATCAAAATTATGGGAACCAAAATTTTCACTATCGATTTTAGTGAAAAGAGGAAAGCAAAGAATACCTTACTTTCCTTGAGGTCCGGATTCTCTGTGCGACCCAACGACAAGTGATCAAATAAATGCGGAAAATGCAGAAAGATAATAACAGCATGCGGGTTAAGGTTTATGTTCTTAAATATGCAATCTATCAAATTAACTGTACGAACTACTCTTGCCAAGAGAGGTCAAATTGCAGTACTTAGAGATCGAATCCACAGAGAGTGAGGGTACATAATAGATTTATTATAATTCTAATGGTTAAGCTAGGCAAACTATAAATAGAGGCTTTAATTGTAAGTCTATCAGGAATAGGAAAATATCTGAAATACTAAGTGTATGCAAATATGGAAAAGAGGTAGATCTATAGTTTAAGACAATTGAATTATAATGGATATGATGAAGGGAATTATTAATATGCGAGAACATTAAATACTAACTACTCCAACTCCCTCTTGTCCCAACTCTCGTATACGGACATAGAAGTGTGCTGTCGATTGACGGCTAAGGCTATTGTCGATCGACTCTAATCAGACAGGAAGTTTGTCCACTATGTTAATTAGACCAGCTCTCACATGCATCTAACAACCTATCTCAACGAAATCAATTCTGGCACAGAACCTACACTCATAGTTGTCGATGTCCTAAGTTCATGTTTCTAGTTAGATACTCTAGAACGCAAGTATTTAACAAAATTCCAAAGATTGATATTACTTCATCCTAGCAATCCTATTTGGGGGCTAATTCATCAGTACCATTATGAACCCTAAATCTAATAGATGAATTACTAAGACATGATAAAAAAAAACATGATGAACTGAATAATATAATGCATAAAATAATAAGTGGTGTTCCAATACAAATCTCTGAAGGAGTTCATATCTTCTCCCCTAAACTACTAATAAGCTTAATGCAAGAAACAAAAAGCTATAAAATAAAACGTGTCTCCTAAAACGTGGTCTCTAGCTTGTCTGCGTCTCTGCCTAAACAATGCCAGAACATATAAAATAGGTCAAATCTCGTCCAGGTGCATTCTCATAATTCATCTTGACTTGGGCTTGAACTCGGTCAATACTCTGCGAGAGGGTTGTCGGTCGACAGCAAGGATTCTCCTTCGATCGATGGTCATGCTTGACTTTGACTCGTACTTAACTGATTGTGAACAGCTACATGATATCTCTTCTAAATGCTCTATCAACTCCATTATCTCCATAATGCTCCCGAGCGTACGTGGACCTGTAAATACACTAAAACACAATCCAAACACACAATAGACTCCAAATAGGGTCCAAATGATGGTCTAAACTTGTAAATAACAAAGTATATCAGATAAAAAAAATGAATTTAGAAAAAAATATATCTTTATTTCGAATCCGCATAAGAGAGTTGCGATCATTAAAAAATATTATAAAAGCTTTGGCTGCAAGAGTTATCAGTTAGTTCCCTATTTCTAGCCACCTAAAATGTTAACCTAGTTGAGTCGCAGCTCAATAACAAAAGACAAAAAAAAAATACAATAATATTTTGTTGATTTCGGACTGAGCCTTATGGAACGCTGCCTACGTATCCCTTTTGAGGATCAAACCAAACGTAGTTCAATTAAAATAGTGGAACAAGAGATCAAACTGCATATGTGAATTCGTCTAGTAATTGAGTGCCAGTCATAGAAACCAAGCTTGGTTAGAGTATAGCTTTAGGTTTCTAAGTGCAAAGATTTTTAAGAGTCTAAAAATCGTCCCCGTGCTCCTTTCCTTGGTTCTCCTTATATATGCCTCCAAGCTCGGTCGTCTTTCATTTTCTGCCACTAATGGGAGTCTATCTCTTTGCGGAAATATTCCTTATCCTCTTGATCTTCATGATTATCCTGGAAACTTGACCTTTATTATTTTTCCATTTATCTTCTACGAAAATGAAGTAAATCTTCATTGTAGTTTGGGCTCATTCTTGTCTAAAATCGTAACCTTCTCAGGCCTTTTTTCGACCTAAACGGTTTTTATGATTTCTTTTGGAGAAATCACCTTTTATATGATGTTGGCTTCCATAACATTGGTTCCATGAGATAAGAAAAACCAATCGTATTGTCAAGATAACAATGGTGTTAAGTTGACCGTTATCATTTTATAAGATTGATTCAAAATTTATTGAGAAAACAAAACTTCGCCGTTTTGTCGTAGAATTTCAATTGTAATTCTGATCGAGACGAAGCAAGAGACAATTTTATCAAGAATTGAAGGTGAGTGCTATGAGGACAAGAAGAGCAGAGATGCAGGGTGTTACCCGCTGGATACGTGAAATGAGAGATGGAGTGTCATGGCCGCCCGCTGGCAGTGAGGTCAGGAGTGTCTTCCCACTAGCAGCAAGGGATGGGTGTGGCCGTCCGCTGGCGGCGAGGGATGGCATGGCCGCGCGCCCACTGGCAGCAAAGGACGGGATGTGTCCTTCCGCTGACGGCAAGAACACGACGTGGCCGCCCGCTGGTGGTGAGGGCGGGACATGGTCACCCTCTGGGGGTGAGGATGGGACATGGCCGCCCACTGGTTGTGAGGTAGAAGCATGGTGTCGCCATGAAGACGATTTGAGCCTTTATGGGGATGAGATGCACTTTCGGGAGTGAGAGAGTGTTTGCCCATTCATTGATTGCTTCGTGTACTTATGGAATCATTTCGTTTGATTTACGAGAGATTTTCTGTCAACGTTCTCTGAAAGTTGTTTTACGGAAAATTATTTCATAGATTATACTATGATGTTTTCTGCGGAAATTTTCCGAATTTTGTTGTACCAAAGATTTTTTTATAAAACTTGCCATTTATCTCAAAAACCTTCCAGAAGAACGTTTTTCCGATCTTTTCATGCTTGGATAGAAATTCTTTTTATTCCTTGTCCAAGATGAAATATACGAAGTTCTTTCTTGTATCCTTATGCCAATTGGTTTGTCTTATGCCGTATTGTTTCTTTGCTTAAGGCACAATTTCTCGGAGGATTTTAGCTGTTGATTTTTCAATGACCGATTTTGACCCCACCAATAATTAACCTTGAGGCTCAGACTTCCAAAAAAAACTCCGCAAGAGCAAAACCCATCAGACTGCCACCCAAGCGGTCATGGGCAGTTTCTAAACCATATCGATTGTAGAATTACAAAACTGGGATATATTCTCCACGAAATTGTTCCTTTGCATCACAGGGAAGCTCACAAACTCAAAGAAGTAGCTCGGTTTATTGTATAATCGAAGATAAACTATAAAAACACAGCCTTGTGTACATTTACCAAGCATGTGAACTAATGGGGAAAAATAGTCCAGGAAAAGATTACTCCAGCTTCCGAGCAGGGCGCTGGCCTTCTAATTCCTGCCTAGAGGAATCCCGGCTCAAGACCCGACTCCGTTCATGCCTCCGGCTTAAATATAATATTTCTACTTAAAGGTCTTCCATATTTCCGAATATAGAAGGCTTCGACCTAACAACCGACTACAACTAAGCAATAAAAGGGGAGCACCCTAGAATAAGAGATTGAAAATTAGAGACTAAGTAAATAGACCTGGGCTGCTATAACTAGGGCTTATACACCAAAATGTTGTCGTTACTGCTCATACCATCAATCAAATCTCTCATTCAGTCTTGATTCTAATCTCTTTATCGTTTACTTACTGATCCGTAGTACCTTCAAAGATCCCACCTAAAAGTACTCTAACAGTTTGGCGCTAAAAAGAGGGGAGGGGGTGGTGGTGGAAATCTAAGCTATATGACAATGAAAGTAATTCAACAAGATGAGCGGCCACATGCCACCACGACCAAAACCTAGCTGCAAGATCAAATAGATGCTTTGGAAAGTCAAGTTACTGAGCTACACAAATATCGAGACACAGTTGCAGACAATCCATAACTTCTCTCAGAAGTTCAAGTCTTGAAGAACACACAATATGAAAACTCCAAGCTGTTGGAGAAAAGCGTAGAGAAACTCTCGCAGATCGAAGCCGTGAACTTAGTTTTCCGTGAAGAGAATCAAGCTCATTACACAGCAAAAAAACAACCAAAGAAAGTTTCAAACTCGACCCCGACTAGTGCAACCTCTAGAAACTCCGATAGAAGAAGGAAAGGACAGTCGACCGGCTTCACCATTGAATGAAGGCGCCACTACAAGAGCTGACTGACATGGGTGTGTTTATTGTTGTAGCAGGGGTATGAAAATCCTAAACAATTAACTATCAAATTAAGCTCAATCTTAACACACAAATAATACTCTTGCCAAGAGAGATCAAGTGTAGTACTTAGGGATCGAATCCATAGAGAGCAAAGACACACAATAGATTTCTTATTTCTAAAGACTAAGCTAGGTAGATATATATATATATATATATATATATATATATATATATATATATATATATATTAGTAATAAACAATCAATTAATGAAATATTCCTTATCAAGAGGTATAGATGCAATATGGAAATAGGATAATATGTAAATATAGAAATATGCTATTAAACTAACTAAATGCAAATCTAAATACGCTAGATCTAGGGTTTCAAGCTTAATTGATTATAGGGAATAAAAAGCACGTAAATGTAAATATTCTAGTACTCAAATATTAACTATTCTGACCCAATTGACTCCAACTCTCGTATGCGAGCAAAAGGAAAGACCTGATGTCTGATCGACGACTAAGGCCTGATGTCGATCGACGGTGAAATCAGAAGGAAGTATGAACGAGATTTGAGAAGTTTACCAAGATAATTAGACCAGCTCTCGCATGCGCCTAGCAACCTAGTTCAATGGATTCTATTATGGCACAAAACTTACTCTCTTAGTCGTCTATGTCCTATTTTCGAGATCCTAGTTAGCTACTCTAGAATGCAAGAATGAAGCACAACTCTATTGATGAATATTAACTTAACCTAGAAATCCTACTTTTGGTCAAATCCATGATTGCTATCATTCAACCCTAAATCTAGTTGATAAATACTCATACATAATCAAAGAGAGAAAATTAGTCTGAATATAATGCATATATAAAATACTCGGGTTCCAATACAAATCTCCCTAAGGAGTTATGAATCTTCTCCCCTAATACGATAATATAAAACTAAACTCTCAAGAACATTATCTCCTCTCCTTTTTTCTCTGTAATACATGAATCATAAATATAATTCATATTATTATTCATTAACTCCTTAGGGATATTTGTATTGGAATCACAATATCTTATTTATGCATTATATTCAGATTCTTATTCTCACTTTGATTATGGCTCACTAGTTTTCAACTAGATTTAGGGTTGAATGATAGCAATCATGGATTACCCCAAAAGTAGAATTCCTAGGTTAAGTTAATATCCATCAATTGAGTTGTGCTTAATGCTTGCATTCTAGTGTAGCTAACTAAGATCTCCAAAGTAGGACATGGACGACTACGAGAGTAGGTTCTGTGCCAGAATAGACTCCATTGAACTAGGTTGTTAGGCGCATGCGAGAGCTGGTCTAATTATCTTTATGAACATATCATATCTCGCTCACACTTCCTTCTAATTTCACCGTCGTTCGACACCAGGCCTTAGCCGTCGATCAATGGTCTTTCCTTTTGCTCACATACGAGTTAAAAGGGTCAGAATAGTTAATATTCGAGTTCTAGAATATTTACATATTCGTGTTTCTTATTCCCTATAATTCATTGAGCTTGAAACCCTAGATCTAGAATACTTACATTTGCATCTAGTTAGTGTGTTATTTTCATATTTACATTATTAGCATAATTCCATATTTATACTATTAACATATTTCCATACTGCATCTACACCTTCCAATAAGGAATATTTCCTTACATTGATTACTTGTTACCAATATATATACAATCACCTAGCTTAACCATTAGAAATAAGAAATCTATTGTGTGCCATTGTTCTCTGTGGATTTGATCCCTAAGTACTACACTTGATCTCTCCTGGCAAGGGTATTGTTTTGTGAGTTAGGATTAAATGTTAATTTGATAGTTAATTGTTTAAGATATTTATATCCTTCTAGAACAATAAACACACCCATGTCAAATTTGGCGCCGTTGCCGGGAACATTGATCGCCATTAGATTAAGTTTTAGGGTTTAGTCTAGGTTTGTTTTACTTTCAAGTTACTGATTTTTCTTTTTCTTTGTTTTTCAGGTGCATGCAAAAGAGTACCAGGAGCAATAAAGGACAAGAATTACTATTCCCAGACCCGCAGAAACTCGAACGTACGATCCTCAAAGAAATACGACAAGCATCGTTCGCCGGCATCTACTCAGCGTCGACTAACACTTCTTTATGGATAACACCGGTCGACATTGAGCACTTAGCATCTTTCAACAACATCTCACCCGCATCGATCGACGACAGCAGATGAGTTCAGATGGTTGCACCTATAATTGTGGTTCAGAATGAGAATGAAGACTTGTATGAACTCAATGATCATCTGCGTATCTGCGTGATCCCTGATACAGAAGCAGAAGCAGAAGCAGAAGCAGAAGCAGACGCTGCGATACCTCAACCTGAAGCTAACGCCCAAGCTGCTCAGAGAACGCTGGCTGACTACAATCGTCCAGACCAATTCTACATCAACAGATCCACCATTCGTCCTCAAGCTTTTCAGAGAAATGATTTTGAAATCAAGCCCGCTTTCTTCAGACTTGTAGCGCAGACACCTTACCATGGGTTGCGACATGAGAACCCTATGGATCATCTAGAGCGACTTGAGGATCTAGTGACTGCTATTAAAGCCAATGGAGTCCGTGAGGACTATCTTTTCTGTAAGCTCTTTAAATATTCACTTGCTGGAGAAGCCTCTTATAGCCTTAAGCAACTACCACCAGGATCCCTGACATCCTGGACTGACATCAAAAACGCTTTCT
This sequence comes from Moricandia moricandioides, assembly GCA_905132885.1. Classification (NCBI taxonomy): domain Eukaryota; kingdom Viridiplantae; phylum Streptophyta; class Magnoliopsida; order Brassicales; family Brassicaceae; genus Moricandia; species Moricandia moricandioides. Next base: position 42,205 of record CAJHQQ010000422.1, read on the forward strand.
TGCGTAACTTCTTTGATGACGCAAGAGCAGGAGATCAGATGAGCAAGATTGCTACTTTTTCACAAGAACCTTCAGAGTCTTTCAGGAACTCGTGGATCAGATTCAAGTCATATCAGAGAGACTGTCCACATCACGGGTTCAACGAAGTGCAAATTCATAGTACTTTCTTCAGAGGTATTGGATTACAATATCAGATGGATTTGGACACATCGAGTGAGGGAAGTTTAACCACCATAAGCCCTGAAGAAGCTACCAGATTGATTGAGAATTTGGCATCTAGCAGTAGCACCAAGAACACTGACTCTGAGAGAAGAAAATCAGGTCCATCTGTAAGCAAGGAGCAGATTGAAGAGGTCACGGAAAAACTGGATAGTGTTTAGAGATTTTTCAAGAAGCAGGTTACTTTTACAAAAGTGGAAGAAATTGAATCTGGAGAAGATGAGACTGAAGAAGAGGATGTAAACTACATTGATGGGAATAGTTTCCAAAAACAAGGAATTTCAGGCTTCAATAGGAACTCCTATGGTACTGGTCAAAGGAGTAACTTTAAGCAGAATTCGCAACGAAGGCCCTTCACCAACAACAAGACTTATGGATCTTCCTACTACCAGAATCCTCCTCCAGAAGTTCAGAAAAGGAAGATTGAAGCAATGGTTGACAGAGTTTTAGAGTGACATCAGAAGGTGACTGTGGATTTCAATGGAAAGATAAATGGTATGTACCTCAACCTCAATACCAAGTTCGAAAACCTCAGCACTCTTGTGAAGAAATTGGAGAATCAAGTTATGCAAACAAGTGAGAACATTAAGAAGCATGAAAGCTTGATTAAGGAGAAAATCGAGGCCGGACAAAGGCACCACGTCAATGCATTGATTGATTATGATTTCTAGCAGGAACTAAAGAGAGAGAAGCCCCAAGAAAGCAATTTTCGTGTGGAAAATTTCGTATCACTCGGCACTTCTCATTCGCATCGATCGACACCAACCTGAGAGAACGATCGACGGTGAAACCTACAGCATCAGTGGCTTCGTGTGAATCGACTGACATCGATCAATACTGTTCTCGTGACATCGACCGACAGAGTGATAGAGGAATTGATCGACAGTACACACTTACCATCGATCGACAGGAGAGAAACCCAGTTTGACCACCAAACCTCAATGCGAGTTTGATTGTACGTCCGATCGTCACAGCTTCAGAACAGAATACATACACATCTGAAGCTATGGGTACTGATAGAGAAGATGAGGGACAATCAAAGAGGAGACCAAATATCCCCAAACATCAACACAGAGAAGCCAATGAAAAGGAGATAGATAACTTTGCTAAATGAGTTTTTAAAATTCCTCTAGATATTTCTTTTGATGAGGCTTATTATACTCACAGATTGTGGATGTTTTTAGGAAAATAAGGGAGACATATGATGATATAGAGATAATGTTCAATCACCTCAAAGAGAAGATGAAGCAGAAGTGATCCTGGAAAATTCGTGGTTCCATGCTTTATCAAAGGAAATAAATATCCCAACGCCCTTTGTGACACTGGATCTTCAGTGAGCATTATGCCGAACTCTATGGGAGAGGATCTGAACCTCAAAGTGGAACCCTCCAACGATTCTTTTACATTCGTAGACTGCTCAAGAGTGAAATCAGGTGGGATGGTAAAAGATGTTCCAGTGCAGATCAAGAATACCTTAGTTCCAACAGACTTTCATGTGATGGACCTCAGGATAGATTGAAACTTTTCTCTACTACTTGGGAGAGCATTCATGGCTACTGTTGGAACCATATGCGATATGAAGTTAAACAGGTTGTCTCTATCTCAAATTGATCAAAATATTTTTTATGAACTTGTCAAGAATAAGAACAAGGCTACCCTGATCGAATTGTACAATGATGCATAGCTTGTGGCCACATGCTTCTGCGATTACAAGTTCAGTGAGGAATCAGAAGAAGGAGCATCGATCGACACCCTAACCTAACCCATCGATCGACGGCCTTACAGTTAACCAATCAATCGACACCCACCCTATAAAATCGATCGACACTGAAACATCCGAACAAGTCAACACTTACCATGGTGATTTCAAGTACAACACAACCTACCTCGAGTACGACGAAGACTACAAAGAAGAAGAAACGATTGAATACCGAGGGACTGCTATGGAAGAGGCTGGTGTTTTTCATGTTTCCCATCAACCTAGAAAATCAACATCGGTTGACGACAACAATACACCATCGATCGATACTGAGATTGAAGTAGAAACCGAACGAGATACAACTACAGAACATGAAAGGCAATATGGTTATCTACAACCAGATGAGTTCGGTATTATGAGAGATCCAGATGGTAATGCAAGAGCTATGGATGGCAGAATTCTACATGTCACGAAGAAAGATGTGGCAGATATACTTGCAATGGCTAATCGAGCATAGATCGATGGTCCACATACACCATCGATCGACACCAATCCAGAATGCCAAGGATACAATAGAACTTACAAAGAACACAATGTAGATTACAGCGAGGAAGAACTGATTGAGTCTGGTGGCATGGCACTGGAAGAAGCTGGCTGGGTAATGAACACGAGAGTGGGAAATCAAGCATCAATCATCGCAAACCTTGGCCATCGAACGACATCAAATGAAAACCTGAACAACTACTTGGAAAAGAAGATACATGAGATGGTTATCTCAGACCAGATGAGTTTGGAATTTTTAAGGATACAGAAGGACGTGCACGAGATCTTTATGGGAGAATTCTCAATCTACCTAAGGAGGATGTACCAGACGCCCTTGTTATGGCTAATGGATCAGCAAATGTATTTAGACAACAACAACCGACATCGATCGACGAACAGGTAGGCATCGATCGACAGCAAGGAGCGGAAGCACGAGCTGATCCACACTCAAACATCGATCGACAACAAGAAGGATGCATCGAGCGATACCACCATTCCATGATTCCTTGAGTTCTGTACATCTAACATCTTTAGTTCAGAAAGTCCCGGCGCGATTAGTTGGATAAATCCCCTACTGATATCCTGTCGCGTGAAGTATGGAACGAGAACTTTTGATGCTGATGGCAGAAGAATTTTCTTTTGGGAAAAGAAAGATGAGTATGGCATCTACGGAGATGAGAATGGTATTGCACGCGTTATAGATGGAAGAATTGTGAATGTGCAAGAAGAAGATATCAGAGCAGTTTTAGAGAGAGCTACTATGTTTGAGTACAATTACATATGTTTTCCTGAACATGCATCAAAGATCGCTATGTCCAGGCAGAAATAAGAAACATACAAAAGAGAAGAGATTAACGATCTTGTGAATGAGATCTAGAAAGCTCAAGAGATGTCATTAGAATATTTCTGCAAGAGGCTTGATGATGTCTACTATCCTATACACTAGTGCCTTACCGGTTTGACTAAACGCATGGATGAGATGAAGCAAGATTTGGATAATGTTCAAATACAGCATGCGAGTAGACCAGATAGAGTGACATTGATTGACGGAAGCATCATGCCATCGATCGATACTGATTTCGATAGACAAAAGTACGCAGCAGAAAAACAATTAGAAGATCGGTTCAATGAGAGTGATTTTTCTGAGAAACTGCTGAAAGAAGATATTTCTCAAAAATTGGAGGATATATCAGAGACTACAGTTGCCAGACTTAGAATGCTACAGCGCAGTATTGAGAATCTACAAAAGGGAATGCATTTAGTGGAGGTTACTAAGGAGATCATAAAGAATGAGAAAACTAGAGGAGATGAAGCAATGAGAAGCTTCGTTGGTACATGGTTTTAGAAGAGCAAAGAATATGTAGACACTTCTTTTCCAAGTGTTGATCCACCTCCATTCTACTCAAAAATTTCAAAACGTCGAGCTTAAGACAATAACCAAGGCTGAGTGGGAGGCATATACTACTATTTATTTATACTAATATTTATTTTGAGTTTTATTTTTTTTCTACTAACTATTTATGTTACCATTGATCGACACCATAGAGGCACCATCGGTCGATACTGGATCGCGACCATCGATCGACCAAACCCGCCTACCATCGATCGACACTCTCTTACAGAGAGAGAGTTATCAAGTTCTATAATTAAGCTATTTACTTATGATTTGATTTTTCCTAACAAATCCGGGGCGGATTACACTGGGGACAATGTTATTTAAGTATGGGGAGGTTCGCTAATGTTATTTTATTGTTTTGAGTGTTATTTACTATATATATATATATATAAGTTTTTCAAAAATATTTATGGAGTCAAGGAGAGGACTATGATCAAAATTTATTATTGACTAAACAAACTTTAGCACCATTCTTAGAAGGTTGTTTGCTGAGATTACTAGATATACCAAAGTGGATCATCTTGCTGCTATATCACACTAGCTTAGAAAGTTTGAAGGAACCAAAGCTGATTTCCAACACTAATCCTGACATTATTCGCTTGATTTGGGATTTGGTATACACTGGATTGGATTCCTTCTACAAGTCTGGAAGGTAAAAGTCTATGTGCTTTTGATTCCCCTCTCTCTCCCTTTCAGATAAAAAAAGGAGTCGAACATGATTTGGTGGCTACAACCATTAAAGCTTGATTCATATGATCCTAGAAAGAGATAAAGGTCAAAAAGAAGTGACCAGGAATTGGTGGCAAAAACCATTAGTGTTTGATTCATGGAAACCTGTCCAAATATCTCAGTCAATTAAAAAATAAAATGATACCCTATAAAAAAGGGAGACATTGACTGAGAAGAAGTGAGAAGAGAGAGAGGAAAGCAATAAGAGAAGACTACATGTGTGTTCAGATACTTACAGAGGAAAGAGTCCATATATCCTTTGATCGATACTCCCAAGGTAACTGCAAAGAAATGAAATCAGTAAAGGGGCGAGTCAGACTAGTATTCGATAAGTTGTTGATAGAATGAATTTGTTGCTATACTAGGATAGGGTATATAAAGTTTCTCTATGATTGACTTGATAGGATGTGGTTGAAACAAAGTAAGGTGACAGTTATACTTAGATATTATGTGAGTCTTCGCTTTTCAAAACCTCTTTCACAGGCTTGTTTGCTTGCACATGCTTGTTTGCTTGAGGACAAGCAAAAGGTTTAGTCTAGGGGAGTTGATATAGCCTATTTATTACCAGTTTTAGTCCATGTTATAGTGATAAAGGATTTTACTCTATCCTAATCAAAGTAGTATAGATGAGTGTCAATCCAATCCTAAGTGATCATGATGCAATGAGAATGCAAGTATAAACTTAATCTAATTGCAATCAGTTTAGATGTGTGGGTTGAAGTAACGAAAGAACACAAGTGTGAAACTAGAATTATAAATCATTTGGGAGACAAAGAACCCATGGGTAAGGACTTTGACTTTGGGTGATCGAGACCTAAGATAGATGGTTAAGGTTATAAACAATCCGGTTCTACTAGTATAGACGCACCATTAAACTAGTTCTTTATCAAGATAAAAGTTCATTTGCTTTCAATCACTAAACATCAAATGTCTCTGGTCTAGTTAAATCAAGCAATCATTAAGAGAAGGTCTATTGACGATCCAAACTTCCCTAACATCAATTGTCCTTCAAGATATGCGTAAGCTACTTGCTATGTTTAACTAGGCTGTCATGTTGAGTTCTAAACAGGTGTTCTTTACGAGGTAATAACATTCTCGCTCCCTATGCAGAATGAATGCAATCTATATGCTCTAGACTCGATCCTAACGATGAAAATATGCAACCTAGATGATTCTTTTGTTGTTTTTAAATTTTCTCAATTTTTTTTTAGAATGCACAATGCAACTCAAATGGTGAAATGCTTATGCAAACAAGGAAAAATAATAAAATGATTAGACATGGTACCTCCCCCCCCAAACTAGAACAACACAGTCTTTGTGTAATCAAGAGAGAGGGAGATACCGAAAAGACAATGAGTATTTACAAGGATAGAGGTGTGGGGATACTTCAAAATGATTTGGAGGCAGTGTCCTCGTCCCCGCTTCTGCCATCGCCGTCGTCACCTTGTTCTATCCCGAAGCTTTCTTCTTCCTCGTCGGAGGAATCTGTGTCTAAACGCCCCTTTCCATGACGAGATTGGCGCCGAGGTCCTGGAGAGGAGGTCTCAGCCATGATGAAGTCCTCAGCCTTACAACCTCCTATCCATGCTCTAACTAGCACGTCGATGACTTTCTTCATGAATCGTGCTGAGGATGCAGCGTTCTTCCTAACTGTCCTCTTAAGCGCTTTGTATTTGGCGGACAGCTTTTGAATGGTCATGTCCTGGATCATGTTCCACCCCGCAAGCTTCCCAATGTACTCGTGGGTATGACGCAGAGGACCCTTCGGAAGGGCTCCAGTATGGGGTGTGAAGTGATAGTGGGAAGGATCATAGAGCGTATCCTCCTCTTCTTGGATCTCAGGTGCATCTCGTGAAGTGGATGAGCGGACTGGTGCTGTAGTAGCAGTGGCAGCAGCAGTAGATGAAGATGGAACCGCAGCTGACCGTCTCGCTGGTCTCCTACGATTGGGGATGGTTTCAAGTGGACCGTGTGGTCCAAGCTGAAGGTTTGTAGGGATGTCGAATGAGATGTTGTGCCTGCTACGTACCATGAGGACTCGCGGGTTTGGTAGGAGAAGCTCTTTGTGGTGAAAGTCGATGTAGAAGGAGTAGACGTGCTGGCCCTGGAACATCCCCGAAAGAAATTTGGTCCTCTTCATGTAAGGACCAACCATGTATAAGGGCTCCTGAGGGGTCTCGCTCTGTAGGTGAACTCTTGCGGCCTGGAGCAATGGTGTGATCAGACTACCTATGCTCAGCTGAGGCGTGCTGTTGTGGTTTGTCCACGCCCAATGCTGATAATAGTTGAGTCTCCTCACGAAGAAACCCCCACTCTCCCAAAACCTGAGTAAACATCTTCTTCATCTCTGTACATCGCGTCCTTCCCAAACAATGGTATAAGGGCCATGGCAATCATTGTCAGCTCATCGTCCAGAACATTCCCAGATTCCCGGCGAGCAAAGAGCGTGTTACCAAAGATGCGATGTACATATCTGACAACTGGGTTCATGATACTTGAGTTCTTGTTCCTTTGGGGGTCATGAGCAAATTCTGCGATTAGAGGCCAGACCTTGTCGGGGATGTTGTAGTTTCTGGGGAGATCGCTGAGCCTATCATTCTTAAACCCCATAGCATCGCTGATTTCTTTGTAGCTCAGCTTGTATAACTTCCCTCGAAGCTTGAACTGAATCCGCCCATACCCAAATTCGAGTGGTCCATCGCTAAGGCGAAAGACCTCCACTGATGAGAGGAAGTGGCATAAAGCATTCACGTAAAGAGGTTGTACTTCCATCGTGAGGAGAGACTGCAATCCCATGCTCTCTAGTAGCTGAAGAACGCCATCATAGAGCCCAGTTTCCTGAAGGAATATCGGGCAGGGGAATCTCGTTGGTGCCCATGCGAGATCGTTGTGGAGATGACTGAGCAGCTGGGCTTTTGTTGGGATGACTGATTTATCCCTTTCCTTCGCTATTCCTTTCCCCTTCCCTTTCTTAGCTGGCCTTGGCGGGACCTCATATTCGGTATCAGTCGGGGCTTGAAGACCTTCTTCAATTTCCCTTTCAATCTCTTCAGCTTTCCTTCTTTCTTGCTCAGCTTCTTCCTGAGACCTCCGTGATGGAATTCCGCTTCTGGTGGGTCGCGATGATCGTGTTCTTGCAATTTGTACCTGAAACGAAACACTCAAGGTAACACTAAGCTATTCAAAATAAGCATTTCAATCACCGATATGAATCAATCACTCGCCAAAATGACTGCAAAGTGAGTTACAATGAAAAAATCTCCTAACAGTAGACTTAGAACACTTAATTGGAATCAATTCAAGCAAAATCAACCATTTTCCCCAAAAATTTTTTATATCAAGAACACGAAGAACCCTAATTCCTAAGTTCTCAATTCACACTCAATCTCAACAAAATTTATCAATCCAAAGCCACAAACAAGCATACTAGAACATGGGTAACTAGTTTAAAACAAAAAATCGGGCATGCAACAACTTTTCAAAAGTTCGATAATTTTCCATGAAAAAGAATCAGCCCGAAAATTTCATACCGTTGCTTGATTGAGTGTAGAGATGGGAGATATGGGAGTTTCAGACAATTTCCGAGTGATAGCAAGTGGAATCAAGGAATTTGATGAAGGATTGGGGAAGTTGGGACTTTGTGTTCTTGGGAGAGTTTTTGAGTTTTTGTTTTAGGGGAATGGGGGGTTGAGAGAGAGAGAGAGAGAGAAATAAGGGTCGGGGGTGTTGGGTTCGGGCTGGTTAGGGTGAAAATCGGGTTCAGTTCACTTGGAACGAACCGATTTCACGAAGAAGAAGACTTACCTGGGTTGTGTAGCGACTTCGGTTGGTCGTTACACGAAGTCGCTACGCCTCCCGCAGAACTCACCTCGAAACGTAGCAACTAGACGTGGTCGCTACGGATGGTCGCTACGCTCCCCGCATAAAGCCGTAGCGACATGTTCTGGTCGCTACGGTGTGGTCACTACGGTACTTGGGATTTTTCCTCGTGACCTCCCTTGGGGACCGTAGCGGCTTGCTGTGGTCGCTACGGGTGGTCGCTACGCCTCCCACAAAGCCCTGTAGCGACTTCGTGTGGTCGCTACGCTTGGTCGCTACATGCGTTTAACATTTTGAAATCTTTGCCAAGCGCTTCCCTCCACCTGATCAACTTTCATCCTGAAAGAATTCACCCAGATGTATCAAGTAGTCCAAAAGAAATGTAAACTAAATAAAACAAAAATATGTACAAAGATAAACATGGGATTTCCTCCCAAGTGAGTTTGTTTAAAGTCTCTAGCTTGACTCTCTCTCTGTTAGTTAAGTAAAGTCTGGATCGGAGAGTGGAATCGAAGTTCCTTCCTCCTCACTTGAAATCCCCAAGTAGAGCTTAACTCTTTGTCCGTTGACGGTGAAATCTCGTCCATCCTTGCTCCACAGGACTATTGCTCCATAAGGTTTTACTTCTTTAATCTTGAAAGGACATGACCATCTGGACTTAAGCTTCCCAGGGAACAGCTTTAATTGGGAGTTGTAGAGCAGCACCTGATCCCAAGCTTTAAACTCTCTCTTAAGGATTATCTTGTCATGAACAACCTTAGTCTTTTCCTTGTAGATCGCTGAGCTTTCATAGGCAACAAGACGTAACTCATCAAGTTCACTCAACTGAATCAATCTCTTCTCCTGGGCTGTCTTGATGTCAAAGTTGAGAAGTTTGACTGCCCACAAGGCTTTGTATTCAAGCTCCACTGGAAGATGACAAGCTTTTCCATAAACCAGGTTGAAAGGTGTGGTTCCTATAGGAGTTTTGTAGGCTGTCCTATAAGCCCATAGTGCATCGTCAAGCTTGTTGGACCAATCTTTCGTTGTTGTCCCCACTGTCTTTTCCAGGATTGACTTGATTTCTCTGTTGGAGATTTCCACTTGTCCGCTCGTTTGAGGATGGTATGGAGTTGCCACCTTGTGTTTAACACCATTCTTTTTGAGAAGATTCTCAAACAGCTTGTTGATGAAGTGAGAGCCTCCGTCACTGATCAAAACTCTAGGCATCCCAAACCTTGGAAAGATAATGCTCTTGAACATCTTTAGAACCACCTTAGCATCACTGGTTGGACTTGCGATAGCTTATACCCATTTCAACACATAGTCAACAGCTACCAGGATGTAAGCGTTTCCAAAGGAGGATGAAAATGGTCCCATGAAATCGAGGCCCCATACATCAAATACTTCAACTTCCAAGATAGGGTTCTGAGGCATCTCATTCCTTTTTGTGATATTCCCCCTTCTCTGGCATGAATCACACTTTGAGACAAAATTTTGTGTGTCCTTGAACATGTGTGGCCACCAAAATCCCGCTTGTAGAACCTTAGCAACAATCTTAAAGTTGGCAAAGTGACCTCCATAGGATGATCCATGACAATGTTCAAGGATTCCTTCAACCTCTCCTTCAGCTACTACTCTTCTATAGAGTTGATCCCTACATAGTATATAGAGATATGGTTCATCCCAGTAGTACCTCTTCACATCCTTATAGAACTTCTTCTTAGCATATCCTTCTAGTCCCAAAGGTTCCTTTCCACAAGCCAAGTAGCTCACCAAATCAGCGTACCATGGTTCTTTCTCTTCAGTTGCTTTGATCTCCTCAAGCTTCTTCCCAGTCTCACAAAGCTTCATAACCACTTTGATGGGCATACTCTGCTCTTCTGGAAGATTTTTGTCGATAGGAATACCACAATCAACTTTCATTCTAGACAAATGATCAGCTACTCCATTCTCAACTCCGGGTTTGTCTTTTATCTCAAGATCAAATTAATGTAACAACAAAATCTACTTCAACAGTCTTGGCTTAGCATATTTCTTTGCCAAAAGGTGTCTTAGCGCAACATGATCAGTGTAGACTATCACCTTGGCGCCTACCAAATAGCTTCTGAACTTTTCGAAAGCAAACACTATGGCAAGAAGCTCTTTTTCTTTGGTAGCATACTTCATTTGAGCATCGTCAAGAGTCCTACTTGCATAGTAGATGACATGAGTCTTCTTATCTTTTTTCTGCCCCAAGCCTGCTCCCACAACATAATCACTAGCATCACCCATAATCTCAAAAGGAAGTTCCCAATCTGGTGGCTGAACTATGGGGGCACTAATAAGTTCATTCTTCAGCTTCTTGAAAGCCTCAAGACATTCCTCATCAAAGTCAAAGACAGCTTCTTTGCATCGTAGTTTGGTCAGCGGTCTAGCTATCTTAGAGAAGTCTTTGATGAACCTCCTACAGAACCCGACATGGCCTAGAAAGCTTTTGATGTCTTTTACCGATCTTGGTGGAGCTAACCCAATCATCACGTCAATCTTCGCTTTATCCACTTTGATTCCTCTCTCTGAGATCTTGTGTCCCAGAACGACCATTCTTTCACCATGAAGTGACACTTTCCCTAATTGAGCACAAGGTTCGTCTCTTCACATCTTCTCAAACCGTGCATAAATTAGACAAACACACAGAAAAAGAAGATCCATACACAGAAAAATCATCCATAAAGACCTCCACCATATCCTCAATAAGATCAGAGAATATAAACATCATTGCTCTTTGGAAAGTTGCTGGTGCATTACATAGCCCAAATGGCATCATGCGATAGGCAAAGGTACCATAGGGGCATGTGAAGGTTGTCTTTTCCTGATCATTGGTATGTATGGCTATTTGGAAGAAACCTGAGTATCCATCAAGAAAACAATAGTATGGGTGGTTTGCAAGTCTCTCAAGCATTTGATCAATGAATGGCAAAGGAAAATGATCATTTCTAGATGCAACATTAAGTTTTCGGTAGTCAATGCACATTCTATGACCAGTTATGGTTCTTGTGAGTATCAATTCATCCTTATCATTCTTTATGACAGTGATACCACCTTCTTGGGAACTACATGCACAGGAGATACCCAAGTACTATCAAAAATAGGGTAAATCACTCCAGCATCCAAGAGTTTAATAATCTATTTCTTAACAACATTTTTCAAGTTGGGATTCAACCTTCTTTGATGCTCTATAGAAGTCATTGATTCATCCTCTAGATGTATCCTATGCATGCACAAGGAAGGTGATATCCCTTTGATGTCTTCAGGTGAGTAGCCAATTGCTTTTATATACTTTTTAAGCTCATTTAAAAGTTTAGACAATTCTTTTTCGTTTAGTTGGCTACTCACAATAACAGGATAGGTGTTATTAGTACCAAGAAATACGTACCTTACACCAAGGGGAAGGGGTTTAAGCTCCACTTTGGGTGCCTTGAGCTCTCTCCAATCATCTTGTGGAAGGTCTTCTTGTAAGGCGGTTGAGGCAACATGGTAAACAGCTTTAGACATCTCTTGGAAGTTGTCTACTCCATTCAATCTCTTGTGAGAATCTAACATTCTCATGTACTCTTTTCTCTCCTTTTCCTCAAGCGCCATCTCTTCCAGGAACTCATCAGTTAAAGCATCCATAGCCTCAATGTAGAAGGTTTGCCCTTGAATGGTAGGTTTTTTCATCATCTCCTCAACATCAAAGTTAAGAGTGTTCCCCTCTCCAAGATGAAGATCAATCTTACCATCCTTAACATTAACAATAGCTCCAGCAGTAGCTAAAAATGGTCTTCCTATAATCAACGGGTCCCTAGGCTCTTCATCCATCTCAAGCACCACAAAATCAGTTGGTATCTCACAGTTTCCAACCATTACCGGTAGATCTTCTAGAATGCCTATAGGGAGCTTAACAGAGCGATCGGCCAGCACTAGAGAGATTCTACACTTCTTGTAATGTGTAAAGCCAAGCTTCTTCGCAATAGACAAAGGCATGAGGCTGACACTTGCCCCCAAGTCACATAGACATCTTTGAAATGAAAGTGTACCAATGGCGCAAGGTAAAGTGGAACTTCCTGGATCTTCAAGCTTCTTTAGAAGAGTCAACCTTTGAATAATGACACTACACTCATGACTAAGAACCATTATGCATTCCATCTCCTTCTTCTTCTGATTTATAACATCCTTCAAGAACTTGTTGTATTGAGGAATCAACATGAACGCATCAATAATGGGCATGGTAATCTGAACCTCACTCATTTGCTTGTCAAACAGGGCTTTGTACGTCTCCAAAAGTTGTTTCTTGAAACTGCCCGGAAACGAAAGTCTTGGCTAATAGAGAGGGGGAATGAACGTAAACTGTGTTGAGGAAGAGGTGATGTTATCTTTGTTCGATGCTTTCTTTTCCTCCTCAGCTTTTCCTTTGCCTCTAGCCTCAACAATCTTTTCCATGATATCCTCATTGGTTTTCTCATAAAAAATTACAACCTCATCCTCTAGATTGATGGCTACCTCCCCACCTTGTTTCTCATCATCCTTGAGGAGAACTCTTGAAGGTAACTCGCTACCACTTCGTAACGTGATTGAGTGCATTGTCTCCTTAGGATTCTGCTGAGATTTTCCAGGTAAGGATCCAGTGGGTCTCTTAGAGTTGGAGCTCATTGTGGCGAATTGATTCTCCAATGCTTTGAATTTGTTGTTGAGCTCATTGTAACTCCCATCAATCTTTGTGTGGATGTTTTTGAACTCATCTCCAATAGCTTTCTCATTTCTCGCTTGAGATTCGAGGAGCTGCTTAAACATAGATTCCACACTTGTATCTCTAGGTTGAGCTTGTTGAGAACTTCCTTGACCTTGAGTAGACTGATTGCCTTTGGGTGGAAAGCCTGGAGGATATGGTTGTTTGGGTGGGTAACCATTTTGCTGGTAGTTGTTTGGGTACTGGGGCTTGTTTGGAAAGGGGTTTGGGTAGGGAAAGTTGGGTTCTTTCCTGTACCACTGTCCGTTAGCGCTGATAAGACATAGATCATGTTGTCCCTCCAAACAATCAACTTCATTAACCTCTAGAGCTTCTTCTTGGCCTGTCTTGCCAACAAAGTTCACATTTTCCTGTTTAGCTCTATCCAGAAGAAGCATGTCAAGTTTATCCTGGAGAGATTTCAGTTCTTTTCTTGTATTGGAGTCTTCGCCACCTCCACCTTGGTTATGCCTGTTGCAGTCATCATTGTACACAGAATCACTTTGCACCATGTTCTCAACAAGTTCCATGCCATCATGAGCTGTTCTACCCAAGAAGAAACCATTACTTGCAGTGTCTAGCATGCTTCGATACTTAGGCAGAACTCCTCTGTAGAAAGTGCTCAGGATACTCTCATTATTAAAGCCATGATGTGGACATTGTGTTAAGTAGCTCTTGAACCTTTCTCATGCTTCAGCAAAACTCTCAAGGTTCTTTTGTTGGAATCCAAAAATCTCATTTCTCAACTTAGCAGTTCGGGAAGAGGAGAAGAACTTATTAAGGAACAAACGCTTGCTTTCTTCCCAAGTTTCAATGGATCCCCGAGGTAGACTCTTTTCCCATAAGTTCGCTTTATCTTCCAAAGAGAAGGGAAACAATCTTAGTTTGAAAGCATCTTCGGAAATACCATTGATCTTTGTTGTGCCACATAACTTGTCAAAGTTATCAAGGTGGTCTAGTGGATCCTCCAAAGCAAGACCATGGTATTTGTTAGCTCGAATCCTGCTGATCAAACTTGACTTGATCTCAAAGTTGTTGTTCTCCACACGTGCTCTGATACCAGCCCTGTTCCCATGGATATTGGGCTGGTCATATGTTCCGATCGCCCGAGCTTGGCGTGGAGGATGTTGTTGCCTAAGGTTTGCAGCTCCTTGGCCTTGTGCATCTTGAGGTTGTGGCCCATTATTGTCAAATCCATTGGGACCTTCTTGATGAGGGTTATGCTGGTTGACATCCATTTCGAACTCCAACCTATCGAAAGGAATCAGCTGTTATTCTCTTCTCTTTCTTGCTAACTCTCTCTCTAGACCCCTGATGTTGTCTACTCGTGGAACAAGGTCTATTGGTCCTCTGCTGCGCAAGTTCATACACCTTTGATTCAAAGAGAAATGAAGAAAGTGTGTTAGTAAGCAAAAAAAAAGAAAATAAGACTTAGTCTCAAGTTATGACTAAATCTCACAGTCACAATCAACTTAGAACTGACAACGGCACCAAATTTGATAAAGGATTTTACTCTATCCTAATCAAAGTAGTATAGATGAGTGTCAATCCAATCCTAAGTGATCATGATGCAATGAGAATGCAAGTATAAACTTAATCTAATTGCAATCAGTTTAGATGTGTGGGTTGAAGTAACGAAAGAACACAAGTGTGAAACTAGAATTATAAATCATTTGGGAGACAAAGAACCCATGGGTAAGGACTTTGACTTTGGGTGATCGAGACCTAAGATAGATGGTTAACGTTATAAACAATCCGGTTCTACTAGTATAGACGCACCATTAAACTAGTTCTTTATCAAGATAAAAGTTCATTTGCTTTCAATCACTAAACATCAAATGTCTTTGATCTAGTTAAATCAAGCAATCATTAAGAGAAGGTGTATTGACTATCCAAACTTCCCTAACATCAATTATCATTGGTTAAGCAAGTAAAGAGACTTATCGCTTTGGTTCAGACATTTCGTCGAACACCTTTCGGGTAGAAATTGACTAAGCATCTAGATTAAAGCGATCAAGTCTAATCTAGCATTAGAGATAAGCGATATCATAGAACGTGAATGATCTAACAGTAAACCTTCTAACCTATTACCTAATCACCCTAGATCACCCTAATCCGTGGATCCTAAAGATGACTATTAACTAGAGAACAAGATGAACTGAAAAACCCTAGATGAATCAAAGTAAATCATTTCTAATGAACAAGAATAATCAAGGAATCAAAATAAGATTATCAAAAGGATTCAAGATTCAATCTTCTTCACCAAGAGTAATCTATGTCTCAGATAAAAACCAGAATATCATGAAAAACTAGGTTTAAAGAGTATATATAGTAGTTTGAAAACGAGTAGCTTGGGCCGACCCGTAAAAATCACAGCTTTAACGCCTATAGCGACCATGGTTGGTCGCTAGGCCATGTTGCTACGGTCCCCGCATGTGAGCCTAGCGACTTGCCTTGGTCGCTACACCTGGTCGCTACGGGTTCCGCATTTCCCCTATGGGTCTGTAGCGACCACGCCTGGTTGCTACGCCTGGTCGCTACGACATCCGCATTTCTCCTGTGGGTCTGTAGCGACCACTCCTGGTCGCTACACCCCTCTTTCGCTCCAAACTCCACTTCTTTAGCCTCAATTGCCTCCAAACTCATCAATAAGCATCTCCCATACCTGATATAGACAAATGTAATGGAATGCAACCTAAATATGCCTAAATGATATCCTATATCCCTAATATGCACCAAAAGAGATGACCAAAACCATGTAAATATGTAAGATGTCATATAGGCTCAATTTAAGGTCTATTATGTGTGTCTAGGCTATGTTTTAGGGTCTTTGTAGGTCCAGGTATGTTTTGGATATACTTTGAACTTTTGGAGCATTTAGAGGAGAATAATCCGTAGCTGATCATTCAGAGAGTCGAAGTACAAGATTTTTGTCGATAGACGACACTATCTTAACATCGACCGACGTTACATGACCAAGATCGATCGATGCTGAATACTTAACATCGATGGATGACCTATTCGCAAACAGCCGATATCAAGCCTAAGTTAGAGACAAAACACAAGATTACCCTTGAACAAATTTTGACCTAGATTTTAAGGTTTTATATTTATACTTTATTATGACACCAATAACGTAAGAAGCGACGTACGGTGCGAGGTTCTAGAGTTTATAGTATTCTATTAGGGAAGAAGATTGATAACTCCTTAGGGAGATTTGTATTGGACCCCAGTATCTTGTCTATACATTATATTCAGATTATTATTCTTACTTTGATTATGTCTGAGTAGTTATCAACTAGATTTGGTGTTGAATGATAGCAATCATGGATTACCCCAAAATTAGGATTATTAGGTTAAGTTAATATCCATCAATTGAGTTGTGCTTAATGCTTGCATTCTAGAGTAGCTAATTAGGATCTCGAAAGTAGGACATGGACGACTACGAGAGTAGGTTCTGTGTCAAAATACACTCGATTGAACTAGGTTGTTAGGCGCATGCGAGAGCTGGTCTAATTATCTTTATGAACATATCATATCTCGCTCACACTTCCTTCTAATTTCACCGTCGTTCGACACCAGGCCTTAGCCGTCGATCAATGGTCTTTCCTTTTGCTCACATACGAGTTAAAAGGGTCAGAATAGTTAATATTCGAGTTCTAGAATATTTACATATTCGTGTTTCTTATTCCCTATAATTCATTGAGCTTGAAACCCTAGATCTAGAATACTTACATTTGCATCTAGTTTAGTAGCATATTTCCATATATATACATTATTAGCATAATTCCATATTTAAACTATTAGCATATTTCCATACTGCATCTACACCTTCCAATAAGAAATATTTCCTTTGAGTAAGAAATATTTCCTTTGAGTAATTAATTGTTACCAATATATATACAATCACCTAGCTTAACCTTTAGAAATAAAAAATCTAATGTGTGCCATTGTTCTCTGTGGATTCGATCTCTAAGTACTACACTTGATCTCTCTTGGCAAGAGTATTGTTTTGTGTGTTAGGATTAATGGTTAATTTGATAGTTAATTGTTTAGGATATTTATACCCTGCTAGAACAATAAACACACCCATGTTAGAAAGCTACTTCATTCTCATACCTATAAATATGGAACTCTCCTACTTGTTTCTCTTCATACTCCCTTTGCTCTCCAAGTTCTCTCAACTTTTTGTTTTCGAGAACTACTCCCAAGCTAGGATGACTTCTTTATGTGATGAACTGAAGAGTCCTGATGGGGAGATGGAGAGTGCTCTTTGTGCAAGCTTGTCGAGTTTTCCCATTCCAGTTGTTCCACCAGTTCGTACGACCGAGCTGCTTTTGTTTGGTGAGGAGTTCATGTTTCGTGATGCGGAGATTGAGAGTTCCCCCAAGTTGATTCGTTAAACTCTCCTGCTCTGATCGGCGCTCTTGCTGTCACGTCTGAATTTCCTTCTAACCCTGCCACTTCCCTCGGGGTGAGATGGTTGCAGAGATCATGTCCGTTCCCGAGGCTGTGTTGCATCCTACAGGGTCGTCTACAGTTATGGCCCCCGTTTCCAAGGCCAAAGGGTCTTCTAAACCCATGCCCGCCCCTTCTGGAAAAAGGGAAGCTGTTTTGGCATTGCATGCTCCTAGTGGTCCACCTAAGGGTCGTTAGAGGCCTTATGCTAACTCTGAGGCTGATAAGAAGAGGAGATGCGTTAAAGGTGATGAGGTCAGGCCTCACATTTGGGAGCACCTGACTTGATTTATTGTCGAAACACCGTGCCAAGGTCTGTTTTAAAGTTTTGTTGCAAAGTTTCTTTTTGTTGGTTTGTCAGCTTCTCATCACCCTTTTATTCTTTGTATAGTTCGTGTCTTTGATCTAAGGGATGATAAATGATTGCGGCTCTGAGTTTCATAGTCTTACGAAAGAGATTTCTGAGTCAAAGAACAAGTCGTTGCAATTGGAGGCACAGCTAGAGGTTATCGAGACTGCTCATTCCCTTGTGATTTCTTAATTGGAGGCTCGGATCAGCGAACTTGAGAGGGACCTGGGATAGAATGCGAGCTGCTTGCTTAAAGCGAAGAAGGACAAACATTCCAAAGCTTTAGCTGTGCGTCGTTTGTGTTGGGGAAAAATAATTCATGAAGAGATTACTCCAGCTTCCGATTCGTGCTTGGAGAAATCCCTACTCAGATCCTGGTTCCATTTCTGCCTCCGGCTTCTGGCTTCCATGTCAAGTGATTTATCCTGCCTTGGGATAAATATATACGTTCCTTAATATAAGGTAACCAGCTCAGGCAAAAAAAGAAGATCGTCCTAAATCCGAGAGAAAGAAAAATTATTCTAATATATATGGCCATCCTTAAGAAAATAGAAATATTATATTATCTAAGGATATAATGAATATTTCTAAATCTGAAGAGAGAGGCACAACCTCTACTATAAATATAGGTTTCTTAAACCTAATGAATGAGGAGGACACATCCATCTACAAACCTCACCAGTTCTACTACCGCGAAGGCACTAATACACTCCAAGAAGGTCATTTTCATCACCATGTCTATAACAGGCAAATCCTTGTGATTACTATCAACAAGACTAAGTTCTATTCTCACTGAAGCATGTCTGTAACAATATATACTGGCTCAGAACACGATCTTCTAGCCATCAGCAGGAATACAACATGCTCACTCAAGCATATCGACACACCATGCTCATTGAAGCATATCGACTAGTGTACCATCTGGTTCGGCCATGTGCCCTCTAGACCAGATGAATTCTATCAACTACAAAGACACGTGCTCACAAGGTTACACGCCTATTTAGGCTTCATGGCCATCTACGCTATGTGCCTCCAATAATATGAACTAAGAAAGGCTTGATCCCTTACTGAAGGGTGCATAGGCAATCCCGACTGAAGGATGCAGCTATAAATTCAAACACCTCATGTGGTTCCATGCCTAAATATTAAAATAACCCCCATGGAAGCCAGGCTCCTCATCATCTGAGGATGGAAGACGATGCGGTCATCGCTATAGAAAGGCAGCTTCTGCCTTGCGATCCATTGTTCCTGCTTCTACCAAGACATTGACGACATATATTGGCCCATACCCATACGTAAATATTCTAAAGGCAGGATCTCATGGTTTATCATCAACTGAAGAGCGAGAAAGCACTACGACAATTTATCTCTTTTCTCCTATCATTCCGTAAAGCTGAGCATGAATGCTTGTACCTAAAAATACTCTAACAGTTTGACGCTAGAAGGAGGGGCAGTTTTAAACTATGTGACTATGTGATAGGCGGAAGAGACCCTACATGTATCCTCTAAAAATCTCAAAACCCCATCCAGTTGGTGGCAAGAAACAACTGATTCCCACCAAATCCAAAGGAACTAGCTATGAATTCCTGCTGGTTTCATGTCTCAACCACAGTGTGACCTCTACAATCTTTGGTTCCTGCCGGTTCCAGCTCTCAATTAAAAATAAGTGCTCTACAACCTTTGGATCCAACGTTACGGACGATAAACAGTCATTACAAACGTCAAATCAGTGGGTAACCCAATAAGTAACAATCTAGCAGGCCCTCGACGCCACCAATGATTCGATGTTCACAACTCCAGCCCATATGAAAAAGATTAAAGGTCCTTAAGCAGGAGACACCACATTCATTTCTGGCTGGCAACTCCGACGAATCCCAAAAGTAGAAGTCAAAAGATGAATTCTTGGGAACACTACATGCATAAAAAGAGGTAACTCAAAAACACCCTTTCTTCCTGGTTTATTGCATTTAGGCAATAGTTTAATCCTCAATTAGCTAAAAAGCTGGGTGAAGAGACAACCTTTTAAGTACTCATCGAATTTCCTAGAAATTGTTCCTAGAAAGGAACAATGACCGTAGTCATAGAATAAATAAGTACATCTCACTGGAGATAGGAATTAATAAACATATAAGGAAAGTTCCTTAATGGAGTTCCTAAAGAAGAGACAAGAACCAACTAGGAGGGACTATGCCAAATCTCAGTCGGTCGCAACTATTGCTTTGTCTCCTGCCATTAGCTTATTTTCCTAGCATAGAAGCCGGAGTAAAATGCTAACTCTACAGCAAGACGTGATGGCCTTTGATTCTTTCTCTCCACTAAAAGCAAAAGAAGCCAGTAGAACACTCGTTCCCGCTATTAGTCGCCGCAAAAGAAAAGACTATGGCCTCATAGCAGTAAACCAAGGCCATCTCCAGATATCCATGTAGAAGAAAAAAGAATAAAGTCCAATTCAATGCAGAAAGGAAGCCAAGGTTGTAACAAAGGTCAATAAAAACCCGGATTCCAACTTCCAGGTTATGGGTTTCAGGGTTTGGGTATGCGGCTTCTCACCTTACGAGGAGGCAAAATCCAATGACTCTACAATTGCTCACCTTTCTAGGAAGCAAGCTCCATCTATATCTTATGACACCTTACTTTGTAAGGAAGCAAGCTTCGACTATCAACAACTTTACGAAGTAGAAAAAGCAAGATCCAACCACCTTACTACCGCTGTTTCTTGCAATGTACTCTTATATGTACCTCTACAAATTCCCAAAGAAGGTAAGGCCACATGCCTCTAAAAGTTCCCAAGGTTAGGCGCCTCTACAACGTTATAAGGAACCAAAAATGAAATGTATTTGGTCCAAGGCCACGTGCCTTCATGAAGTTTAAGGAAGACACAACCAAGGGAGAAGCAGGGGCAAACGAGTTATGCGTTAACCCAAGGGCAACACGCATCAACAAATCCCACCAACTTACCAAAAAAAGGGGGATTCAATATGAAGAACGAGTCATTAAATGACATAAAACGCTGAGTGTGTCTCACCCAATAGGGAGTAGAGAACAGCCAAAATGAGTCATTAAACGACACCTACAAAAGGAGTAAATCCAAGGAAAGAACACGCTAATCCCTGCATATGAAGCAGCATTGCTCACTCTTACGAAGAAATACTTGTCTCCGACACATCTACTTGTACCTAAGAAGTGAAGAACCTTAATCCACTCTAGGAAAAATCATCTTAGACACGTCGACTCCTGCTACCCAAACAACGGACTCCAGCTCCAGACACGGGTCAATTCCTGCGTCTAGGCCAATTTGGGCTCCGAGCCATATGAGATTATGTCAACCCCTGCTATCCAGGCCCAAGGGTGGAGAAATAGTGTTGCTCTACCCGACAGAGCGCGAGCAAGCAGAGAGTGACGTCCTAGTGCGAAGACGAAGAGGCAGGAAGTGCCATGTGTACTATATCAGTACAAAGACTCGATATAGTCATCCAAAAAACCTATCTCTCTATCAGCCAGGAAGTTATGAATTTACTTCCAAGCTCATCCAATCATGGTGGTAGTATCACTGTCTTGGAAATATAGCTCTATAAGCCAGAGGTAGAATGGAAATCAGCCAAGTATGTGGAAGAGCTCAACAACATCCCATAACCTCTCGGTGTGAAAAAAATAAACCCACTACCTCTAGGTTTCAAGAGGATAAATCCTACAACCTCCAGGTTTCAAGTGGATAAATCCCAAAATCTCAGAGTCTCAAGAAGATATATCCAATCAGAATGGAAAGCCTTGAAATCATCCAGAAACATCTGAGACCGAAGGACCGAGCGTCCCATAGAGTTCCGGCAACCAAAACCATGTATAATAGAGCATGAAAAAATTCTGAACGCTACACTAAAAGGCACCAAGTGAAATCTCGACTACGTCTCAACATCCATTCGACATTGAGAGTGGTTCAGAGGAGGGTTTTAATGTATTTCAATGCAAAACTTATTAAATTAACCCTACGAACTACTCTTGCCAAGAAAGGTCAAATTGTAGTATTTAGGGATTGAATCCACAAGGAGTGTGGACACACAAAAAAAGTCAAGATAGTCGCGATTAAGCTAGGCAAATTGATTAATAAGAAGTAAATAAACTATAGCAGATAATTGATTTATTGGTATGTAAACAGAAATAATAAATAGCTAGATTAAGGGTTTCAGACAAGTGGATTATAGAAGATAGAAGCTAAAGGTATTAATCATAGAACTCGATATTTAATGTAAAAGACGGCAGCTCTCGCTGCAAGTCTAATCTATTAACTAAGTTCGATGTCTCAGCTCTCACTTGCTGACACAGAATGACCGTCGATTAATGGCAATGATCCTGCATCGATAGATTGTCTCTTGAGTCAAGCTTTATGAACTAATTCGATGAGTTCACTAAATTAACTAAATCAACTCTCGTTTGTTTCTAGCAACCTAGCTCAACAAGATTAATTCTTGTAGTAAACCATGCTCTTGCTTGCGCTAACTATCATATGATCAGGTTTCTAGTTAGCTACTCTATAACACAAGCAATAAACACAATTCTATTGATAGATCTAATAATCACCCTAGCAATTCCATTGTTTGGCTAATCCATCAATACCATTAGTAAACACTAAACCTAACAAGATATATACCCATACATGATCTTTGTCACATAAATCATAGATGAATAAAGTAATTATAATGTAAAACCAAAGGATTTCCAGGAGGACTATGAATGATTTCCTCACTTCTCTCCTAACCCTAGAACTATGAATAAAAGAAAGCTTTCTTAGCGTTGCCATCAACAATGGCTTAGAAAATATATAGATAGGGTATTAGGTCATCCATGGGTATTCTGGTAATTTTTGGTAGCTTCTGGGATTAATTCGGCCATAAAAAAGGTCAGACTTGTCTTCTGGGATCACCGTCGATTGAAACCAAGACTGTTCCGTCGATCGACACTCATTCATCTCTTGACAGCTTCCTCTCGCGAGGCAGACAGACCACTCTCCAGTAAAACGGGCATAACTTTGTTTGTAGGATCCTGGTTGAGCTCAAAACGGTGGAATTGGAAAGATAAATCAAATATATATCTTCTGTCAAAATATCAGCTCAATCTCACTGTGGAAAGGTCTCCATCCATAGCTAAACATATGACGCATCTACGCAGTTCTGCATCTCTAAAAGTTCCAGAATCACAAAAGTTCTCCAGAACGTACATGAACCTGAAAATAGTGGTATTTGGTTCAACGCCCTCAGAATCATAAAAGTCCTCCAAATAAATATAAGAGAAATTACTTGGAATGACTCTAATTTATTTTAGAATGACTAGAATGACTCATATTAAAATTTAAATACTAGACCCAAATGAGATACAATCAAATTTACAAATAAAACCTTTTAACTTAAAAACAAAAAAAAAAGAAAAGGAAAGCAATTAAAATAGAAGTTAAGTGAAAAAAAAACAAAAGGGCACTCGACACTCATCTCCCCCCCCCCCCCCCCCCCCCTTGGTTCATCTTCTCCGTCGTCGCAGCCCCTCGTCTCCGGTCAACAGTCCCCATCGATTTCTCTCCTCTGTCACAGTACCCCATTGATTTCATCTCCTCCGTCACAGAGCCCTTCGATTTCGTCACCTCCTCCGTCGAAGCTCCGAGGGCTTCATCTCCTTCGTTTTTTAGTCGACGAAATTGAACCTGTAAGTGCTATCCCTATCCAATTCCAAGTTGTTTCTATACTTTTTTACTTGTTATTGCTTGATTTCATGTTAGATTTCGAAAACCCTAAATCCCAATTTCAATATTCCTGCGATTTTGAATCGATATACTGGTTTCTTTTTGGTAAGTTTTCTTGTGAAAGATTGTTTGATTCTTGTTTTATTGATTGTGAAAGTTTGTAGATTGAAACTTTTTTGATCCTTGGATTCTACACTAAATCGATTTGGTTATGTTTTTTTCATAAGTTTGATTCTTGTTTTATTGATTGTGAAAGTTTGTAGATTGAAAGTTTGTTGATCCTTATATGCTACACTAAATCGATTTATTTCTGTTTTTTTTTTCAAAAGTTTAATATCTAGAAATTATCATCTCTCGTTTTACATCTTTGGTTTTGTTTAATACTGTTTTGATGTTATAAGTTTTTGAGATTATTACAAAGGAAGTTTATGAGATTATTACTGTTTTAATGTTTGACCACTAACTAACTAACTTGTCAAGTGCTTTATTTTGTAGGTATGGCTTCTTCTTCGGGTATGAGAAAATATCCTAAGCGTATGTATGAGGTTGGGAAAACCCCAATTCAAAATAGGAGCATGAACAATAGTTGTTTTCTATCCAACATTCAAGCGGTTGAAGAAGCTGTTGGAGAAGATGTTTGGAATGAGCTGAGGGAGTCCGCTATTGGAGTCATTGTGAAGCTGAAAGAGATGGAATATATTTGGTCTGCGAAAGTTGTTCACTATTTCCTTGCCAATCAATTGGCAATCGAGAGCACGCATGAGATTTGGTCTTTGATAGACTGTATGCCCTTGCGGTTCTCGTTGTATGAGTTTGAAGAAATTACGGGTCTGAATTGTGATCCTTTCGACAAGCATGAGGTGTGGAATGTGGATCATCGCGAGTTTTGGCTGGAGATGAATGTTCCGAACATCAGAAGGACCTACATTGAAAGAGTTACAAGCCATATTTCCAATTTGCAGAAACTGGTCTCGAGAGAAGCGAGTGAGGATCGGTTTGTTGAGTCTGCTATCCATTGGCATATTTGGAATTTCAAGCAACAGCAGAATTCCTTTACATTGTGCTATAAGGGTGATGGACAGTGCAGCTTTCCAGCGATATCCATGGGGTCGGATTGGATTTACGAGCCTTGTTGATTCCATCAAAGTAATCACCTATCAGGGAAAGAAGAGTTACACACTTCACGGTTGTGTTCATGTGCTCTTAATACGGATTTATGAGTCTGTCCCTGGTATAGGAGAAAAATATGGGAATAGGATAGAGGGAGCTGATGTTCCTCTTTTGTCATGGCGGGGATCTCGTACCCGTATCAACTTCTCAGATTTTTGTGATCAAGAAAAGATAAAGTATCAGAAGGTATGAACATATGCTCTATTTCTTCCATTTAAATTTTACATGTCTTACTAATTTTGTATATCACTTTACAGGTTCGTGTGAGGCATATGATTATGAAGCCAATGGAGGATAGATATCCGAAGTGGGTCCATAACGAAATCTTTACTGATCTGGACAACATGATAAAAGACATCCTCGATGGCCAGCTAAATGAGAAGTTTTGGGATGTAATGCCAACTCCCAAAGGCGAGAAGAGAAAATGTGGTGTTGCTGCATCTGCTGTTCCAAATGTGAGCCCTTCTACTAAGCGAAAGAAGGGCATAGAACCTGCATATGGAGGGGAAGCATCTGATATGGTATGGTAAAAATGTTCCTCATGTTAATAATAGAAACTTGTTTTTTTTTTGTTTTGGCACTGACATGGTTCCCTTTTGCTCTACGTATATTGAAGCTCACAGCTCACAATGTTGCTATACGTGGCTTAGTTGAGTCGATCTCCACCCTCACTGCAAAGATAGAGAGCATAGATGTTAGTATAGCTGAGAAAGTTAGTAAAACTTTAGAAAGTACCATACAAGATAAGGTAGATGCTAGAATGGGTGCAATTGAGAATGAGTTGATGAAGAAGATCGCAAGTTTGGAGGAAGATGTCAATTTTTAAAAAAATAAGACTGATGTAAACATTCCCCATGGTGTGGCCGACTACAACTCTGGAAATTCCAAGGCCTACGAGGATGATGATGCTTCTAGCAATGACTTAGTATGATCCATTTATCCCTTGTTATCTTTTTATCTGTAAATTATTACTAATTTTCGTTATTTATTATTTCAGTCATGGAAGATTCAGAAGAAGATCAGTTCACATGATGGTTTGCCAATACAATGTGTTGTTAAGAAGGAGAAGAAGGCAAACAAGACAACAGAGAAGGAGGAGCTTAAGACTAAGGAGGTACCACTGAAAAGAGTGAAGAAGGAGAAGAAAGATGAAGTGCCACTGAAAAAGGTGAAGAAGGAGAAAGCATTTGTCATCCCGCAGCTGAATGACGAATCTATTTCGACAAAAGATTGGGACGATCATCTGAAGTGGGAGAAAACTGAAAAGTGTAGGCAAGTGTTGGAAGAACTTGCTGGCAGTATAGAGGAGCCTGCACGTAGACGCAAACCCCAGTTGACAAATACTCAAGTATCGCCGTACGTAGGAAATTCAACAGTGAAGCGTATAATCACCGGTGTCACTGTTTCGAAGAAGGCGTATGACCCATTAGCTAAAGTTGAGGGAGGAAAACTGCAGAAGGTTTTGGACTTCATTAAGCGAGATTTGTAAGTTTTCGCTCATCCATCTTATCTTTTTTCGTAAGATATGGTCCTTGAATGGTCTGTTTTTCATTTTAGGGACCAAGACACTATTAACTACGGAGACAATAGTGCTCAGTGGTACTTAAAGCTAATGGTACCAAGAGAAGTGTGGCCAACAAACAACTACGGCTGGCTCTGTGACTCAGTGAGTTTTTAATTTCTAATGTTGATACCACGAGATTAATGGCTTACAAATTTTAAGCAATGAATTTTTTTTTTCAGCACATGGCCGCAGCAATGCTCATGTTTCACAGACGTTCCATGCAATCCACATCTCCATATTCCTCCACTCGAATTGCATTTCTAGATCGGTGGTTCGTGAACTCATGGGTTAATGACTACAACAAAATGGACAAGGAGACGATGAGAAAAGACTTGTCAGATATGTACATCAAGGCTTTCAATGGAGAATACCTGGATCTGTTTGTGACGGGTAAAAAGTGGTTTATAGATGTTGACAGCTTGTTCCTCTGCCACCTTATTAACGGAAACCACTGGGTGGCTCTACACATTGATTTAAAGAAGACGATAATCCATGTGTATGATAGTATTCCGAGTGTGGTGGAGGATGAAGGGAAGCTGCGTGAGGAGTGCAGACCATTCAAGAAAATGATCCCACTAGTGCTTAACAAGACGCTGCCTCCTAAAGTGCGAAAGAAGACTGAGAAGCAGTTCACCTTACGTAGGCACAAGAATGTCCCACCAAACGAGGATCCAGGAGATTGTGGTGTGTACTCTTTGAAGTATATTGAATGTCTGGCTCTAGGATGTACATTTGACGGCTTAAGTGATCAGATCATACCGGCTCTACAAATGAAGTTGGAAGCCGACATCTTTGAATAGGTGGCAGATTTTGTTTTAGTAAGTGTAGTAGTACGTTTAACTTGGATGGATGTATAACTTGGCAGGTATTTTTTGGTACTTTGGTGTCTATGTTGTTTTGATGAATGAAATTTGGATGGATGGATGTATAACTTGGCAGGTTGGATGATTTTCTTTGTCACTTTGATGTATAACTTAGCAGGTTCGATGAATAAATTTGGATGGATGGATGTATAACTTGGCAGGTTGGATGATTTTCTTTGTCACTTTGATGTATAACTTAGCAGGTTCGATGAATGAAATTTGGATGGATGGATGTAAAACTTGGCAGGTTGGATGATTTTCTTTGTCACTTTGATGTATAACTTAGCAGGTTCGATGAATGAAATTTGGATGGATGGATGTATAACTTGGCAGGTTGGATGATTTTCTTTGTCACTTTGATGTATAACTTGGCAGGTTCGATGAATGAAATTTGTTACTTTGTTTCCATGAATGAAAATTGACCAAAGCAGGTTCGATTAATGTAACATCAAAGACAAAATAACCAAAGCATGAAAGTAAATGAAATGTAACACTAAAGACAAATGACCAAATTGTAAATGTAAATACCTTCGAAAGCATGCAACTAGATCGAATACTCATTACTTAAGAGGGCATGTTTTAGAATTATGCCCCGTCTGGTAACAAATTCTACATGCGTGTTCCTTCCTTGGCCGCTTCTTCTCTGCAATTTTCTCCAAAATAGATTTATGTCTTGATTTTTTGGGTCTTCCAGGTGGTTGGCGGACATCAGGTGGTAAACATATTTTCTTTGCAACTTCTTCTGGAATCGTAACATCATCATCTTTGGGCATAATAGGACTGAAATATGCGTTATAAAGGTACTGCTTCCGATAGTAATGGTGACAAAGTGATATACGTGATATCTTTCTAGCTTCCGCAGCAGCTATAGCATGCACACATGGTACCTTCTCCAAATCAAATCTACGGCAAGAGCATGTCTTCTCGGTCAGATTTACAACATGTAAAGATGAGACTCCTATCACTTGTGATTGATGGATGTCAATTGCTTGAACCTTTAAAAGCTTAGCAATAAGTATACGGCCCTACAAATGGTAAAGTTTAGTATATATCGAACAACTTCTCTACACCACAAGTAAAATAGATTTCTAGATTATAAATAGATTACCTCCAACAACTTCTCTACACCACGAGTCAGAGAGGTTTCCATCAAGTCAGCATCATGTTTTCTTGTTGCAAACCAATGTGTCATCATTAATCGGATTGCCTCTAGAAGGCGAACAATTGGCAAGGTTCTCACATCTGACAAAGCTTTGTTTATGGATTCGGCTATGTTACTTGTAAGGATGTTGTATCGGTTACCTCTAAAATGAGCTCGTGCCCACTTATGTACATCAGCACGTTCCAAATATGCATGTAAAGCTGGATTTAACTCTTTGATCGTCTCGAAAGCCTCTTGAAAGTCAGTTAACCTAAAAGCGTATGCAGCTTTTTTGACCAACCCAAACAGATCACGCCCTCTGTACCGTAACAAGATATTTTTATATAAATGGTATGTGCAAATTCCTCTGCTAGCCAATGGATAGACCAGTGCAATAGCCTTCTCTATTGATTTGTGTCTATCAGAAATTAACGCCAAGCCTTCATCATCAGGTATCACACGGCTAAGTTGGCGGAAAAACCATGTCCAGGATTCATCATTCTCTGTGTCAACAACAGCAAATGCGATTGGAAATATTTGAAAATTACCATCTTATGCTGTTGCAATGAGAAGTGTTCCTTTGTATTTTCCTTACAAAAAAGTACCATCAACCACCACAACCTTCCTCATATATGGAAAGCCAGTAATGCTAGCGCTGAAAGCAAGGAATAAGTACTTAAATCTATGGTTTGCATCAAATTCTAGCCGAGTTAAAGTCCCAGGATTTGCCATTCTAATCCTGTGAAGGTAAGCAGGTAATTCCTGGTATCCACTCTCCGATGAACCCAATACGAGATCTCTAGCAACCATAAGTGTACGACGAGCTTTCCAATAATCCAACTACAATATACAATAAACATCAACCCATTAAATAGGAATTAAGGTTAGATAATATAGTATCTTTGATGCAAAATCTAATCCATTAACCTTGATTCCGAAGCTCAAGTTCATAGCAGTAGCAACATGGCTTGGCAAAATAGTCTTATCAACCCCACCAACATAGTCTTTGTACAAGAGTCCAAGAATTTTAGGAGTAGCTTGTCGGGAACGAGACGAACGCTCTGTTACGGAACATGAATGTTCAGCTACATATACTCATATTGTAAACTTTGTAGATTCACCTACTGGTGTAGCTCTAAGCTTCCAAGTACAACCTTCTAACCAACATTTTACACGTAATAACTCACGCGTAGATCTAACTACATTAAAATCGAACTTTTGGACAACTGAAAAAATCTTCAGACGTGTCTCCAATGCATCTTTTGATTCAAAATTCTGCCCCACTTTAAAGTTGAATGCGCCCAAGTCGAACCTGTTCTGTGGTAAATGTGTCTTTAGAACAGTGTCGTAACTCATCTTTGTAGGAGATCCCTGATCCTCTTCTACTTGGTCTGGTGGAAGCCCATATGACGTAAAGTTCTCGTCATCAGATGTTGCTCCATCAGAATCGTCACAGTAATCAAATCGATCATCCTCTTCATCTGCATCCTCATCATTTGCAGACACTTGGTCTTCGGTTTCTATCTTCTCTCTCTGATCTTTGCTAGCTTCTTCCATCTCGTTTTTCTTCACTTTAAATTCTACACACAGTCTAACGTTCTCTACTTTGTGAAGACACAAAAATCCCTGAAACTGACTATCGTTTCTTACTTTCACAGGAGGTGTATCTATGTTTTCCTTGAACATATTACATTTAGGAAAAAGGTACGCTAGCTCCAACTCGTGTTCTGCGAAATCAACTCCGTAATCTTGATATATGATTTTCACAAAATCCTCATATCTAGTGTTTTCATTAGCTGTGAGTAATTTACTACCTTGCTCATTGTCCACTTCAAATAACCACTTTTTCCTTTCGAATTTCCACTTCCCACAGACGAGAATGATGTGATCCATGTTTCTCTAAGTAACAAAGATTGCAACAAGAGTTCAAACCACCATGAAAGGGAACAACTTGATAAGGAAGAAAAGATGGGGGAAGAGATGACGACAGTTACAAAAATAACGTGACCTAATTGTGGTCTTAATACACTAGAAACAAACCAAACTCGAAATTGTACTAAACCGGGTTTAATTCCAAAATAATTAAGTTTGGTTTACTAAAACCCAGAATTCAGTTTAAAAATCTGCCACCTCTTAATCTAAAAAGTCTGCTACCTCGTAAATAAGAAAGTCTACCGCATACATAAATCGGTTATGTAACTCTGCCGTAATAAACTAAGTCAATCGTAAAAATCTATCATTTATAACAAATCTGTTGTCTCATTCGACAGAGATATTTCAAAAACCTGTTTTCTATACAAATCGGACAAATAACTCTATTATAGAAAGAAATCTGACATTCTAAAGAAAGTCTTCCACCACTATTATGCTAGATTATATTTTCTTATCAGATTTAATAAACAGACTTAATGTTAGATAGATTTATTTTTCCAAAAATAAATCTGCCAACGACCTAATTTTAAGGGTATTTTAGTAATTATTTTTTTTTTCCTACAACTGTAGACAAGGACAATTTTGACCAGAAAAACATTATAATAATTTTAAAAAAATATGAGTCATTCTAGTAATAAGACAATTAATTAGAGTCATTCCAAAATTTTTCCCTAAATATAATAGATTATAAATAGGGTTGATATCATGGCACAATAGGGGTAAATATCAGGCCCTATCAACTCCCCCAGACTTAACCTTTTGCTTGTACTCAAGCAAACAAGGAAGCCTGTGAAAGAGTTTTGAAAAGCGAGGACTCACATAATTTATAAGTATAACTGTTACCCTACTTTGTTGCAACCACATCTTACCAAGTCAATCACAGAGAAACTTTATATACCCTATCCTAGTATAGCAACCAAATCTGTTCTACCTATAACTTAGCAAATATCAGTCTGACTCACCCCTCTACTGATTTCATTTATTTGCATAAAATAAAAGTGTATGCTTTACCCTTGGAGTATCGATCAAAGGACACATGGACTCTTACCCCTACAATTCTGGACAACCAGGCACAAAGTCTTCTCTTATCCCTTTCTTCCCTCTTTTATCTCTTCTTTGAATCTTTTTAGATCTCAAATCCAATGATCGATGTTGTTTAACACAAACATTATGCCATCTTCTTTTCGATTTTGTTTTTTCTTTTCTCTTTTGATTTTTGGGCAAAGTTGTAGGCGAATAGTCGGGTCATCAGTAATGTACCTACCCCTCACTTCTAAAAATGTGTGATCATTCCTACGGATTAGAATAGTGGGATCTCGGTAATGTACATACCCCTTTGCATCTCGAGAAATCATCTCAATATTTTAAGATTTTAGGTAGATGCTGAAGAGAGAGAGAGAGAAGGGAACAAAAATAGCAATGACTTTTACCTACAGACTTGCAGAAGGAATACAATCCACTGTATACCAAGCCCCAAAGCAAGCAAATAATTTCAAGACTAGTTGGAAATCAGCTTCGGTTCTTTCAACATTTCTAAGCAAGTGTGATATAGCGGCAAGAGGATCTACTTTGGTATCTCTAGTAATCTCTGCAAACAACCTTCTAAAGAATGGTGCTAACGTGTAGTTAGTCAATAATAAATCTTGATCATAGTCCCCTTCTTGACTCAATAAAACTTTTTGAAAAATAAATATAGTAAGTAAGACTAAAAATAAATCAAATAGCATCATCAAACCTCCTCCATACTTAAATTACACTGTCCTCAGTGTAATCCATCCCATATTGGTTAGGAAAAAAAACATATCATAAGTAAATACCTTAAGAGAAAAACTCGATACCAGACTCTGTCAAAGAGTATTGATCGATGTCACGATGTTGATGTCAACCGATGGTCATGTTCCATCGTTGATTGATGTTGATTCTTCAAAATCAATCAATGGTACACCTGTAAGTTTCTGCTCTTTTTTTATTGAATAACTATAGAAAATAAAACTCAAAATAAAAAAAATATCAGTAAACCTCCCCCTGACTTAAACAACACTATCACTAGTGTTATACAATCTGAGATTGGTGAAGAAAATAAATCATATGGTCCAAATTTAACAAGGAAAGATGATATACCTGCTTGATGACGGTGACCGTCCATCGACACAGTTAAGTGGGAATCAATCGATACTAGGGTTACTCTGTCGATCGACAGTGATCAAGTGTCGGTCGATGCTCTGTGCAGACTAGCTTTCTCGTTTTTTTGTTCTTTTTTTTTGGTTTTTTGAAAATCTGCAATAATAAAATAAAATCAGAAATTAGACTAATATAATCAAAAACTAATTAAAAACTTACTAAACAGTGGGTTGCCTCCCACTTAGCAAGGAAAGATGATATACCTGCTTGATGACGGTGACCGTCCATCGACACAGTTAAGTGGGAATCAATCGATACTGGGGTTACTCCGTCGATCGACAGTGATCAAGTGTCGGTCGATGCTCTGTGCAGACTATCTTCCTCGTTTTTTTTTTGTTCTTTTTTTGTTTTTTTTTTGAAAATCTGCAATAATAAAATAAAATCAGAAATTAGACTAATATAATCAAAAATTAATTAAAAACTTACTAAACAGTGGGTTGTCTTCCACTTAGCAAGGAAAGATGATATACCTGCTTGATGACGGTGACCGTCCATCGACACAGTTAAGTGGGAATCAATTGATACTAGGGTTACTCCGTCGATCGACAGTGATCAAGTGTCGGTTGATGCTCTGTGCAGACTATCTTCCTCGCTTTTTTTTTGTTCTTTTTTTTTGTTTTTTGAAAATCTGCAATAATAAAATAAAATCAGAAATTAGACTAATATAATCAAAAACTAATTAAAAACTTACTAAACAGTGGGTTGCCTCCCACTTAGCGCTTGTTTATAGTCTTTAGCTTGACGTTTTGGAGTCCTTATCCAGTTCAAATGAGATTGGGACTTGCTCCAAAGCAATTTTCTATCCAATATCTCCAGCTTCATCACCCTTTTTGTGAAAGCCTCCATAGAATCTTCTCCTTTGTCTGCCATCTCAGAAATAAGGAGTGCTCAAAGCTTTGCAAATGGCTGTGAGAAGCATCTGTTGCGCACTCTGTATTTCCTGACACCATCTCAGAAGTGGGGAATCAATGATAACCGAGGACCTTCCTTGATTATTTTCTCTTCTTATAATTCCTCCTCTTCTTTCCCCCATACTTGTCTGATCTCGTGGTGCATCCATCAAAAAGATTCCAATAACATTATAAACTTCTTCTGCTCTGTTGCGTGATGAGTGTTTATCGATGCTCTAGTGTTGATGTTGATCGATGTTACAATGGTGGCGTCGATTGATTCACCAATGATGGTGTTGATCGGTGCTGCGAACGATGGTCCTTGGTCAACGTCACCTTCATACTTCAATACTCCCTGAGAAACTACTACATAAAGAGGATTATCAAATACCTCAACATAGGGATCCATATGCACACTTCCATTTGGTGGAATAGGAGAATCAACCTCAAAAACGGCACTGGGAACCACAAACTTCACAGGGTCATGTACCATCTTTGCTCTTTTGTGAAACTCATCAACTTCTTCTACACAGATAGGTGGTTGAGGATGTTCTGGGACAGAAAGGTGTGAGCCCTTGAACTCGTGCATTATCTCATCAATTGGCTCAGGTTCAATCATGTAACCTGGTTGTTTGTCCAACAAAGAGTGTCGATCGATGTCAGCTAGGTGGTAGCGATCGATGTCAGCTAGGTGGTACCGATCGATGATGGGATTTGGGTGTTGATCGATGCAATAGGGTGGTTGTCGATCAATGATATAGGGTTGGTGTAAACCGATGCTAGCTTTTGGTGAAGTCTCCAGATCTCTTCTCGAAGTGTGCTGATCGTCATCAAGCTTTTGCTCCGGATCCTGATCCATATCTTCAAGCCATTCGTCCAACTCCAAGAAGTCTTCCATAATGGCTTTCCTGCTCGAATTAAAATACCTAAGTTGCTGTCTCTCCTCTAGCTTCAAGAATTCTTCTTTGGTGATCTCTCTGTGTACATCTGAGGTAAGATCACAGTTTGATTCATCGGTACCCTTTAGTGTCTAGTATTCAATGCCCTCAGAACATTGTCCTGGAACAACAGTTTAGAGATGAACAGTGTCTGGGTGAACAGTGTCGCGGTAAACAGTGTTGCTGTGAAGAGTGTTCAGATGAACAGTGTTGCAGTGAACAGTGTCGATCGCTGTCGGGTGAACAGTGATTATTGATGCCGGGTGAGCAGTGTCATGATGAACAGTGTCACAATGAACATTGTTGTGGTGAACAGGGTCACGATGAACAGTGTTGGTCAATGTCAGATGAACAGTGTCACTCGATGGTGAGGTATTAGCATCGATCGATGTTGTGGTCGGATCATTGATAACAACTTCTTCTGCTCTGCTTGGCTCAGATCCATGATGTTTATCACCTTTCCGTGTAACCTCACATGTTTGTTGAACCTGATTATCTGGCTTCTTCGCGTGAGTGCTCAGTGTTTCACATTCTCCATCTGTTTCACTATAAGGAACACCCACCATCTGACTGAATTTAAACATCAGCTCCTTCTCCCGACCTTTAACCATCATGTCCAGCATATCATCAATCTTCATTAGTCGAGCTTTTGCAACATCAACGAGAAATTTGTTGAGGAAAGTGCTTTTAATGTCCTCCCAACATGTTAGAGATCCTGGCTGCAGTTGACTGGACCATCTAAATGCATCTCCAAACAGAGAATATAAGAAGATCTTGCGGAGCATGTAGTATTCACACACTTCATTACGCTCGCTCCTTGAGACTAGATCCACAAGTTCTTCGATGTGTTCATTTGGGTTGTCATGAGGCAAACCTTGAAAAGAGTTATGAGTTGCCCAATCATACCATTCACGACTTAACTGAAAGTCATTTATCTCAGCAACAGAAATGACATCAGCGATCAAAACACCCTGTGAATTAATCAATTGTCCTTTACTTCTGCGAAGGCGACCATCTTCTTCTCGTAAGATCCCATTCTCAACAGCCTCAAGTATAAGAACTTCAGGTTCCCCTGTCTTCTCGCAAGTGGCATCGATCGATGCTGAGGTCTTAACGTTGATCGACGTCATAGAGTTGGTATCGATCGACGACAAGGTGTTCGTGTCGATCGATACTCGTTTCTCTTCATTGTTGATTGCTGCTTGGAGGGTGCCGACTGCCCTCTTAGACTTATGGATCATGCGTAAATCAGTAGAATCCTTCTTTGTAAAGCCCAAAAAACCTCTCCTCATTGCTTCCTGGTACAAATATGTATGTACCTGAAACACAAGATTTTTTTTTATGTGAGTAAGCTAATATAGAAAAATAACTAGACTAAATCAAACAAATTGAGTCTAATGGCGAATCCTAGCTCCCCAGCAGCTGCGCCGAATTTGACAAGAGGGTTTTTTTATATATTTCAATGAAAACTCTATCAAATTAACCCAACAAACTACTCTTGCCAAGATAGGTCAAATTGTAGTATTTAGGGATAAAATACACAATGAGCGTGGGCACACAATAAACTCAATATAGTCGTGATTAAGCTAGGTAAATAGATTAATAAGCAGTAAATAAACTATAGCAGATAATTGATTGATTGATAAGTAAACAGTAATAATAAATAGCTAGATCAAGGGTTTCAGGCAACTGGATTACAGAGGATAGAAGCTAAGGGTATTAATCATAGAACTCGATAATTAATGTAAAAGATGGCAGCTCTCGCTGCAAGTCTAATCTATTGACTAAGTCCGATGTCTCAGCTCTCGCTTGTTGACACGGAATGACCGTTGCTCGATGGCAATGATCTTGCATCGATCGATGGTCTCTTGAGTCAAGCTTTATGACCTAATTCGATTAGAGTCTAAGGGTATTAATCATAGAACTAAGGGTATTAATCATAAACTCAATATCTAATGTAAAAGAAGACCAGCTCTCGCTAGTTGACACAGAATGACCGTCGATGATGGCAATGATCCTGCGTCGATCGCTTGTCTCTTGGGTCAATATTTATGATCTAATTCGATAAGTTCACTAAATTAACTAAATCAACTCTCGTTTGTTTCTAGCAACCTAGCTCAACATGATTAATTCTGGTAGTAGACCATGCTCTCGCTTGCACCTAATTATCATATGATCAGATTTCTAGGTAGCTACTCTAGAACACAAACAATAAACAAAACTCTATTGATAGATTTAATAATCACCGTAGCAATTCTATTGTTTGGCTAATTCACAAATACCATTAATAAACCCTAAGCCTAACAAGAGATCTACTCAGACATGATCTTTTTCACAGAAATCATAGATGAATAGAATAAATATAATATAAAACTAAAGGAGTTCGAGGTGGATTATGAAGGATTTCCTCCCTTCTCTCATAACCCAAGAACTGTGAATAAAATAAACTTTCTTAGCGTTGCCGTCAACAATGGCTTACAAAATATATAAATAGGGTATTAGGTCATCAATGGTATTCTGGTAATTTGTGGTAGCTTCCAGGCTTAATTCGGCGATAAAAAAGTTGGGCCTGTCTTCTGGGATCACCGTCGATCGACACCAAGGCTGTGTTGTCGATCGACACTCATTCATCTCTCGACAGCTTCCTCTCGCAAGGCAAACAGACGACTCTCTAGTAAAACGGGCAAAACTTTGTCTGTAAGATCCTGGTTGACCTCAAACCGGTGCCATTGGAAAGATAACTCATGCTATATTTTCTTTCATAATATCATCTCAATCTCACCGTGGGAAGGTCTCCATACACAACTAAACATCTGACGCATCTGCTCAGTTCTACATCTCTAAAAGTTCTAGAATTTCAAAAGTTCTCCAGAACTTACCTGAACCTGAAAATATTCTAAAATATACTACAAATATATATAATAGACTCTGAATAGGGCTGATATAATCGACCAATAGTGGTAAATATCAGGCCCTACCAGTGGTCCAACTCCAAGGGAAAAAGTACTATGCCAGATTGAGTCAACACAGCCTCCAAGTCTGAGACAATAAATAAGAATTCACCTCCGGATCATGAAAAGGAACCACTTCGAACCTCCACGTTCATAAAGGCAATATCTGAAGATCTTTCTGGTTGAGAACAAGAAGCTCTTCGAAACTTCGGATTCCAAAGAAGAATCATTAGAAACTCTGAATTCCTATGTGTCATTCTATGATACTTCAGGGTAATACGTTGAAAAATCAGTCTCCACACTTCAACAAAGAGTCTCATTCTACCCAAAAAATTAAGTAGAAGATGCCTAGTATTCACTCGACTGCTACTTAAAACAAAACTTCTCCTACCTAGAGTCATGGTACATCCCCAAAATACAACCCGAAACATAAAAGACAAGCAGCAAAATATTGTTTCAATAGGGAGAACCAGCTATGAAGATAATTCTACAACCCATATCTAATCCTGGTGCATCAAAGCAACAAAAAGTAAATCGATAGTTACTAGATCCGGTCATGCGCCATTTGGTTCAGGAAACCATGTGGCTACGTGCCACCAAGTTCAGGTGTTAAAAAGATGAATCTTGCTAATCACTGTAATGTGAATCCGATATAAAGAAGCCATTCTTTCGGGTGGGACAACAGAACACCTGGTATCTCGTCGGAAGAAGGGACAGTCATTGATAACTCCAACACAAATAAAAAAAATTCCCAGAAATAATCCTATTATACGTTCACCCCAATCAAGGGTGTTACCGGAATCACCTCCCCCCCCCCCTCTCCGTTATCTCATCGATAAGGCGAGGAATAAGGTTTTGACTAAAATTAACATCAAACGGCAGCGTCAAACGAATGCACCGGCGTTAGGGTTCCCCACACTCCCTCGAACTAGAACCATTCGGTGGATAATCGGAATATTATCATTGGTGGATTCTGATGATCGCACACTGACTGGAGACGGAGAAGGCGAAGAAGAATTGGAATGTGTTTCCAAAGAAGTGGAGGAAAGACTTGAACCAATTCTTGGAATGGAAAGATGGGGAGAAGAAATACAAAGAAAATAGAGAAAGAGGAAGCAATTAAACTAGTAAAAGAAATGAAAGGAATGCAGTCTGAGCACCGAAATTATAGGGACGCTAATGACAGCTTTTGAGAAAAGGAGGGAAACTCGTGAGGTGAAATTAATGGGAACATCATCATTAGCGATGTGACTCTTCGCTGATGCCCCCTTACTCTAGACGAGGAAGACAATCGTCCAATCAGATGGCGACACGTCAAAAGAAGTTTATGAAACAACACTGGGCCAGCTAAAAATACATCGGGTTAACTTTCGATGGTCTAGGAGGCTATAGAGATGGACAAACATATCCACTTGGGCCTACGAGCTGATATGGCCCAAGAACAAAATAAAATGCCCGTAGATATGGAGCAAGGAAAGCGAGGCACACTCGCGATGCTCACTCTCTCACCTACCCGCTTAGAGTGCCCTAACACGCGATATGACAATGCACCACATCAGGCACAATTCCTAGTCGTAGTGCCGAACGTAGTTATCAACTACTCTGCCGATGAGTGTGCTACCGTAGAGTAGCAATAATAACTAGAAGAACATGTGAAGCGAAGGGAGGAAGAAGTCCTATAAAAGGAGAAGATATGAAAAGAAAAAGAAGAGAGAATTAAGAGAGAATGAATACGAGCTCTTAAACATTGACTACTAATTCTTAATTTTCAAGAATTCAACGTTGTGTCTCTTTCTCGATTCAGCTTAACACTTAAAGAACTTAATCTTTCTCCCTAATCTCTCTTAATTTGGAGGAAAAAATAATCTAGGATCAAGAACATCAGGGTTAGAGCAGGACGCTGATCTATGGTTTCAGCCACCATCTTTCGGCTTCCAGCTTCCATCTTCCATCCTCCAGGTTCGGGCTTCCATGCAAGTGATTTATCCTGCCTAAGGATATATGAAAATATTCCTTAAAGCGAAAGCAAACAACTTAGAAAATAACGAATCTTCCTAAAACCTGAGAAAAAAGATGAAGTATTTTAAAATATTTGCCCATCCTTAAGAAAATTGGAAATATTCTATTATCAAAGGATATAATGATTATTTCTAATTTCTAAGAAAGGGACACAACTTCTATTATATATATGGAGTTCCTAAACCTAAAGAGAAGAGGTGAACACGTCCATCCTAAGAGCTCATCGATTTATATAGCCGTCAAGGCAAGAAATATACCTAGAATACCATCTTCATCGAGATGTTTATGGGAGGCAAATTCATTCGATTACTATCAACCTGATCAGGTTCTATGCTCACTGATGCACGCTTATAACTCTATCTACTGGCTCAGACCACGATCTCCTGCCCATTAGCAGGAATACTCTATGCTCATTGAAGCATATCGATACACCATGTTCACTGTAATATACCGACTAGTATATTATCTGGTCCGGCTATGCGTTCTCTAGACCAGATGACTCCTATCAACTACAGAGCCACATGCACAGAAGGTCACGTGCCAAAAATGCTACATGCCCATCTAGGTTACACGCCTCCAAGAATATGAACTACGAATGGCTTGATCAACCATAAAAGGGCACGTAGACAATCCCCACTGAAGATGCAGCTATAAATCCAAACATCTTCCATGGTAACACGGCTCAGAACCCAGAAGAGTCATCTGGAAGCTTGAATCGTGAACCGAAGCAGGAAGACCCTGTGGTCTTCATTACAGAAAGGTAGTTCATGCCTTACAATCCATCTACCATGCTGATATCAAAATATGAATGATATGTACTGGCCCATACTCCAATGGCATTAATCTAACGGCAGGATCTCCGGGTTTACCAACAACTAAAGCAGGAGAAATCACCACGACGTCTTGTCTCCATCTTTCTATAATTCCATAGAGCTGAGCACGAATTATTTGTACACAAAAATACCCTAATAGTTTGGCACTAGAAGGAGGGGCAGTTTCAAAATATGTGACGATGTCAGGCGGAAGAGACAATACATGTCTTCCTGCAAAGTCTCTCAACCCCAGCCACCTGGGGCAAGAAACAACTTATTCTCACCAGATCAAAAGTCCACGGAGCTGGGAACCCAGAACACTTCTCTAAGGGAGGATAACTCCGTACTAACAACTGTAGCAAAATTCAACGTAGTAACTAACAATGAGTTCCTATTGGTTCTGGGTCTCAACTAGGAATCACACCTCTATAACCTTTGGATTCAATGTTCGCAACCATGAACAGTCATTACCAGCATCAATATCAGCAGGTAATCCACTAGCAACAATCAAGCAGGCCCTAGAGCCCACTAGTGCGTATAGTTTCACAACTCCGCCCCTTATAGAAAGATGCAAGGTAATCAAGCAGGACACAACACCGTTCTTCTTGATTAGCAACTTAAACGAATTCCAAAAGCAGGAGGAGTCAAAAGAAAAATTCATGGGAATACAGTGTGCATACCAAACCACCACTAAGAGGTAACTGGAAAATCACCATACTTTCTGGGTTTTAGCTTCTAGGAAGTAGTTCAATCCTAGACTAGCTAAATAGTTAGGTGAAGAGAATAATTTTGAAGTACTTGGTGGATTCCATAGCAATCGCCACGTAAAAGGAACAATGATCATAGTAATAGAATAAATAAACACATCTCAATGGAGATGGGAATTAATAAACTTCTGAGGAAAATTTCCTTAATGGAGTTCTCGAAAAAATATAAGAACCAACCAAAAGCAGGAGGAACCCTGCCCTAACGCCTAACAAGTCGCAATTATTGCTTCGCCTCCTGCCACAAGCATATTTTACCGCCAAAGGATCCGAAGAGAATCTCAACTCTACATCAAGACATGATGGACATCGATTCCCTCACTGCGTTGCAAGCAAAAGAAGCTTGGAGAATACTTGTTCCTGCTATGATTCTCCGTATAAGAAAAGACTCTAACCTTACAGTAGGAAACCAAGGTCAGCTCCAACTATCCCTGCAAAAGAAAAAGGACTACATCCAGTCTAATGCATAAAGAATGCCAAGATCGCACTAAAGAGAAATAATAGAAGTGAGTTTATGGCTTCTCATTTGCGGGGAATCAAACAACAACAACTCTACAACTACTAACCTTGCCAAGAACAAAGCCCCAGCCGCCTTACAACTGCTTTCAATGGCAATGTACCCTGATATGCTTCTAAGGGAAGCAAATCTGCGCACTTCTGCAAGTTCCCAAGGAATTTAAGGCCATGTGCCCCTACAAGTTTTCAAGGCTACATGCCTCTGCAAGGTTCTAGGAACCAGAAGTTCATAGAAAGGAAATCAGGGCTATGCGCCTATATAGTTTTCTAAGTCCATGTGCCTCTCAAGTTTCTAGGAAACATGAATTTCAAGTAAGGGAATCAATGATATGTGCCATTACAAGCTTAAAATGAAGTAGGACCAAGGCCGCGTGCCTTCATGAACTTCTAAAGAAGACAAACCAAAAAAAATCAGGGGGAAAAGTTAAGCGTTAACCCAAGGGGCAACACACATCAACAAATACCATCAACTTACCCACAAAAAGGGGTTAGAAGAAACAACAACATGTCATTAAATGACATCCGTAAAGAGATGAAAGTGGCTAACCCAAGAGGGAGCAGAGAACAGCCAGAACGGGTCGTTAAATGAAACCACAAAATACTGAGAGCGGCTCACCCAAGCGGGAGTATAGAACATCCAGTACGGGTCATCAAATGACATCACAAAACCTTGAGAGTGGCTTAACTGCCAGAACGAATCATTCTACGACACCTACATTAGGAGGAAATCCAGTGAGTATAAGCAAAGCAACATTCATGGGTGGTCAACAGCAGGAATGGACTTACTATGTCCTAGTATACATAGGAAAACGCCAATACTTGCGTATGAAGCAAGAACGCTTACTCTTACGCAGAAAAATTGTCTCCAATACGTCCACTCCTACATAAGAAGTGAGGGCGCTTAATCCATTGCTGGAAGAGTTATCTTAGCCATGTCAACTCCTGCTATCCACACAATGGATTACGGCTCCAGACCAGGGTCAATTCATGCCTCTGGCATTAATTCGGGCTCAGGACCATGTAAGATCATGTTAACCTCTGCTATCCAAGCCCAAGGTCGGAGAAGTATTGCTGCTCTACCTGACATAAAATGAGCACGCAGAGAGTGCCGTCCTGGTGCGAACAACAAGAAGAAGGCAGTACCATATGTACCACATCGACACAGAGATTCGACACAGTTGTTCAGAAAAGCTAGCCCTCCATCAGTCATTACAGCCATGAAATCATTGCTTACTTCCAGACTCATTAGATCGTGGTGGTAGTATCACTATTTTAAAAAATAATTCCCCATAAGCCAAAAGTACAATGGAAAATGGCCAGGTATGCAGAAGAGATTTCAACATCCCAGAACCTCGGGGTATTGAAGAAGATAAACCCCAGAACCTCCGAGATTTCAAGAGGATAAATCCCTGACATCCGGGTTTCAACAGGGTAAATACTAGAACCTCCGGGTTTCAAGAAGATATATCCAAGATTTTTGAATGCTAGAATGGAAATCCTTGAAACCAGCTAACAATATCTGAGACTGCAGGACCAAGCGCCCCCACAAAGTTCCAGCGATCAGGAATCTGCCTCATAGAGCTTGAAGACATTCTGAACGGCCAACATCAAATTGAGATCAAGAGTGGTCCACCTCTAGGGGAAAGTACGATGCCCCATTGAGTGAATACAGCTTCCCGGTTTGAGACAGAGAATAACAATTCACCTATGGCTCATGAAAAGGAAATCGTTAGAACTTTTGGGTTCTCAAGGACAATACCTATGGATCCTCCTGGATCAAAGTTTCAGTTCCTTAGAACTCCCGGGTTCTTAGGAATGACATCTACTAGTCCACTTGGATCATAGCATTAATTCCTCCTTTGGGTTGCCAAGGATAAATCCCAGGTCTTCTAGGATGAAAACAAGAAGCCCTTCAAAAATCCGGATTCCAAAGAAGAGTCGATAGAAACTCTGCATTCCTATGTGGCATGCTTCTATACTTCAGGGTAATATGGCAAAAATTCATCCTCCACGGTTCAACGAACATTCTCATTCTTCTTGAAAAAGGAAGGAGATGACGATGTTAGGGTATTTTTAGGTAAATACCTTAAAACATAGTCTAGACACACATAATAGACCCTAAATAGAGCCTATAACATGGACTAAAACTGGTAATAAATAAGCTATATCAACTCCCCCATACTTAAACTTTTGCTTGTCCTCAAGCAAACAAGCCTGTGAAAGAGATTTTGAAAAGCGAAGGCTCACATAATTTCTAAATATTACTGTCACCCTACTTTGTCGCAACCACATCCTATCAAGTCAATCACAGAGAAACTTTATATACACTATCCAAGTATAGCAACCAAAATTCTTTCTACCAACAACTTAGCAAATACTAGTCTGACTCTCCCCTCTACTAATTTCATTTCTTTGCATAAAATAAAAGTGCATGGTTTACCTTTGGAGTATCGATAAAAAGATATATGGACTCTTACCCCTGCAAGTATCTGAGAACATAGGTAGTCTTCTCTGGTTCCTTTCCTCTCTGTCTTCTCACTTCTTCTCAGTCAATGTCTCCCTTCTTTGAAGGCTATCATTTTATTTTTTTAATTGACTGAGATATTTGGACAGGTTTCCACGGAGCTGGGAACCCAGAACACTTCTCTAAGGGAGGATAACTCCGTACTAACAACTGTAGCAAAATTCAACGTAGTAACTAACAATGAGTTCCTATTGGTTATGGGTCTAAACTAGGAATCACAGCTCTATAACCTTTGGATTCAATGTTCGCAAGCATGAACAGTCATTACCAGCATCAATATCAGCAGG
Source organism: Moricandia moricandioides (assembly GCA_905132885.1). Classification (NCBI taxonomy): domain Eukaryota; kingdom Viridiplantae; phylum Streptophyta; class Magnoliopsida; order Brassicales; family Brassicaceae; genus Moricandia; species Moricandia moricandioides. The sequence continues at coordinate 86,423 of CAJHQQ010000422.1, forward strand.
TAATCCACTAGCAACAATCAAGCAGGCCCTAGAGCCCACTAGTGCGTATAGTTTCACAACTCCGCCCCTTATAGAAAGATGCAAGGTAATCAAGCAGGACACAACACCGTTCTTCTTGATTAGCAACTTAAACGAATTCCAAAAGCAGGAGGATTCAAGAAAAATTCATGGGAATATTATGTGCATACCAAACCACCACTAAGAGGTAACTGGAAAATCACCATACTTTCTGGGTTTTAGCTTCTAGGAAGTAGTTCAATCCTAGACTAGCTAAATAGTTAGGTGAAGAGAATAATTTTGAAGTACTTGGTGGATTCCATAGCAATCGCCACGTAAAAGGAACAATGATCATAGTAATAGAATAAATAAACACATCTCAATGGAGATGGGAATTAATAAACTTCTGAGGAAAATTTCCTTAATGGAGTTCTCGAAAAAATATAAGAACCAACCAAAAGCAGGAGGAACCCTGCCCTAACGCCTAACAAGTCGCAATTATTGCTTCGCCTCCTGCCACAAACATATTTTACCGCCAAAGGATCCGAAGAGAATCTCTACTCTACAGCAAGACATGATGGACATCGATTCCCTCACTGCGTTGCAAGCAAAAGAAGCTTGGAGAATGCTTGTTCCTGCTATGATTCTCCGTATAAGAAAAGACTCTAACCTTACAGTAGGAAACCAAGGTCAGCTCCAACTATCCCTGCAAAAGAAAAAGGACTACATCCAGTCTAATGCATAAAGAATGCCAAGATCGCACTAAAGAGAAATAGTAGAAGTGAGTTTATGGCTTCTCATTTGCGGGGAATCAAACAACAACAACTCTACAACTACTAACCTTGCCAAGAACAAAGCCCCAGCCGCCTTACAACTGCTTTCAATGGCAATGTACCCTGATATGCTTCTAAGTGAAGCAAATCTGCGCACTTCTGCAAGTTCCCAAGGAATCTAAGGCCATGTGCCCCTACAAGTTTTCAAGGTTACATGCCTCTGCAAGGTTCTAGGAACCAGAAGTTCATAGAAAGGAAATCAGGGCTATGCTCCTATATTGTTTTCTAAGTCCATGTGCCTCTACAAGTTTCTAGGAAACATGAATTTCAAGTAAGGGAATCAATGATATGTGCCATTACAAGCTTAAAATGAAGTAGGACCAAGGCCGCGTGCCTTCATGAATTTCTAAAGAAGACAAACCAAAAAAAATCAGGGGGGAAAGTTAAGCGTTAACCCAAGGGGCAACACACATCAACAAATACCATCAACTTACCCACAAAAAGGGGTTAGAAGAAACAACAACATGTCATTAAATGACATTCATAAAGAGATGAAAGTGGCTAACCCAAGAGGGAGCAGAGAACAGCCAGAACGGGTCGTTAAATGAAACCACAAAATACTGAGAGCGGCTCACCCAAGCGGGAGTATAGAACATCCAGTACGGGTCATCAAATGACATCACAAAACCTTGAGAGTGGCTTAACAGCCAGAACGAATCATTCTACGACACCTACATTAGGAGGAAATCCAGTGAGTATAAGCAAAGCAACATTCATGGGTGGTCAACAGCAGGAATGGACTTACTATGTCCTAGTATACATAGGAAAACGCCAATACTTGCGTATGAAGCAAGAACGCTTACTCTTACGCAGAAAAATTGTCTCCAATACGTCCACTCCTACATAAGAAGTGAGGGCGCTTAATCCATTGCTGGAAGAGTTATCTTAGCCATGTCAACTCCTGCTATCCACACAATGGATTACGGCTCCAGACCAGGGTCAATTCATGCCTCTGGCATTAATTCGGGCTCAGGACCATGTAAGATCATGTTAACCTCTGCTATCCAAGCCCAAGGTCGGAGAAGTATTGCTGCTCTACCTGACATAAAATGAGCACGCAGAGAGTGCCGTCCTGGTGCGAACAACAAGAAGAAGGCAGTACCATATGTACCACATCGACACAGAGATTCGACACAGTTGTTCAGAAAAGCTAGCCCTCCATCAGTCATTACAGCCATGAAATCATTGCTTACTTCCAGACTCATTAGATCGTGGTGGTAGTATCACTATTTTAAAAAATAATTCCCCATAAGCCAAAAGTACAATGGAAAATGGCCAGGTATGCAGAAGAGATTTCAACATCCCAGAACCTCGGGGTATTGAAGAAGATAAACTCCAGAACCTCCGAGATTTCAAGAGGATAAATCCCTGACATCCGGGTTTCAACAGGGTAAATACTAGAACCTCCGGGTTTCAAGAAGATATATCCAAGATTTTTGAATGCTAGAATGGAAATCCTTGAAACCAGCTAACAATATCTGAGACTGCAGGACCAAGCGCCCCCACAAAGTTCCAGCGATCAGGAATCTGCCTCATAGAGCTTGAAGACATTCTGAACGGCCAACATCAAATTGAGATCAAGAGTGGTCCACCTCTAGGGGAAAGTACGATGCCCCATTGAGTGAATACAGCTTCCCGGTTTGAGACATAGAATAACAATTCACCTATGGCTCATGAAAAGGAAATCGTTAGAACTTTCGGGTTCTCAAGGACAATACCTATGGATCCTCCTGGATCAAAGTTTCAATTCCTTAGAACTCCCGGGTTCTTAGGAATGACATCTACTAGTCCCCTTGGATCATAGCACTAATTCCTCCTTTGGGTTGCCAAGGATAAATCCCAGGTCTTCTAGGATGAAAACATGAAGCCCTTCAAAAATCCGGATTCCAAAGAAGAGTCGATAGAAACTCTGCATTCCTATGTGGCATGCTTCTATACTTCAGGGTAATATGGCAAAAATTCATCCTCCACGGTTCAACGAACATTCTCATTCTTCTTGAAAAAGGAAGGAGATGACGATGTTAGGGTATTTTTAGGTAAATACCTTAAAACATAGTCTAGACACACATAATAGACCCTAAATAGAGCCTATAACATGGACTAAAACTGGTAATAAATAAGCTATATCAACTCCCCCATACTTAAACTTTTGCTTGTCCTCAAGCAAACAAGCCTGTGAAAGAGATTTTGAAAAGCGAAGGCTCACATAATTTCTAAATATTACTGTCACCCTACTTTGTCGCAACCACATCCTATCAAGTCAATCACAGAGAAACTTTATATACACTTTAGGTATAGCAACCAAAATTCTTTCTACCAACAACTTAGCAAATACTAGTCTGACTCTCCCCTCTACTAATTTCATTTCTTTGCATAAAATAAAAGTGCAGGGTTTACCTTTGGAGTATCGATAAAAGGATATATGGACTCTTACCCCTGCAAGTATCTGAGAACATAGGTAGTCTTCTCTGGTTCCTTTCCTCTCTCTCTTCTCACTTCTTCTCAGTCAATGTCTCCCTTCTTTGAAGGCTATCATTTTATTTTTTTAATTGACTGAGATATTTGGACAGGTTTCCATGAATCAAGCCCTAATGGTTTTTGCAACCAGATCTGTTTTACTTCTTTTTGACCTTTATCTCTTTCTAGAATCATATGAATCAAGCTTTAATGGCTGTAGCAACCAAATCTTGTTCGACTCCTTTAATCTGAAGGGGAGAGAGAGGGGAATAAGATGCACACATAATTTTACCTTCCAGACTTGCAGAAGGAATCCGATCAAGTGTATACAAAGCCCCAAGGCATGCAAATAATGTTATGATTAGTATTGAAAATCAGCTTTGGTTCCTTCAAACTTTCTAAGAATGGTGCTAAAGTGGGGTTAGTCAATAATAAATCTTGATCATAGTCCCCTTCTTGACTATATAATTTTTTTTTTTGAAGAACTTATATATATATATATATACATATAGTAAATAAGACTCAAAACAAATAAATAGTATTAGCGAACCTCCCGCAGACTTAAATTACACTATGCCTAGTGTAATCCGCCTCAGATTGGTTAGGAAAAATTAAATCATAAGTAAATAGCGTAAGTAGACAAATTGATACCTCACTCTGTAAGAGAGTGTCGATCGATGGTAGGCAGGTGTGGTCGATTGATGGTCGTGATCCATTGACAACCGATGGTGCCTCTATGGTGTCGATCGATGGTGATTTAAACAGTCTGTCAAAACGAAATAAAACTCGAAATAAATAGTAGCATAAGTAAAAACTAAATAAAAACTTACTAAACAGTGGGTTGCCTCCCACTCAGCGCTTGGTTATAGTCTTAAGTTCGACGTTCTGAACTTTTTGACTAGAATGGAGGTGGACCAACACTTGGAAAACAAGTGTCTACATCTTCGTTTCTCTTCTGAAACCATGTACCAAAGAAACTTTTCATGGCCTCATCTCCTCTGCCTTTCTCATTTTTCATGATCTCCTTAGCAACCTCCACTGACTGCATTCTCCTTTGTAGATTATCGGTACTGCGCTGTAGCATTCTAAGTCTTGCAACTATAGTCACTGATATATCTTCCAATTGCTGAGAAATATCTTCCTTCATCAGGCTCTGAGAAAAAGCAATCTCATCGAATATTTCTTCTAATTGTTTTTCTGCTGCGGACGTCTGTCTGTCGAACTCAGTATCGATCGATGGCGTGATGCTACCATCGATCTATGTCATTCTGTTTTCTCCAATCGCATGATGTCTTTGCACAATATCTAAATCTTGCTTCATCTCATCCATGCGTGTAGTCAAACCGGTAAGGCACTTGTCTATTGGATAGTAGACATCATCAAGCCTCTTGTAGAAATCATCTAGTGACATCTCATGAGCTTTGTAGATCTCATGCACAATTTCATCAATCTATGCTATGTTGTATGTCTATTGCTTCTTCATAGACATATCATCTTTGCTGCATGTTTGGGTAACATATGTAGCTGTGCTCAAACATAGTAACTCGTTCTAGAACTGGCCTGATATCTTCTTCTTGAACATTCACAATTCTTCCGTTTAAAGCTCGTGCATTGCCATTCTCATCTCTTTTGATACCATACTCATCTTTCTTTTCCCAATAGAATATTCTTCTACCATTTTCATCATAAGTTCTTTTTCCATGCTCTACATCACCATCTATCGGTAGTGGGTTTATCTAATCGACTAAATGTGGACTTCCTGAACCAAAAGGATTAGAGGTACAAAACTGGTTCACCCCTGTAATGTTGTCGATCGATGCAAGAAGGTTGGCGTCAATCGATTTTAGATGTTTGGGAGTGTATAGATAATGGATCGGCACATTCTTCTTTTCCTTGCTGTCGATCGATGGTTGTACTCATGCATCAATCGATGGTTGTTGTGCAAATAAAGTTTCTCCGGTAGCCATAATAAGAGCATCTGCTACATCCTCCTTAGGAATGTTTAGAATTCTTCCATAGAGATTTCGTGCACGTCCTTCTGTATCTCTGAAAATTCCAAAGTCATCTTGTTTGAGATAACCATCATTTGCTTTTTTTGTTCTTGGCTTTCTGATGTTGTGTGAAAGCAAGGAGGTGATGTTGATTGATGATTGATTATATATTTTTACTCAATTAGCTCTTCCTCTCTGTAATCTGCATAGTATTCATCTTTAGCTTCACCATATCCTTGGTATGCCTGACGGGTGTCGAACGATGGTGTATGGTGACCTTCGATCGATGCTCAATAATCAGATTGTTGGCCGAAGAGATTCCCAGCTCCATTAGCCATCAGAAGTATATCCGACACATCTTCTCTTGTGACATGCAGAATTCTGCCATCCATAGCTCTTGCGTGACTGTCTAGATCTCTCATGATATCGAACTCATCTAGTTGTAGATAACCATACTCCCTTTCACGTTCTTCTGTTGAATCAAGTTTGGACTCTGAATTACAACCAGTATTGATCGATTGTGATTGGTTACCATCGATCGACATTGATTTTCCGAGTTGATTGGAAACATGAAAATCACCAGTCTCTTCAATAGCAATTCCTTGGTATTCGATTATTTATTCTTCTCTGTAATCTTCATCATACTCGAGGTTGGCTGGGTTGTAATCGAGATATGCATGTCAATTGTTTATCGGTTCTGAAGTATGAGTGTCGATCAATAAAAGAGGGCGGGTGTCGATCGATTGTTGAACTGCAAGCTCGTCGATCAATGGTATGGTTTGGGTTTCGATCAATGAACCATCTTCTTATTCCTCATGGAACTCATAATCGCATAAGCATGTGGCCACAAGCTCTGCACCATCACATACTTCAATCAGAGTAGCTTTGTTCTTTTTCTTGACAGGTTCATAAAAAATATTTTGATCGATTAGAGATAGATACAACCAGTTTAAGTTCATATCGCAGATAGCTCCCTCAGTGGCAATAAATGCTCTCTCAAGTAGTAATGAAGAGTTCTAATATATCCTGATGTCCATCACATGGAAGTCTACTGGGAATATGTTGTTGTTAATTTGCACTGGAACATCTTTTATCATCCCTCCCGAGTTCACACTTGAGCAGTCTACAAACGTGAAAGAATCATTCGATAGTTCCACTTTCAGGTTCAGCTCCTCTGTCATAGTCCTTGGCATAATGATCACTGATGATCCAATATCACAAAGGACGTTGGGATATATGTTGCCCTTGATGAAACATGGAATCACGAACTTTCCAGGATAACTTTTTTTCCTCAGACAAGTCCTCTGCTTCATCTTCTCTCTGAGATGATTGAACATTATCTCTATATCATCATCTGTCTCCCTTGATTCCCTGAAAAACATCCATAATCTGTGAATATAATAGGCTTTATCAAAAGAGGTATCTAGAGGAATTTTGAAAACTCTTTTGGCAAAGCTATCCATCTCTTTTTCATTGGCTTCTTTGCGTTGATGCTTGGGGATCTTTTGCTTCCTCTTAGAGTGTCCCTCACATTCTCTATCAAGATCCATGGCTTCAGACGTGTCTGTATTCTGTTCAGAAATGGTTACAGTTGGACGCACAATCAGACATGCATTGAGGTTCGGCAGTCGAACTAGGTTTCTCCTTTGTCGATCTATGCTAAGGTCGCACGGTCGATCGATGCGTCTAGCGCCATGTAGATCGATGTTCTGAGTTCTATGACGATCGACGTTAGTCGATTCACATGAAGCCACTGATACCAAAGGATTCGCCGTCGAGCGATGCTCACCGCTTGTTGTCGATCGATGCGGATGAGAAGTGCCGAGTCACATGGAATTTTCCATACGAAAATCTTCTTCTTTGGGTTTCGCTCCCTTTAACTTCCTGCAAGAAATCATCATCAATCAATGCATTGACGTGGTGCTTTTGTCCAGCCTCTATATTCTCCTTGATCAGGCTCACATGCCTCCTAATGGTTTCGCTTGTTTGCATCACTTGATTCTCCAATTTCTTCACATGGGTGCTGAGGTTTTCGAACTTGGTATTGAGGTGGAGGTACAGACCATCTATCTTCCCATTGAAATCAACAGTCATCTTCTACTGTCCCTCTAAAACTCTATTAACCATTGCTTCAATCTTGCTTTCCTAAGCTTATGGAGGAGGATTCTAGTAGTAGGAAGATCCATAAGTCTTGTTGTTGTTGAAGGGCCTTCGCTGTGAACTTTGATTAAAGTTACTCCTTTGACCAGTCCCATAGGAGTTCCTGTTGAAACCTGGATTCCCTTGTCTCTGGAAACCATTCCCATCAATGTAGTTCACACTCTCTTCTTCAATCTCATCATCTCCAGACTCTATTGCTTCTACTTCTGCAAAAGTAACATGCTTCTCGAGAAATTTCTGAACACTATCCAATTTCGCCTTAACTTCTTCAATCTGCTCTTTGCTCGCAGCTGGAGCTGATTTCCTCCTCTCGAAATTTGTGTTCCTGGTACTGTTGCTGGATGCCAGATTCTCAATCAATCTCGTAGATTCTTCAGGACTTCTAGTGCTGAAATTCCCCTCACTAGCCGTGTCCAAAGCCATCTGATACTGTAACCCAATACCTCTGAAGAAAGTGCTAAGCAGCTGCACTTCGTTGAATCCGTGATGTAGACAGTCTCTCTGGTGTGACTTGAATCTAATCCAAGAATTTCTGAAAGAATCTGAAGGTTCTTGTGAAAAGTAGCAATCTTGTTCCTTAGATCTTCTGCTCTCGCGTCGTTGATGTGGGGTTTATTTTCACTTTGAAATTAACCCTATATTCCCACTTTACTCTCTCAATTAAGAGGTTTAGTGTAGTACTTAGTGATCGAATCCACAGAGACTCTAATTTTGCGCAATAGATTTATTGTTTTCGAATTAAAGCTAGATGAATTATGACAATAACAATAAAAGGGATTTTAAGATTGATTTTATTTATAAGGATTTAAATTTAGAGATTATACTTAGAAGAAATTCTCATGTAGATTTTGATAATGCAAACTAATAGATTGCTAAGGGTTTATTAAGCATCGTTCGGAATTCAAACCTCAGGGTTTAGGAGATCACTCTCGCGCATCTCGACATAGCGTCGATCAATGGCAGTAATATGGCATCAATCTATGCTAATTCTAAACAGTACTGGTTTCGCGGTTTAATTAATTCTCTAAACTTCTAGTTCAACTCTCGTTTATTACTAGTTATTTAGATTGTTTAAGATAGATTACAGGTTATAACCAGGGTCTCGCTTGCGCAATAGAACCCTAATTTCTAAGATTGTGGTGATTAAATTCAACTTAGCATTATGAGCAACTTAAACAAAGAACCAAGAAGATTGCCCTAACAATTTCTATAAAATAAGCAATATATTACTACCAATGAATAACCCTAAATCTAATGGATAACTACTCAGACATAGCAATAACGAACATGAATAAATTATGAATAAATTATAGAGAATAAACTGAGTAAAAGATAAGAAGTTCAAGATCTTCTCTGTAATGATGATCAGATCTTTCTCTCCAACAGAAGTATCAATGTGTTCCAACTCTAAAACTCTAGTGTAACTTTTGCAGCTACTCAGCTTCTGGTCCTAATAGCTTCTTAGGGCTTTTCAACTTAGGGTTTAACAAAGATAGAAAACCCTAATAAATAGTCTAAATTTCGACCAGGGACTTGTCTTGCAATTAATAAAACTTCTGGATAAAACTTGTAATTTCTCAATCTTTCTGCCGACTTCACCGTCGATCGACGCACAGTGTGTGACGTCGATCGATGGTCCATTCATAAATCTGGGTCCGACTATGAGTTTCTGCTGGGCAATCCTTATTGCTCCAAAATAGGCCAAAAGCTCTAATTGCTTCCAATAAGTACCTAGACCTGTAAATACTCTAAACAATATCAAATTGATATAAATGACTCTAAATATATTATATATCATAGGTAAAATAAGTAAAATCCATAGTATTTCAAATCCACCAGACTTAACCTTTTGCTTGTCCTCAAGCAAACAAAGCATGTGCGAGAAGTTTTGAAAAACGAAGACTCACATAATGTCTAAGTATAACTGTCACCTTACTTTCTTGCAGCCACATCCTATCAAGTTAATCACATAGAACTTTATATACCATATCCTAGTATATCAACCAAATCCATTCTACCAACAACTTAGTGAATACTAGTCTGACTCGCCCATTTACTAATTTCATTTCTTTGCATAAAATAAAAGTGTAGGCTTTACCTTGAGAGTATCGATCAATGATACATGGACTCTTTCCTCTGCAAGTATTTGAACACACGGTAGTCTTCTCTGATTCCTTTCCACGCTCTCTTCTCACTTCATCTCAGTCAATGTCTCCCTTCTTTGTTAAGGTTAGTGTAAAACAAACCTAAATCTTTTGTTCCTTTTAAATAATGCAGAACATGTTTAATCCCGTCCCAGTGTCTTTTGGTCGGGCAAGAACTAAACTTGGACAAGAGGTTCACGGCAAAAGATATGTCAGGCCGTGTGTGAGTTGCTAAGTACATTAAAGCTCCAATAGCACTGAGATATGACACTTCAGGACCAAGGACATCCTCACCGTCTATCTTGGGATGAAATGGGTTAGTGTCCGGGCCAAGAGATCTCACGACCATAAGGCTTGAAAAAGGGTGAGACTCGACCATATTAAATCTCTTGAGTATCTTTTCTGTATATGCCATTTGATGCACAAGGATTCCATCATTTATATACTCAAGTTGTAATCCTAAACAGAATTTTGTTTTTCCTAGGTCTTTCATTTCAAATTTTTTCTTTAGATATTTGACTGTTTGGGTGATCTCTCCAAAAGTTCCAATGATGTTTAAATCATCCACATACACTGCTATAATCACAAAGCCCTTGTTATAAAATTTCTTTATGAAAATGCATGGACTGATACGATCATTTCTATATCCTTCTTTCACTAGGTACTCACTCAATCTATTGTACCACATCCGACTGGATTGTTTCAGTCCATATAGTGATTTGTTCAACTTAATGCAGTGTTGATCTCGAGATCTTTCTTTATTTTTCATTTCAATACCCTCTGGGATCCTCATATAGATGTCATTATCGAGTGGACCATATAAGTATGCGGTTACAACATCCATTAACCGTAAATCCAAGTTTTCTCTTATGACCAGACTTATTAGGAATCTTAAAGTAGTTGCATCCACCACAGGGGAATATGTTTCCTCATAATCGATTCCTGGTCTCTGTGTGAATCCTTGTGCTACGAGTCGTGCTTTGTATCTCACAACCTCGCCATTTTCATTTCTCTTTCTCACAAAGACCCATTTGTATCCAACTGGTTTAACACCATATGGTGTTCGGATTATAGGAACGAAAACACCTCTTTTAAAAAAATTTAACTCCACGTTTATGGCTTCTTTCCACTTAAGCCAATCTGATCTTTGCATAGATTCATATATAGACGTGGGTTCATGATCCTCATTATCCATCAGTTCAAGTGCTACTTGATATGCAAATATATCACTGATGTCGACATCTTTTCTATTCCATTTCTTTCCAGACATATATAGTTTATAGAGATTTTTCCTTGTTCTCAGGACCGTCAGTACCATGATGCAAGGCGTCCCGAGCATCATTGGTCGGTACAATCGGACCATCGACCATGGTTTTTTTTGTCCGGACCATCAACCGTGGTCGGTCGGGTCAGTTCATCGACCGCGTCTGAGGACGTCTAGTCGAGTTCGGGGGTGCCTCGGGTAAGGCCGGCTATGTTTTAGGTTCCATTCTCAGTTGCACCTTTCTTTTTTTTCCGAGGTTGCTTATCTTTGGAACCAATAGGTCTACCACGTATGAGACGTGCCATAGACTCCATAGCAACTTGACTGTGTCCCATTTGGACCTCTAATTTGATTGGGCGTTAACAGCTGGTATATGTGACTTTGTCTCTCTGTTTGGGTCAGCAAAGGAATCTGGCAATTGATTAGCTAGCTTTTGTAAATGAATTATTTTCTGGACCTCAAGATCGCACACTTAAGTCTGAGGATCTTGCCATGTTATGGATGTTTGATTCCATGAAATTTCTTTCATTTCCTTTACCAGCTTTTGATCTCCCCCTAATGTTGAAAGTTTGGATTCATTGAAATGACAATCCGCATACCTAGCCTTAAATAAATCACCCGTAGTTGGCTCAAGGTATTTTATAATTGTGGGAGAATCAAATCCAACATATATCCTCATCCTCCTTTGAGGTCCCATATTTGTTCTCTGTGGTGGAGCAATTGGAACATAAACAGAACATCCAAATTTTTTAAGATGGGAAATGTCTGGCTCTTGACCCGTTAATAATTGTGATGGGGAATACTTATGTTCACTAGATGGTCGGATGCGTATGAGCTCGGCCGCATGGAGGACCGCATGTCCCCATGCCAAAAGCGGCAACCTCGATCTTATGAGTAATTGTCGGGCTACAAGTTGAATGCGTTTTACAAATGATTCTGCTAAGCCGTTCTGTGTATGTACATGTGCCACGGAATGTTCCACTATCACCCCCATGGACATACAGTAATCATTGAACGCCTGAGATGTGATTTCACCAGCAATATGAAGACCTATAGTCTTCAAAGGAAAATCTTGAAAATGAGCTCGTGATCTTATTATCTGAGCGAGCAATCTTGCAAATGCTAAATTACCAGTCGACAGTAAGCATACGTGTGACCATCTGGTCGATGCATCTATAAGGACCATGAAATATTGAAATGTCCCACAAGGTGGGTGAATCAGTCCACATATGTCGGCCTGAATTCTTTCCAGAAAGTTTATAGTTTCTTTTGTCACCTTAACTGGTGATAGCCTAACGATTAGTTTCCCTTGTGAACAAGATGCACACCTTAAGTGCTTAGGGATGATTCGTTTTTCTTTGAGTGTATGGCCTTTGGTGTTTGATATCAGCTTACGCATCATGTTTGAACCGGGATGGGCAAGCCGGTCATGCCATAAATTGAAATTTTCGATGCCTGTTTTATTAAATGTCACATTCGCCTCAATCATACTGACTTTAGTTTGATATAGTCCAGTAGATAATGTCGGTATGCATTCTAATAGTTTCTTTTGCCCTTGGCCGATTTCAATAATCTGAAGGAATTGTTTATTTCCTTCGCCCTTTGTTTCAATATGATATCCATTCATTCAAATGTCTTTGAAGCTCAATAGACTTCTTTTAGAACTGGGTGAATATAAGGCATCTGATATTTCTAGATGCGTACCCATGGGCAAGAGTATACTTGCTTGGATGTGGCCTTCAATTAGGTTAGATATACCCACAATTGTGGAAATGTTGGCCTTTTCAAGAATTAAGTTTATGATGTATCTTTTGTCTCTTAGGATCGTGTGGCTCGATCCACTGTCCACTACGAATACATCTTTGTTATTGGCCATTTCTAAAAGAAGATTAATAGGATGTTGTTTAGATACTTCATATAAATCATTCAATCAAAACATAGAAATAAAAATCAAAGAAATGAACATAGAAATGATAAATACCAAATCAATTTTTTAAATGTCGAAATCATTCTCCATTTTTAAGACAATCTGAAGTTTCATATTCTAATGAATCATCCTTTTCATGATCAAAGTCAATTTCATCATCTTGGATCGTCATATGGGCTTCAGGATTCTTTCCCTTTAAACTCTCTTGATAGAGATCACATAGATGCTTGGGAGTCCTGCAAGTCTTTGCCCAATGATTGCTCATGCCACACCTATGGCACACTGATTTGGTCGGTTGTGAGGGTCTGAAAGAATTCCCTCGGCCTCGTCCATTTCCTCGACCATACGAGTTACTTTGGACTCTATCTCGGCCATAGTCTCGACCATATGGGCTTCCTCGACCGCGGCCATAAGAACCTCGACCGCGGCCACGTCCTGGCCATTTTGCACGGCCTCGACCGTGTTGGCTATTAGTATGGACGTGGTTTGCCTCTTTATCAGCATTAGTGGCTGCGTGTGCCCCAGGTAATGGTGTGGATCCTGGAGGTCTCATTTCACTGTTTCTCATTTGCAATGCATTGTTCTGCTTAGCAAGGAGCACCACAAGAAATAAAATCAGCATTAGTGGTGAAGCCTTTCTCACGATATTGTTGTTGAAGCAACACATTGCTTGTGTGGAACGTGAAAAAGTTTTTCTCAAGCATATCCTTATATGTAACTGTTTCTCACACAGTTTCAATTTTGAAACGATATTAAACAGCGCAGAATTGTACTCGTCCACGGACTTATAGTCCTGGATCCTTAGGTTCATCCAATCATAATGAGCCCTTGGTAAGATCACCCTTCTTTGGTGATCATATCTGCTTTTCAGCTCTGTCCAAAGCTCAAGAGGATTTTCAATAGTTATGTACTGATCCTTGAGACTCTTAGCCAAGTGATGTCTTATTATTAGTATGGCTCGGTATCTATCTTTCTTACTGACATTATTGTCATCTATAATGCTTTCACCGAGTCCTTTAGACTTTAGGATGATCTTGGTATCAAGCGCCGATTACAGGTAATTATCTCCAGATAGATTAAGGGCCACATATTCCAAGTTATTGATTTTCGACATTTGAAAAAATAGGATCAATTGCAATCAAGACAATAGAGATTCAATGAACAATGGTCGGTTATATATATGATGCATTGCCATATGGCCAGTACGAGAATGATGCAATGCAATCTATCAACCTAACAAGGTTATATGGTCGATTCAATCTAACAACCTAATTGGTTATGTCAACCGGTTCATGTTTTAGACCATGCGGTCAAATCATTCAAACAATCAATCGGTTTTATTTAACAATCCTAACAAATAGTGTCTAGGTGATCAATCAATCAAACAATCAAGGCAATCAAGCAAATTTGGTTTTACAGTCAAACCTAATCGGTTTATAATTAGTAAACCTAATTAGATTGTAATTACGGTTATTGGCCGATTTAGGTTTAGGGTATTAATTAACAACCTAGCAATCCTAATTGAATTATAATTAGGGTTAAGATTAGGGTTTTATTGATTAACAACCTAGCACCCGGTTTCTATGTGATTTGCATTCAAAACTATCAATCAATAAGCAATCAACCAATGGATTTGTACCCTATGTGATCAGGATGAAGTTCTCTATACTATCCAGCAACTTAGCAAAGTTCTATGATCGAATTGAATAAATTAGAGTTATAGGGTTACTGTGAACCTCAAATTAGTTGAACGGACCACCAAGTATGTTGTCGCGGGTTGTGGAACGGATCGCGACCTGGTCAGTGTGATCGGAGCTATCGGGTGGCACTTATGTGTGTATTGGGTGGTGATGGTGCTGGTACGTGGGTCGGATGATGTTCATTGCTATCAGGTGATGATTATGATACTTACCAGGAGTACACAGATCGCAGGGTGTCCGTGTGTACTTACCGTGTGTATCGGGTATGCCTGATGTATCAGCTATATCGGGTTGGCCGGTTGATTGCAGTCGTGTGTATCGATTGTTCGGGTGGTGGCTTTGAGTTGATTACGGTGTCCTTCTTGTTGCAGGAAGCTTGGATCCGATTGATGAGATTGAATCGATGAGTTTTTAGAATTAGGGTTCTCGACGTCTGAGTTTTGTTCTTGTGGGTATCAAATTTTAGGTTAGGGTTTTTGAGAGACGTATCGTACTGATAACGTGTTGTAAAAGTAATGGAGGAACTTGTAATTCTTATTGATGTATCAATCGATGGTGCCCTTTATACATAGGGAGTTACAATAGACCGTCATAAGATAAATGGAAAGATAACAATTCCTAGATAAACATGGAAAAGAAAAATACGAAACCAAAGCACATTAGGTTTAGGTCATGCCGACTTTCTCTCTCTAGCCGGCTGGTCCATCTCTTGGTCGGATCCGGTTTGGTCTTGGTCTTATGGTTATTGCATCCACATCAATTGGTTTATAACAGTGATATTTTTTTTCTTTACTTTTGATTCAACAAATACTTCTGATTTTTTTATTCTTATATAGTGTTGTCAAATTCGTAGTTTCTCTCATAAAATAAATGCAGAAGCGAATAGAGGATCTTTGAAAAAAGAGAAAATGTAGAAGAATGACCCAGAAAATAGACGTGAGAAAATAATATCTATATAAAATACAAAAATAGACTTGAGATAAGATACTTACAAACATATATCAGCGCGTCTATTTTAAAAACATCAGTAATTATGCAAAACACTTTCCAACCTATTTGCTTCAACATTGACCATGTTCTTAATACGTGTAATAATCTTAATTTATTTTAGTTTAAAATAATGATAATAAAATAATTAAAACAAAATAGATTTGATCCGTGCATTAGCACGGGAGTAACACTAGTATAAATGAAGTTAGAAGCTCGTTACGCTATGTTAGAGCGCCATCGATCGATAGAAACAAGGAAGCGTCGATCGATGGTAGACCTTCAGACTGAATCTTGTCTGTCTACTCTCCATTCTGATGATATCTCTCTAGGTTTGCTTTGTTAGACACCCAAACACATGGTGAAAATAAGATCCAAACAGTAATAAATAAATAGTTAGTCGAAAATAGAAATGCAACAAAACTAAATAAACATAAGTATAAGTCTGAAAGGGTGATGAAGTAAAAGAGAAAGGAGTATCGATAAGACTACTCCTCGTCGGATGTATCCTGGTCCTGATGCTGCTGCTGCTGGGCTCCAATTGGTGATATGGCGCGTGTCCTCGGACGGCTGAAGCACTGGCATCATGACATCGTCTCTACCCTGGCCCATATCGCTCGAAGTGCGTCCACCACGACCCGCTGGAAATCCCCATGGTCGTGTATGGGGATCTCTGGAATCTCAGGGAAGGCTGGGAGAGGTGGAGATGGCTGTGCTAGCTCGTCCGCTGCAGCTGCTGCAACCCTGTGTACTGGGTGGAGGCCTCCTCTGCGTCGTACTCTGAGGGGTGGGGTGTGGATGTGGTGCTCAGCTGGGTGGAGTACGAGGCGCTGTAGATCGTCAGAGAAGTCTGTCACCTCTCACAGTGGAAGTGCGACCATCATCGGTCCCACGTCATCCACAAAGGACCAAAAGTGGCCCTCCTTCAGCCACTGGGTCCTTGTCAGGTAACCATCATCCATGAAGCGCAATCCTCTCTCCACCGAAGCTCCCTTTAAGCTAATGCCAAGAAAGCTGAAGATGGGTGTCAAGAGGCTCCATATATTCTCCTCGGGCCAGTACCCTTGAAGGGTTTGTTCTTCAAGGTCGCCAAGTGCTCTGCCAAAATAGCCCTCATGTTCACCTGCTGTTCGGTCATCGGTGGAAGAAAAAGCTCGTCGTCAAGCTGAACTAATTCCCTGACGGAATAGTATAGCAGCGTCAGCTCATGGACCCGAACCTTGTTAGGTTCCATCTTGCACAACAGGGTGTTGGCAACGTCCGTCTGGGTGGCTGAGCCGGAGTTGAAGTGGCCAGTCCTAATGAGGCCCCAGAAAGTAGGTAGCCAGGGAAAGCAGCGACTGAGCAGGCGCTGGCACCAAGGTCGAAGCCGTAGATCTCGCACATCTGTAGGATGGGATCCTGTACTGAATGCCTCTGATAAAGAAGGTCAGGGTTGCCTGATGCGCCACCTTCGCTCTGGAGCTCTTGTAGAGCACCTGAGCTGTGGAGATACACTGCCGCACCAGGTCGGGTATAGAGGATATGGCTTAGTAGCCATGGTGCCCAATCCAAGCTCCTGCACCATCTGTCTGAAGTCGGTGTAGAGCCCCAGTTTCTTCAAGGTTCGCTTGTCAGCGAACTTGGTTGGTTCGATGGTGAAGCCCTGCCAAGCGTTGTAATGGAGGGTGTCGAAGTCGTCCCAATCCTCGCTCAGGGGACGGAGTGTACAGTCTCTCGATTGCACTTCACTTCGTGGATCGGGATAGTCCTCGAATGTAACAGGTAGAGCCTCCTCTTCTTTGGTCCAAGGGTCTCGGCATGGAGGACCCCACTGTGGAGCACTGGAGCTACCAACCTCGTAACGTGCCTTAGTTCTCCTCTCGTCCATTTGCATATAATCTAAAAAAGCAAAAAGCAGAATCGATGTCGAAACAAAAGGAGCAGTCGTCGTTCGATGGTATCACATGGTCCTCGATCGATGTCGACTCAGTGTTCACAAGATCGAAAATAATCAACTCAAAGCGTGCAAATGATGTGTAAAAAGGATAGATAGTCCCCAATATAGTACTCCAACACCCTAAATCGTTCTACATTCCGAGTTAAAGTACCAAAAAAATTATTTTTCTTCAACCCTAAAGTTCCCTAAACTATGAGATTTGGAGAACAGACCTTGAAGATTGATTGATTTAAAGAGCTAAACATGTAGAGATGGTAGAAATCGTGTGGTTTAGACTAAAAAACGAGCAAAACTGGCCAAATTTTGAGAGAGAAATCAGGTGTGGAACTCGTGTGTGTTTTTGGCGGTGTTGAGAAAAGTTTCTTATGAATCCGGGTCGCGTCGAGTTAACCTACTCGACGCATGACAGCCGATCGATGGAAATTGATGGGCATCGATCGATGGTCTGCTCGGTGACTATGTATTCAGTTAAGATTTTTGTAATTGCATAAATAACAAGTAATTATTATATATATATATATATATATATATATATATTTTTAATTAATTAATTATTGCTAATATGTAATTTTTTTTTTGTGTTTTTATCATTATTTGTATATATATATATATATATTATATTATTAGTAATTTAGTGGGTTGCCTCCCACTCAGCGCATGTTTAATGTCGTTAGCTTGACGGGAAATGGGCTTATCATTCAGGAATAAGCACCTCTAGACGTGTGGTCTAAGTTCGCGGGATTTCAGCTCTAGCCCAATAATGTTTCACTCGCTGTCCATTCACCATGAAATCATCTACTTTAGAATTAAATAGGACACTTGTCCCGTAAAGTGTCACTTCTTTGATGGTGAAGGGTCCGGACCAACAAGAACTTAATTTTCTAGGAAATAGAGTTAATCGAGAGTTGTATAGGAGTACTTGAACGTTTGGTTCGAAATGCCGTGAAATAGTTTTCTTGTCATGATGGGCTTCTGTTCTTTCCTTGTACAATTTTGAGTTCTCGTAGGCGCGATATCTGATTTCCTCAAGCTCACTTAGCTGAATTAATCTCTTTTCTGCTGCAAATTTAGCATCAAAGTTTATATTTTTTATGGCCCATTCGGCTTTATGCGCTACTTCTACAGGGAGATAGCATGATTTTTCATAGATTAAGTGGAATGGGGTAGTTCCTAATGGTGTTTTAAATGTTGTTCGCTATGCCCAAAGTGCATTATCTAATTTCAAAGAGAAATCTTTACGGGTTGATCCTACCGTATTTTCCAATATTTCTTTGATCTAACGGTTGGACACTTCTACTTGTCCGCTAGTCCGAGGATGATAAGGTGTACCTACTCTTGAAGATTTTAACGACTAAAGCAACATCATTTCGGAGTTGCTATTGCTTCTACCCATTTATAGACATAGTCTACAGCGACAAGTATGTATTTATTTCTGTGCGAAGAAGGGAAAAGTCCCATGAATTTGATGCCCCAGCAATCAAATACTTCGACTTCAAGTGTGAAATTTTGTTCCATCTCGTTTCTCTTGCTAATTTTTCCTCTTCTTTGGCAGGGATTGGATTTTGCTACATCAGCTTGAGCATCTCAAAACATAGTCGGCCACCAAAATCCTACTTGTAGGATTTTTGACAATGTCTTAAAACTAGCAAAATGTCCAGCGTAGTCAGATCGGTGACAATGGTATATAATTTATGGAGTTTCACTTTCGGCAACACATCGTTGATATATGCCGTCAGAACAATGTTTGTAAAGATAAGGTTCATCACATTGATATCTACGGATTTTTCTCAAGAAATTTCTTTTTCTGATATCCTCTGAAAGTTTGGGTTCTACTTCGGCCACAAGATTGTTTACTATATCTGCATACCAAGGTCTATCAGTGTTGTTTAGTGTACATACCTCCCGACTCGAACTTCTGTTTTTGGGATAATTATCATTTAGTGTCAAAGGATTACAACTGACGTTGATAGCCAGTGGAATAATTACTTCATTGTCCTTTTCAAATGCATCGTCGATCGACGGGGGATAGAAAAGATCGATCGATGCTTTATAGCTACAATCATCTGATGGTGTTAGTGTCTCGTAGATTGATTCCGCTTCATGCTCCAAGCTAACACTACCGACGAAAGTCGATTCGGCTAAGTAGACATTTTCTGTGGGTAAGAAATCATCTATAGGAATGCCGTCGTCTACTCTAATTTGCGATAAGTTATCTGCGACTCCATTTTCTACTCCTTTATTATCTTTGACTTCTATGCCAAATTCTTGGAGAAGGAGATTCCATTCGTAAAAGTCTCGGTTTAGCGTCCTTTTTGTTTATTAAGTATTTCAGTACCGCATGGTCAGTGTGAACTACTTCTTTTGAACCGACTAGATAGGATCAGAATTTCTCGAAGGCGAATACTACGGCCAATAATTCTTTTTCCGTTGTCGCATAATTATGTTGTACATTTTGTAGAGTTCTGCTAGCGTAGTATATAGCATGCAACTTTTTATCTTTCTTTTGTCAAAGTACCGCACCTACAGTGAAATCGTTGGCGTCACACATATGATCCTAGAAAGAGATAAAGGTCAAAAAGAAGTGAACAGGATCTGGTGGAAAAAACATTAGGGCTTGATTCATGGAAGCCTATCTAAATATCTCAGTCAATTAAAAATAATAATATGATACCCTCAAAAGAAGGGAGACATTGACTAAGAAGAAGTGAGAAGAGAGAGAGAAAATAATCAGAGAAGACTACCTGTGTGTTCAGATACCTACAGAGGTAAGAGTCTACATATCCTTTGATCGATACTCTCAAGGTAAAGCATGCACTTTTATTTTATGCAAACAAATGAAATCAATAGAGGGGCTAGTCAGACTAGTATTCGCTAAGTTGTTGGTAGAACATATTTGGTTTCTATACTAGGATAGAGTATATAAAGTCCTCTGTGATTGACCTAATAGGATGTGGCTGCAAAAAAGTAACGTGACAATTATTATGTGAGTCTTCGCTTTTCAAAACCTCTTTCGCAGGCTTGTTTACTTGAAGACAAACAAAAAGCTAAGTCTGGGGGAGTTGATATGGCTTGTTTATCACCAGTTTTAGGCCATGTTATGGACTCCATTTAGGGTCTATTTATGTGTGGCTAGGCTATTTTTTAAGATCTTTACAGGTCCAGGTACGTTTTGGAGATATGTGGAGATACTTGGAGCTTTTCAAGCATTTAGAGGAGAATAATCTGTAGATGATCTTTGAGAGAGTCGAAGTACAAGACTGTCGTCCATCGACGACACTATCTTGACTTCGATCGATGTTACATGACCAAGATCGATCGATGCAGTCACTTGCCATCGATCAATGACCAATTCGCACACAACCGATTTTAAGCCCAAGTTAGAGACAAGACACAAGATTACAAGTTTACCCCTGGACGAGTTTTGACCTAGATTTTATGGTTTCTATATTTATACTTTATGTATGAAAAATGGAGAAGAAAGAAGAATACAATATGATTTTATAGAATAAAATATAATATAGAAGAGAGTAGAAAATATCATTAGGGAGATTTGTATTGGAACCCCAATGTTTTATCTATGTATTTTACTAAAATTATTATTCTTACTTTGATTATGTCTGAGTAGTTATCAACTAGATTTATCGTTTATTAATGGTACTGATGGATTAGCCAAACAATAGAATTGTTAGGGTCATTATTAGATCTATTAATAGAATTGTGTTTATTGCTTGTGTTCTAGAGTAGCTAACTAGAACACTGATAATAGGATAGTTAGGCGCAAGCGAGAGCATGGTCTACTACCGGAGTTTATTCTGTTGAGATAGATTGCTAGAAACAAATAACAGTTGATTTAGTTAATCTACTGAACTTATCAAATTAGGTCATAAAGCTTGACTCAAGAAACCATCGATCGACGCATGATCATTGCCATCGATCGACGGTCATTCCGTGTCAACAAGCGAGACCTGAGACATTGGACTTAGTCAATAGATTAGACTCGCAGTGTGAGCTGGTGTTCTTTACATTACATATTGAGTTCTATGATTAATACCCGTAGCTTATATCCTCTATAATCCATTTGCATGAAACCCTAGATCTAGCATATTTACATTTACATCTAGTTAGCTTATTAGCATATTTCCTTATCTACATTATTAGCATATTTCCATATTTACATTATTAGCATATTTCCATATTTACATTATTAGAATATTGCCATATTGCATCTACACTCTCTAATAAGGAACATTTCCTTAGAATGATTACTTTTTACCAATATATAAATAATCACCTAGTTTAACTTTAGGAATAAGAAATCTATTGTGTGTCATTGTTCTCTGTGGATTCGATCCCTAAGTATTACACCTGATCTCTCTTGGCAAGAGTATTATTTTGTGTGTTAGGATTAAGGGTTAATATGATAGTTGATTGTTTAGGAAATTTATACCGTGCTAGAACAGTAAACAACACCCATGTCAGTGAGTTAGGCGAAATAGATGGCTAAAAGTCTGAGGAGGAATAGTAAGTCCCTTTTTCTATAATTATGTGGAGTAAGCTTTCAAATTCTTTACTTGCTTACTCACACACGAAAACTCTCTCAAGGTAGAAAATCCTCTTTCTCTCTTCTTCACATGTTTTTATTTGTATCATGGCCTTCAACAATGAAGTTTCCGAGAATGCATTACCTTCCATTTTTGTTACCGAGAGCTTGCGAGTTTGGGGTGACGAGATTGTTCCAAAGGTCGATTTTTTGCGAAATTCCGTCGACCCTAAGGAGGTAAAGGCGTATTGGGAGGCGACATGCGGTCTCGAACCTCCACGAGCTGATTTTACCTCTTCCATCAGCTCATTGATTATTGTTGGAGTTGATTTCTTCCTCTCAAAATCGGTGTTCGTGGTACTGCTGCTAGATGCCAGATTCTCGGTCAATCTTGTAGCTTCTTCAGGGCTCCTAGTGCTGAAATTTCCTTCACTAGCTGTGTCCAAATCCATCTGATATTGTAGTCCAATATCTCTGAAGAAGTTTCACTTCGTTGAACTCATGATGTGGACAGTCTCTCTGGTATAACTTTAATCTGAACCTTGATTTTCTTAAAGACTTTGAAGGCTCTTGTGAAAAAGTAGCAATCTTGCTCCTCAGATCTTCTACTCTTGCGTCATCAAAGAAGTTACGCAAGAAAGCGTTCTTAATGTCATTACAGGATGTCAGAGATCCGGGTGGTAGCTGCTTAAGCCAATATGAAGCTTCGCTAGCAAGTGAGTACTTTAAGAGCTTACAGAAATGATAGTCCTTAAGGACTCCATTGGCTTTAATAATAGTCATAGATCCTAAAATCTCTCCAGATTATCCCTAGGGTGTTCATGTCGCAACCCATGGTAAGGTGTCTGCGCTACAAGTCAAAAGTAAGCGGGCTTGATCTCAAAATCGTTTCTCTGAAAAGCTGGAGGACGAATGGCGGATCTGTTGGCGTAGTACTGGTCTGGACGGTTGTAGTCAGCCAGAGTTCTTTGAGAAGCTTGGGCGTTAGCTTCAGGTTGAGCTATTGCAGCGCCTGCTTCTGCTTCTGTATCAGGGATTATAGTCCCTTGATCGTCTATCCTTTGACCTGCTGCATTACGCAAATGACCGTTGAGGTCATGCAAGTCTCCATTCTCATTCTGAACCACAATTATAGGCACAACTATCTGAACTCTTCTGCTGTCGTCGATCGATGCAGATGAGGTGCTGTCGATCGATGCTAATTGATCAATATCGGTTAATGCTAGAGATCTGGTATCGGTCGATGGTTGAGTTCTGATGTTTGTCGATGGTTGAGTTCTGATGCTGGTTGATTCTGTCCGTAAAGATGTATCGGTCGATGCTGAAGGTATGTCGTCGATCGATGCGTGTCGTCTTTCATTGCGGATCGTGCGTTCGAGTTGCTGTGGGTCAGAGAACAGTAAGTGTTGTCCTTTGTTTCTCCTGGTACTCTTTTGCATGCACCTGAAAAACAAAGAAAAAGAAAAATCAGTAACCTTGAAAGTAACAAACCAATACTAAGTCCTAGAAAATAAATCTAATAGCAATCAATGTTCCCCGGCAACGGCGCCAAATTTGACGTGAGTGTGTTTTTATGTTTTTATAGGGTAATAATATCCTAAACAAACAGAAGTCAAATTAACCGTTGTTTTTAACAAACAAAATAATAATACTGTTTGTCAAGAGAGATCGGTTGTATACTTAGGAATCGAATCCACAGAGAACAATGGCACATAATAGATTTCTTATTTCTAAAGGCTAAGCTAGGTAACTATATATATTGGTAGCAAATAATCAGGTCAAGGAAGTATTCCTTATTAGAAGGTTTAGATGCAATATGGAAATATGCTAGTACTGTAAATATGAAAATATGCTAGTAATGTAAATATGGAAATATGCTAATAATATAAATATGGAAATATGCTAGATCTATGTTTCAGGCAAGTGGATTATAGTAGATAGACGTTAAAGGTATTTAATCATGGAACTCGAAATCTGATGCAAAAGACACCAGCTCTCGCATGTGCGCCTAATCTATTGACTAAGTCCAATGTCTCAGCTCTCTCTTGTTGACACAGAATGACCGTCGATCGATGGCAATGATCCTGCGTCGATCGATGGTTTCTTGAGTCAAGTGTTATGACCTAATTCGATAAGTTCACTAGATTGGCTAAATCAACTCGCGTTTGTTTCTTACAACCTAGCTCAACAGAAAAGATTCCGTAGTAGACCATGCTCTCGCTTGCGCCTAACTATCCTATTATCAGGATTTTAGTTAGCTACTCTATAACACAAGAAATAAACACAATTCTATTAATAGATCTAATAATAATCTTAAAAATTCTATTGTTTGGCTAATCCATCATTACCATTGATAAACCCTAAACCTAGTTAATAACTACTCAGACATAATTGAAGTAAGAATAGAAACCTGAATAAAATGCATAGATAGAATATTGTGGTTTCAAAGCACACTTAGAATACACTAGCAAATGCTAGCGCACACACACACACACAAACTATTTCCCCCTTAACTCTAGCACACTTAGAATGGTCCAATACCTAAAGTATAAATAAAACCCTAAAGTCTAGGTCAAAACTCGTCCAAGGGTAGTACTGTAATCTTGTGTCATGTCTCTAACTTGGGCTTGAAAGTCGGCTGTCAGCAAACTGGAAATTGATCGATGGCAGATGGGCAACATCAATCAATCTTGTTCATGTAACATTGGTCGACTCCTTTGTTGTATCGTCGATCGATGGTAATCTCGTACTTCGACTCTCTTCAATGATCAGCTACGGATTATTCCTCTCCAAATGCTCCAAAAGCTCCAAAAGCTCCAAAAGCTCCAAGTATGTCCATATGTCTCCAAAATGTACCTGGACCTATAAAGACCTCAAAACATAGCCTAGACACACATAACAAACCCTAAATAGAGTCTATAACATGATCTAAAACTGCTAATAAATAGGCTATATCAATGCACCTGAAAGACAAAGGAAAAAAAATCAGTAACTTGAAAGTAAAACAAACCTAAAATAAACCATAGAAATTAAATCTAATAGTGATCAATGTCCCCCGGCAACAGCACCAAATTTGACATTGGTGTATTTATTGTTCTAGCAGGGTATAAATATCCTAAACAATTAACTTTCTAACACACAAAACAATACTCTTGCCAAGAGAGATCAGGTGTAGTACTTAGGTATCGTTTCCACAAAGAACAATGGCACACAATAGATTTCTTATTTCTAATGATTAAGCTAGGTGATTATATATTGGTAACAAGTAATCAGTCTAAGGAAATATTCCTTATTGGAAGGTGTAGATACAATATGGAAATATGCTAATAATGTGATTATGGAATGATGCTAATAATGTAAATATGGGAATATGCTACAAAACTAACTAGATGCAAATGTAAATACGCTAGATCTATGGTTTCAATCTCAATGAATTATAGGGAATAAGTAGCACATATATGTAAATACTCTAAAACTCAAATATTAACCATTCTGACCATTTTCACTCCAACTCTTGTATGCGAGCAAAAGGAAAGACCATCGATCGACCACTAAGGCGTGGTAGACCATCGATCGACCACTAAGGCGTGGTGTCGATCGACGGTGAAATCAGAAGGAAGTGTGAACGAAATTTGATATGTTCACCAAGCTAATTTAGATCAACTCTCGCATGCGCCTAACAACCTAGTTCAATAGAGTATATTCAGGCACATAACCTACTCTCTTAGTCGTCCATGTCCTACTTTCGAGATCCTAGTTAGCTACTCTAGAATGCAAGCATTAAGCACACCTCAATTGATGGAAATTAACTGAACCAAGAAATCCTACTTTTGGGCTACTCCATGTTTGCTATCATTCAACCCTAAATCTAGTTGATAACTACTCATACATAATCAAAGTAAGAATGATAATCGGAATATAATGCATAGATAAAATACTTGGGTTCCAATACAAATCTCCCTAAGAAGTTATGAATCTTCTCCCGTAATAGAATACTAAAAACCCTAGAACGTCGCACCGTACGTCGCTCTCTGTTTCATCGGCGATGTATGCTAGGATTGTTTCAATCCATGGTTTATCACAGCTGTATTCAGATCGTTTTGAGTTTTATTCGGGTTCGACGTCAATTTAGTCGGCTTCATCGTCTAGGAGGTTGATTAAGTTTGCGAAGACCGGTGGTCCGATGCTCGCGTGCTCAATAACTATAGGGATTACTCTTCTGAGACCCGGATCTGAGCTTGACGCAAAAGCTGCTAGAGAATCGTCCTGAGCATTTCCCGAGCAGGGATTTCAGGTGAGAGCGAATTCATCGAATTCTTGAGCTAGGTCCTGGACGAGTTTCAGAATGTGTCAATTCTTTCGTCTCTTGCTTCGTACTCCCCTCTGTATTGGTTTTCCACCAGCTGAGAATCACAGTATGCGTGGATGTTACGTATCTTGAGACCATGAGCTACCCGCAAGCCTGCGACGAGAGATTTGTACTCAGCTTCATTGGTTGAACCGTGTAAAACTAATCAAGACGATTGTTCCAACACTTCTTTAGTTGGCGACATGACTCGAACCCCGAATCCTGAGGCTTGCTTGGATGAGATCTGTTGACATGAAGGGTCCAAGTCGATTCTGGTTCTTGGTTTATCATGTCTTCCATAGGGAGTTCTACCAAGAAATTGGCGAGTACTTGTGATTTTGCACAAGTTTTTGTTCGATACTCAATATCGTATTCACTCAACTCGACCGCCATTTTGCACCTTCCCGGTTGACTGGGACTGTGCAAAATCATTTGTAGTGGGAATGAGGTGAGTACTTTAATTGCGTGCGACTGAAAATACTGTCTCAGTATTCATGCTGACATTACGACGGTGTGCACTAGTTTTTCCATTAGAGGGCATCGTGTCTCGGCATCCAATAAGGTTTTACTCACTAAATAATTTGGTTTTTGCTCGCCAAGTTCTTCTCTGATTGGAATGCCACTTACAGCTGTCGTTGATACTGCAATATACAGGAACATAGGCTCCCCCTCGAAAAGCTTCACGAGGACTGGAGGAGTGTTCAAGTAATGATTTAACTGTTGGCAATCTTTTTCGCATTCTTCAAACCACTCAAATTTTTTGTTCCCTTTCAAGCAATTAAGTGCTGCGACTCTTCCGGTTCATCTTTTTTACTTTGCGTTTGGTTCTGGGGGAAGCCATTTCAATCAGTGTGTTACTTTGTTTCAGATTAGATTCGATGCCTTGAAATGTGATGAGGTATCCAAGGAATTACCCTGATACTACCGCGAACTTGCATGTATCTGGGTTCAGCTTTATGTTATGCAGATTTAGCCTCTCAAAACATTCTTGGAGATGGGCGATGTGATCTTGCTGTTCGGGAGATTTTACGAGCATATCATCGATGTAAACCTCCATGGTTTTTCGAGCTGCTCGGAGAACATGCGGTTCACGAGTCGCTGGTAAGTTGCACCTGATTTCTTGAGACCAAAAGGCTTCACTATGTAACACAAGGTGCCGCGACCGGTGATGAACACAGTCTTTTTGCGATCATCGGTGTTCATCATAATTTGGTTATATCCCGAGAAGGCGTCCATGAAGAGCATGAGATTGTTCCCCGCTGTTGCTTCTACCATATGGTCGATATGCGGAAGTGGGAAACTATCATTTGGACACATCTTATTGAGATCAGGGAAACCGACGCAGAATCACAATCCCGTTTTTCTTTTTGACTACGACCGGATTGGCGAGCCAGTTTGGGTATCTGACCTCCGTTAAGTTTCTCAACCTCGTCATTGACTGTGGTTGTGCGCTTTGGTCCCAACTTGCGTTGCTTATGTTTAACAAGTTTCAAAGTTGGATCGACTTTGAGTTCATAACATGTTATGTTTATATCAATCCCTGGCATGTCTACCACAGCCCACACAAAAGTGTGAAGGTTCTTTTTCAGACATGCTATTAGCTCTTGTTTTAAGTGCTCGCGGAGGTTAGCGCCGATTTCCATGCGACGCTCAGGGAACCTCTCGTCGAGACAAACAAAAGGTTTGCAAGTTGGTTCGCTCGTCTCTTCCAAAGCCTCAACTTTCCGTAGTTTCCAGAAGATTTATTTTTCATCGCGTTCTAGGGCGTTCTCGACGGAAGCTGATTTCTTTTTCTTTTTGATAGAGTTTTTGTTGTCAAACTTTATTGTTTTAGTTCTATGTCAAAAAGACTTTTGATATTTTCTGATGTCCCCAGATTGTTTCGATTCCAAAGGGAGTCAGAAATTGAGACACAAGTGGTATGTCAAAGGTATGGCTTACATGGTGATCGACGACCTAAAATTTCAAGATTTTGGTTATGATCCTAGCTTTAACCTTGAGGTTAATCAAGCTGAGGGTCATAGTAGCTTCTCCCAAGAATCCCACTAACTGGCTCGGACTTTGATAAGCCCCAATATTTACCACTTTTATACCATGTTATGAACCCTATTTCGAGTCTATTATGTGTGTATTGGGTTGTTTTAGAGTATTTTCAAGTTCAGGTACGTTTTGGAGAACTTTGGTGATTCTAGAGATTTTTGAGATTCAAAACTATGCAGACGCGTCAGACGTTTATCTATGGATGGAGATCTTCCCATGGTGAGGTTTACATGATATTATGAGACAAGATATAGATTTTATTTAGCTTTCCAATTCCACCTGTTTGAGGCAAATCAGCATCATATAGCATAAGTTATGCATGTTTTACTGAAGAGTGGTCTATCTGCCTCGCGAGATTAAGTTGTCGAGAAGATGAAGGAGTGTCGATCAATGACACAGCCTCCTTTTCGATCGATGGTGATCCCAAAATGCATATTTCAAGACCGACTAAAGTCCAGAAGCCACCACAAGTTACCAGAATACCCCTGGACGACCCAAAACCCTATTTATATGTTTCTAAGCCATTGTTTAGGGTGGACGATATCTAAGTTTTCTTTTATTCATAGTTCTATGGTTAGGAAAGAAGGGAGGAACTCTTTCAGATTTCTCCTGGAACTCCTTTGGTTATTTATTATTGATTTCTATTTATTCTATCCATCTATGATTTATGTTTCTTTGATCATGTTTGAGTAGATCTCATGTTAGATTTAGGGTTCACTATGGTATTGATGGATTAGCCAAACAATGGAACTGCTAGGGTGTAATAAATATCCCTCATCAGTATTGTGCATTGCATGTGTTCTAGAGTAACTAACTAGAACCCTTATCTTAGGGTAATTGACAACTGCGAGAGTAGGATCATTACATGAATAAATATTGTTGAGCTAGGTTTCTAGATACGTACGAGAGTTGGTCTAGTAATTTTAGTGAACATATTGAATTAGGTCGTAATGCTTGATTTATGTGAGCATCGATCGACGGTCTATTACGAGTTCTTAACATGAGTTGTTAACAAAGACTTAAATCATAGAAGGATTCACTACTAGATATCTTACTATTTGCATTAGAATTCTAGGATACAAAACCCTTAGCTTTTATCATATATATTCTACTTGCATGAAACCCTAGATCTAGATATTTATTATTATTTCTTGCAAACCAATCAATCGATCAAATGTTATCTTATTTACTTTTTTTTAAAGCTATTTGCCTACCTTAATCGCGAATGTATTGAGTTTATTGTGTGCACACACTTCCTGTGGATTAGATCACTAAGTACTACAATTGGACCTCTAATTTGAGAGAGTTATTTGCTCTAGAGTTAATTTTAGCATATCAAATTTGGTGATGTTGCCGGGAGCGAGAATTCGCCATAAACTCAAATGTTTTGATTCAGTCTAGGTTATTTTTCTATTTTAATTTACTTACATAAAAAATTTTCTTGTGTTTCAGGTACATACATCTTAGTACGAGGAAGCAACGAGAAGAGGTTTTTTGGGCTCTTCAAAGAAGGAGACTGCTGATTCATGCATGATCCCTAAGTCTACGAGGGAAGTATTGATCGACAACCTCAGAGCAGCAGCGATTGACAGCGTGAACCAAGCATCGCTCAACACCAACTCCTCGGTATCGATCGACATTACTTGCGGAAAGACAAAGAATGTCGAGGTACTCATACTATCGAGATAGAGATAGAGATGGAATCTATGCTGAGATGTCAGATTGTCGACCCTATTATTGAAGAGGCTGAGGAACAATATGGATATGGAGAGCTGAGAAGAGTGGACGAACCTGGTACTGGTGATCCGACCTCAGATCGATCGACACAAAATCCTATCGACACCTCTTGAAATCCCTAAAAGATCAAGTTATCCTCAAGACATTGCAGACTTGAAACTGAATTGCACCAATGTATCATGTTGTTATATTGCCCCAGATGTAGACAAAGAGATCACCCTAGAAGATTTCTTGGAGCTAGAAGAATTCTTGGAGCTAGATGATGGGGAAAAACTTGAATATCTGGATTATGATAGGGAAGTCACTATGGAAGACTTTTTGAGATGGAAGAATGGCTTGACTCGGAGAAAAAGCTTGATGACGATCAGCACACTTCGTGAAGAGATCTGGAGACTTCACCAAAATCTAGAATCGATTGACATGCACCCGAGATCATCACTCGACACCCACCTGATTGCATTGATCGACACCCACCTTATGATATCGATCGACACCCATGGTTGGATAAACTGCCAGGGTACATCATTGAACCACGACCGATTGAGGAGAGAATGCACAACTCTGATGCCTCACACCTTGCTGTCCCAGAACATCCACAACCACATACCTTCAGAGAAGAGGCTTATTGGCTTCACAAAATAGTGAAAAGGATACATGACCCTGTGAAGTTTGTGGTTCACTGCGCTGTCTTTAAAGTTAAATTTCATATCCCACCAGATTGAAATTTGCATATGGGTTCCTAGAATGGGGTATTTGATGATCATATGTATGCAGTAGCTTCTAAGAGAGGGTTGAGATATAGAAGTGACGCCGACAAAGGCCCAACATAAGCAGTATTGATCGACACCACCATTGGAGTGTCGATCGACATCCTTTGCGTATCAGAACAAAAGGAGTTTGAAGTGTGTCGAAATATTTTTGATGGAGGCAACCACCCGAGATCAGAAAAGTCCGGGGTAAAGAAGAGGAAGAATTGGAAGAAGAAAAAAATGACAAAGGGATGTCCTCAGTTGTCATTGCTACTATACCACACTTTCTTAGAAAGTTTGAAGGAACCGAAGCTGACCTCCAACCTAATATTGACTCATTTGCTTGCCTTGGGGTTTGGTATACGTTGGATTGGATTCTTCCTGCAAGTCTAGAAGGTAAAATTTTGTGTCCTTCTGATTCCCTTCTCTCTCTCTCTCTCTCTCTCTCTCTCTCTCTCTCTCTCTCTCTATCTATCTCTCTCTTTGTCTCTCTCTCTCTCTCTTTCTCTCTTTCTCTCTCTTCAGAATCTAAAGAAAAGAAAAGATTGAGATGATTTCCATAGATATAGAGGGGTATGTACATTCCCACTATTCTAATTCAAAACAAGGGTCACACATTTTCGGAAGCGAGGGGTAGGTACATTAACGATGACCCCACTATTCGCCTATACTTTGTCAAAAAAAAAGAGAGAAAGAAAAAGAAAAATCAAAAGGAAGATGAACAAAATGGACTGCATCAGCGTCACTGTTCATTGGGATTCAGATAAAAAGATTCAGAGAAGAGAGAAAGAGGGATCAAGGGATCAAAGACTACCAGTCTATTCAAATACATGCTTGTGTAAGAGTCCATGTGACATTTGATCGATACTCCCAAGGTAAAGCCTACACTTTTATTTTATGCAAGATATGAGGTTAGTAGAGGGGTGAGTTAGACTAGTATTCGCTAAGTTGTTGGTTGAATGGACTTGGTTACTATACTAGGATAAGGTATATAAAGTTCCTCTAAAATTAGCATTTATTTGATGTTATTGCAACATATTAGAGGTGATAATGATAAGTTAGAGATTATGTAAGTCAATGTTTTTCAAACCTCTTCCACTAGTTTACCCTCGTTTCGCCTTAGGACAAACAAAAGCATAAGTCTGGGGGAGTTGACAAACCCCAATATTTATCACTTTTATACCATGTTATGGGCCCTATCTAGAGTCTATTATGTTTATTTGGGTTTGTTTTAGAGTGTTTTCAATTTCAGGTACGTTATGGAAAACTTTGGTGATTTTGGAGCTTTTTGAGATGCAGAACTGCGCAGACGCGACAGAAGTTTATCTATGGATGGAGATCTGCACATGGTGCGATTGAGATGATATTTTGACACAATATAGCGATTTGAGTTAGCTTTACAATTCCACCGGTTTGAGGTCAGTCAGCATTCTATAGCAGAGGTTATGCTCATTTTACTGAAAAGTGGTTTGTCTGCTTTGCAAAATGAAGCTGCCGAGGAGACAAAGGAATGTCGATCGACGACACAGCCTTGTTGTCGATCGACGGTGATACCAGAATGATTATTTCAAGACAGAATAAATCTCAGAAGCCACCACAAGTTACAATAATACCCTGGACGACCCAAAACTCTATTTATATGTTTCTAAGCCATTGTTTAGGCTTAACTTCTTCAGAGTCCTCCTAGAACTCCTTTGGTTCTTTATTATTGATTTCTATTTATTCTATTTATCTATGATTTTTGTTTTTTTTTATCATGTCTGAGTATATCTCCTGTTAGATTTAGGGTTCACTATGGTATTAATGGATTAGCAGAACAATAGAACTGCTAGGGTATAATAAATATCCTTCACCAGTATTGTGCGCATTGCTTGTGTTCTAGAGTAACTAACTAGAACCCTGATCTTAAGATAATTGAAACTGTGCAAGTAGAATCATTACCTATATAAATCTTATTGAGCTATGTTTCTAGATACATACGAGAGTTGGTCTAGTTCAATAGCATCGATCAATTCTAGCTCAATAGCATCGATCGACAGTCTATTTTGAGTTCTCAACGAGAGTTTTTAACAAAGACTTAATCATAGATAGATTCACTACTTCATATCTTACTGTGTGCATTCGAGTTCTAGGATACAAAACCCTTAGGTTCTATCCTTTATAACCACTTTCTTGATACCCTAGATCTAGCTATTCATTATTATTGCTAACAAACCAATAATCGATCAACTTCTATCTTATTTACTGTTTTTTTTTTCTATTTTCCGAGCCTAATTTCAACTGTAGTGAGTTTATTTTGTGCCCACGCTCCCTGTGGACTCGATCCCTAAGTACTACAACTGGACCTCTTATTTGAGAGAGTAAAGTTTCTCTAAGGTTAATTTGAGCATATAAGACTTTCCGTGTGTCCGATTTTCATTCTCTCTAGCGCATTATTGAAGATGATATCAGCAGAGCTTCAACTGTGACTAATATTCTCGCGACATCGATATTCTGGATTGTCAGATCGATTACAAGGAGAGAGTTGCAAGGGTTGATTGTCCGTTGCTCTGCCATTGAAAGTGATGACAGTACTGTTCGTTGGGTTGGACTTATGCTTCATGATCGTTCGGTAATCTTAGAATTAGAGAACCGAAGACCCCCCCCCCTCCGCATCCTTTTAGCGCCAAACTACGGAAACCAAAATCCACACTATCGATTTCGATGATTAGAGGAAAGCCAAGAAACACTAACTTTCCGTGAAGTCTCGGATTCTTAATGTAAACATACAACTACGAAAAAGAATTAATAACAAAATATCGAAAGAAATTGCACATAGTCATTTTATTAATTTAGAATAGAGTAAACTTACAGAGATTCACCAAAAAACGGTAAGAACGGAACTTCGTTAACAATGGAGAAATACATAACGAAGCATTAAACATTCTAAGTGTTGAACTCGATAGTCTAGCCGCCTAGATCCTATGTTCTCTCTAAAGCTAACAAGGATTCCCTAGACCTAATTTTTTTTGGATCCCCTTGCTGCTTGACTTTAGTCTCTTTATATATCCCCTCTTTAGATCGGTGATCTTTCCTTTTTTCCCCTTATTCGAGTTTATCCTCTCAGGAAAATCTTCCATATCTTCTCGATTTTCAGTGGTTATCCGGAAACTTAACATTTATCTTATTTTCCATTTTTCTCTTGCGAAAGCATGATAAACCATCAATGTAACTGGGCTCATTTCCGTCTAAAATCGTAATTGGGGCTTTTGCGGCATTTTAAACTTTTTCGGGTCGTTTTATGACTTAAGTGTTTTTACGATTTCCTTCAGAGAAATCGCCTTTAATATGATGTTAGTTTCCGAATGGTTGATTCCAAAAAATAATAATACCGTTTGTATAGTAGATAACAATAGTTTTTAGTTAACCGTTATCGTTTTATACGATTGATTTAAAGTTCTTACGAGAAAACTTGTCTTGCTATTTTCCTTCTTAAGATTCCAATCGAGACAAAACAAGAGATAGTTTGGTCATAACTCGAAAGAGAGAGTTGTGGGGACGAGACGAGCAAAGGCCAGGTGACGTCGCCTGATGAAAACGAGAGGGTGATAGAGAGAGAGTAAGTGAGTGATCTCCCATGGTGACGAGAGAGAGAGAGTTAGTGATTGCCCGTGGGTGACAATAGAGAGAGTGACTGATCGCATGTGGGAAATGAGAGAGAGAGTGAGTGATCGCCTGTGGGCAACGAGAGAGAGTGAGTGATTGTAAGACCTGATCCTGGCCTCTCGACCCAACATGACACTTAGGCTCACCTTTCAGAAACTTTCCTCGTTTGATTCATTTTTCATCGATTATCTACCAAGTCATATTCGGAAATATGAGGTTCATATACAATCGATCAGACAGTATAAATCAATATGGAATGAACTGCGTTGTGCTACCTAACAATATGTGATCCGAGACATAGTTTACTACAAATCTCATAAACGATAAGCAATTCATTCCTAACATCATCTAACCACACGCCACACAGCCACTCACTAATAGAATCCTCATGGCTCCTTGGCCTCACCACGATCAGCCTCAGTTCCTGAAACCATGACCACTACAAGCATTAATCATAACCGAAGACAGAACGGTTAGTCCTATAATGCTTGGTTTGGCTCCTAGAACTGTGATAACCACAATCATGATAATAAAAGAATGAACAGAAACTATCTACCATATTTTAAGTCGTTTAACCAACCACCCCACTTGACATTAGCATAGATATACATTCGAAATGTCCCCTTAGACTAATCTGCCCATCCGGACAGGTTTTAGTGTTGTCCGGTAACCTTGAAG
Organism: Moricandia moricandioides; assembly: GCA_905132885.1. Taxonomy (NCBI): domain Eukaryota; kingdom Viridiplantae; phylum Streptophyta; class Magnoliopsida; order Brassicales; family Brassicaceae; genus Moricandia; species Moricandia moricandioides. The sequence continues at coordinate 121,559 of CAJHQQ010000422.1, forward strand.
TCTGGCTCAGAGGCCCTGAGACTCCCTTACCTGACCCGACATTCAGCCTGAATTCATCCAACCAAGTGAGACCCCAAACCCATCCGGAATGACGAGTAATTGGCTGGACTTCATACCTCATTGTTCGATTATTTGAACCGTATGTGTCTTGACTAAACAGTCATGGACTGATCCATACGGATGGGACAGAACCGCATCCAATGGACCCGACTGGAAATAGGCACCCATTGGTCCATGGCACCCTTTGGCCGATGGAACCCTTTGGTCGATGGCACCATTTGGCCGATGACACCCTTTGGCTGATGGAAACCTTTGGTCCTCGCACCCTTTGATACTCGCAACCCTTGGTACTTCGTACCGTTTGGTTACTCGTACCCCTTGGTAACTCACAACCCTTGGTGACTGGTGACCTTTGGTGACTCGTGACTTTTGGTGACTCGTGCCTCTTGGCACTCGTACCCATTGGGTCTTCCATACCGTTCAGCCTAACCGCCCTTTACCTTGGACTATCCAGACTGACAGCTTAACTGACCCACGGTCTAGGTTTGCGGTTGGGATGTGTTCGCATGAAGCCTAGGGATGCATCCCTTGGACCCGGCCATCACACCCCTTCGTGTAAAATGGAAAGAGAAGAAGAAGAAGGATGAAATGAAATAGATAAGAGAAGAGGATGTAACCTTGATCCTATCAGACCTTAGACTTGGCCGATGGGGCCATACCACTAACCTGATGGATCGACGATCCACCACGTACAGTGGAACCAGTCTCTGGATTCGCCACGCCCTTCTCCTTGTTATATCCTTCAATTCTGGATCTGAAATTGTCTTCCCCAAAAAGATAGAACTCACCGGAAAACAACCACCACACCCGGCCTTCTTTTTCGCCGGAACTCTCTCTCTCTCTTTCTCTCTTTCTCTCTCATGATATTTCTCTGATTTTTTACTCAGGAAACTGACGATGATAACTGACAGAGAGGATCCCTAATTATATAGAATTATCGGCCAGGACTTGCCCCACGAACATGTACAACTTGTTTGGTGAATGGGCATAACTTGGTTGATAGGTTGCACCCCTTAACCAACCGCATCCCTGCGCCTATAACTGCCCCATACTGGGTCAAGATCAAGCCCAACCCAAGATCCAGACTCTCCAGGATTAGCCCACGGCCTTACCCAAGAGCCCACCGGACCCTCGCCCTTATGGCCGGACCAACCAGACCACCACCGGCCCGGACCCGGTCCAACTGCCCGAGACCCGAACAGTCCAGCCACTTGAGTTGAACTGATCCCCAGCTGGTCCAGGTGAGTGAGCTGGTAGCTCAGCTGAATGAGCTGACTTAATTCAGATTGAGCTGGACTGATCTTGCTCGAGATACGTTAGCTGCTTGAGCTATCCATTAACTTCGCCCATCTACCGTAATACTCGTCCAGCTCCTTTAACTCGTTTCTCTCCCTCTCATTTGGTTAATTCTTCACATACTTAACACTATGTTGACCATGGATCGCCTTCCCCTGATCAGAGTGAACTGCAGTTTATATCCTCGAACGATGGTCGCACACACAATCTTACCTAACAAGTCTCCCCTACTTGTGATCGATTTGTCGTCAAATCCGATTCACATGTTTCCTCATGATCGTATTGATCCATCCACTCAGGATACTCGGTTTTCATCTTAGCCTTTGTCTCCCAAGTGATGATAGCTTTCCCCATTTCGAATTGGCCTTGCTTCTATGGTGAGGTTCGTACCTAGATCATGAGGAATAGCAGGGAGGATGATGTCTTGGTCCGTCAAAAAATTCCTGAGCTGGGAGAGATGGAACAAGTTATGAAACAGATCCATCTTGACTGGCAAATTGAATTTGTATGCCACCGTGCCAACTCTCTATATAATTTTGAACGGACCCAAGTACCTTGGATCTTGTTTCCTTCTTCCGGAAATTCGGACCCGACCTTTTAAGGTGATCATTTTTAGGTACACCAGATCGCCGACCTCGAACTCAAGGTCCTTCCTACGCCTATCTATGTAGTTCTTTTGGCGATCTTGGGCCTCCTTCATGTTATCCTTCAGGAACTTGGTTATCTCCTCGACAATCTCCGGACCAATCATGCTGCACTCCCCCCCCCCCCCCACTTAGGTCCAACATAAGGGTATCCGACAAGGACGCCCATAGAGAGCTTCATATGGCGACATGCCAATGCTGCTATTGAAGCTGTTGTTGTAAGAAAATTTTACCAGGCGTAGGTCTCTTTCCCAGGAATCACCTAGTCAAAGACACATGCTCGCAACATATCTTCCAACGTTTGGATAGTCCGTTGGGACTGGCCATTAGTCTGTGGGTGATAGGCGGTACTCATGTTTACTCTTGTTCCTAGGGCTCTCTGAAATGCCTTCCAGAAATAAGATGTAAACCTTGAATCCATATCTGACACTATACTTGCCGGGACACCGTGCAGCCGGACGATCTCGTTAATGTACATACGTACGATCTGCTCAACCCCGTCCGACTTCTTAATGGCTAGAAAGTGCGCTGACCTGGTTAGGCGATCAACCACAACCCAGGCCGCATCTTTCTTATTCTTGGTTGTGGGGATCCCAGTCACAAAATCCATTGTGATGTGATCCCACTTCCATTACAGAATAGGCAAGCTTTGCAATAACCCACTAGGAACTTGATGTTCTGCTTTGATGAGTTGGCAAGTAGAACACTTCGCCACCCATTCCAATATCATCCTTCATGTGAATCCAATGATAATACTTCTTGAGGTTCTGATACATCTTTTTCACACCAGGATGGATCGAAAATCCAGACTTATGGGCTTCTCTCATAAGTTCCTCCTTCAAGCCCTTATCATTAGGAACACTGATCCGAAAATTAACTAGGATGGTACCATCCTTCGCGGTTTGGTAATCCGTCCTATTGTTCTTAGCAACTTTTTTCAGGTTCTCATCCTGACCTTGTTCTAACCGAATTCAGGTGAGTAGGTCGGCCTGGTTAACCGCCTCTAACCCTAGCGGTGCAGTCTCTTTGGTCAGTGCATTCAACTGCAGAGCACGGACCATCCCACCTAGGTCATCCACCTCTCGGTTGGCTGACACGTCTACCCTCGTCCGACTCAAGGCGTCTGCTACCAGATTGGCCTTTTCCGGATTGTAGGTGATATCCAGATCGTAATCAACCACGAAATCCATCCACCTCCTCTGCCTTAAGTTTAACTCAGGCTGGGCGAATATATACTTCAGATTCTTATGGTCTGTAAGTATCTGAACCTTGGCGCCATATAAATACGAACGCCAGATCCTTAAGGCGAACACTACCGCAACCATTTTGAGATCATGGGTGGGGTAGTTTACCTCATGCTTCCTAAACTGCCTGGACACATAGGCGATGACCTTCCCATGCTGAGTCAATACGCAACCTATTCTTGTTATGGACGCGTCCGTATAAACGACATAGGGTTGGTCGGCCTCCGGTAGAACCAGAATTGGTGCGCTGGTTAACATATCCCTAAGCGCAGAGAAGCCCTTCTCACACTCTTCAGACCATGCAAACTTAACGTCCTTCCCGGTTAACCGTGTCATAGGCTGTGCCAAACTTGTGAATCCCTTCACAAACTTTCGATAGTAACCTGCCAGCCCGAGGAAGCTTCCTACTTCCGTAGCATTGCGTGGTCGGGGGCAATTCTGGATTGCCCTGATCTTCTCTGGATCCACCAAAACGCCTTGGTCGGATACGATATGTCCGAGGAACCCAATGCTCTTTTGCCAAAAACTGCATTTTTTGAGTTTAGCATAAAGCTTGTGTTCTCGTAACCATTCCAACACAGCCCTCAGGTGTCTCCGATGAGATTCCTCATCCTTGAAGTAAATCAATATGTCATCTATGAAGATGATAACTGATTCATCCCGGAAATCTCGGAACACGCTGTTCATTATTTTCATGAATGCAGCAGGCACATTGGTCAGACCGAATGGCATACCTACGAACTCATAGTGGCCGTATCTAGTCTTAAATGCTGTCTTCTTGATATCGTTTGGTTCGATGGGAATCTGATGACACCCTGAAGCCAAATCGATCTTAGAAAACCACTTGGCTCCTTTGAGGTGATCCAACAACTCCTCTATCCTCGGTAACGTGTACCTGTTCTTCAGATTGGCCCGGTTCGCCCCTCGATAGTCGATACACAGACACATGCTACCATCCATCTTTTTCACAAAGAGGACTGGTGCACCCCAAGGGGAACTACTCGGACGTATGAACCCCTTGTCCAAAAATTCTTCCAATTTCTTCTTTAGCTCGGCCATCTCGGCAGGAGCCATTCGTTACGGACTCTTGGACAGTGGAGATTTCCCTGTTCTAGTACGATTGTGAATGTGTCCGACCTATCAGGGGGGACACCCTGTAGCGTACGACACATCCGGGAACTCAGACACCAACGAGTCCTTAGACAAATATTTCCGATCATCAGAATTGCCGTGCTCCGTAGTGGTAATTGTGGCCAGAATGGCCTCACAGCCCTGTCTAAGAATCTATTCCACACGGACTGCTGACACCATTACTTCCCCTAGAGTCGGACTCGGACTTTGATACTCAACCGAGTAAGATCCAGCCTCCAATCGCACATGACCCTTGTGGCAATCGAGGGTGCCCGATACTTTCCCAACCAATCCATGCCTAGGATCACCTCGTGATTCTGTAGGCAAACAACGATCAGATCCAAAGGTTGATTCTTGCCATGGATCATCACCGGGACATTGGTCATAAGGCCTAGTGAATGCATGACTTTCCCACCGGCTGCCTTCACCAGCCTAAAATGATGAGTTTAGGATCCACATCTAGGAATTTGGATTCCAGTCGGTCCCATGCCTCTGCAGGAAAGTATTTGCGGTTTAATTCCACTTCAAAATCTGCAAAACTTTGGAGATTTCCATTGGTGCGCTTATCCAAAGCAACCCACCAATTATGTGCATCCCCTTCCAGGAAGTGGACCGCAATATCCCGTTTGTAATCCTCGAGACAACGATTCGAATTGAAGTTCCGGACCAGCCGACTTCTCCACTCGTCTTCTACGATTGGGTCGGTGCTACCTGAGAAATGTCGGGTGCCCAGACGGGATATGTGTTTCAACAAACTCAGATAGTCAACCTTTTTTGTGAACCTTGTAGGTGGGTCAATCTCGACCACCTCGGCTGGGCTTCCAGCATGACCATTAGCTAAGGGTATAGCCGTAGCTCCTGGTGTTGCTTGACCAACCAATGAATTCACTGAAGGAGTTACCATATGTGTCATCGCAAACACTTGGTTACCCATAACTTTCATGGATTCCAGGATTTCCTTCATGGATGGTTATACAGCCCGACCAGCACTACGGTCAGCGTTCGAGGATTCTGCTTCCTCATCCCGCACCTGCAGCTGCATACCTTCATCCTCAGCCCTTATCCCAGCAAGGACAGCCGTATCCTTTGGTAAACCCTCACATGTATTAGTCTCCACCAGATCGGTTGGTAACACAGTCGGATCGAATTCATCCCCAGCAACCTGGCTGGGCTGACCAGCCATTAACTTGCTCTTCCGAGACTTCCCTGATTTGCCTCTTGCAACCTTGGAACCAGACAATGTTAGTATAAAAATATAACATATAGAATACAACAATTCCTAAGGCTAAGCAAATCGGAAAAACCACAAGACCTAATCAGCTGGCTGCATGTGTGGACTACCGTAACTCACTATCCTTGAATCAAATATGCTCTGATACCACTTGTAAGACCCGATCTTGGCCTCTCGATCCAACTGGACACTTAGGCTCACTTTTCAGAAACTTTGCTCGTTTGATTCAGTTTTCAACCATTATCGACTAATTCATATTTGGAAATATGAGGTTCATATACAATCGATCAGATAGTATAAAAGAATATGGAACATATTACATTGTGCTACCTAACAATATGTGATCCGATACATAGTTTACTACAAGTCTCATAAATGATAAGCAATTCATTCCTAACATCATCTAACCACACGCCACACAGCCTCTCACTGATGGAATCCTCATGGCTCCTTGGCTTGACCACGATCAGCCTCAGATCCTGAAACCATGACCAATACAAGCATTAATCATAACAAAAACAGAACGGTTGATCCTATAATGCTTGGTTTGGCTCCTAGAACTGTGATAACCTCAATCATGATAATAAGAGAATGAACAGAAACTATCTACCATATTATAAGTCGTTCAACCAACCACCCCACACGACATTTGCATAGATAGACAGTCCAAATAAAGTAATAGAACAAGACGAGAACCAAAATTTCCTCTTAGACCAATCCGCCCATCCGGACATGTTCTAGTGTTGTCCGGTAACCTTGAAGTCTGGCACAGAGGCCCTGATACTCCCTTACCATACCCGGCATTAAGACTGAATACATCCTACCAAGTTAGAAGCCAAACCCATCCGGATTGACGAGTAATTGGCAGGACTTTGGACCTCATTGTTCGATTCGATTATTTGAACTGTATGTGTGATAGGGACTGATATTTTACCACTATTGTGCCTTGATATCATCCCTATTTAGAGTCTATTATATGTCTTTTGAGTATATTTTAGAGTATTTTCAGGTTCAAGTACGTTCTGGAAAACTTTGGTGATTCTGGAGCTTTTAGAGATGCAGCACTGCGCAGATGCGTCAGATGTGTAGCAATGGATGGAGACCTTACCATGGTTAGATTGAGCTTATATTTTTACATATGATAGATATTTGAGTTATATCCAATGCCACCAGTTTGAGGACCATCGGACGGTTAGATCTAAAGTTATGCCCGATTTACTGTTGAGAAGATGAATGAGTGTCAATTGACGGCACAGATTTGGTGTCGATTGACGGTGATCCCAGAAGATAGACCCGACTTTTTTATGGCCTACTTAAGCCCAGATGTCATGGCAAGTACCAGAATACCCCTGCACGAGTTTAAACGTAATTTATATAGTTTTCTAAGCCATTGTTGATGGCTAAGCATTATTTTATTCTTTGTCTTAAGTTTTGGAGAGAAGATAAATTCTCCTTCAGAGATTGATTGGAAATCCTTTGGTTTTATATTGACATCTATATATATTATTTATTCAAACTATGATTTATGTTATTGTGTTCATGTCTAAGTAACCATCTTATTAGGTTTAGGGATTTCATGTCCTTAATGTCAAACTGGTAGTCATAGGATTGCTAGATTATCTATTGATCTCTACACCAGGGTGGCTTGTAATATTAGGATCTGGAGTAGTAGAATAACATGAGAGTGTGACTGATTGCTTGAACCTAAAATCATAGGAAAATAGAGAGGCACGAGAGTGCAATTAATTAATGGAACCTTAGCCCTGTGTGGATTATATATTTAGGTGCATACGAGAGTGGTTCTAGGATCTAGTTGAATATTATCAATATGTGTGTTAATGCTTGTCCGAGGTAGTATCGATCGATACCCAAACATTGGTATCGATCAACGCTTGATCCTTGTTTGCATGCGAGAGCTGGAACATAGAACTTCAGCATCTGATTAGTAATTGCATGCGAGAGCTGGATTACTTTCTTATTGAATTCGATTTCTAGAATTTGATCTATAAAACCCTTAGCATCCTTGATTTGTGTTTTGAATCTATTGATTTATAAATCCCTAGACCTAACTATTTCATCTTATTGTTATCAAACCAATCACCTGTTTACTTGTCTACTATTACTTATTTAATAAACTATTTGCCTAGCTTAATCTAAACATCTATAGTCTATTGTGTGCCCACGCTCCCTATGGATTCGATCCCTAAGTACTACAACTGAACCTCTTATTTGATAGAGTAAAAAGTAGATTATAGGGTTAATTTGAGAGTGCATAATATAAGCTACATCAAATTTGGCATCATTGTCGGGGAGCGAGGATTGCCATTAGACTTTATTAATAGATTTAGTCTAAGTTTTTATTTTTTGTCTTTTAGGTACATGCAGAGCACTACAATGAGCAACCCTTTGGCCGGTGACACCCTTTGGCTGATGGCAACCTTTGGTCCTCGCACCCTTTGATACTCGCAACCCTTGGTACTTTGTACCCTTTGGTTACCGTACCCCTAGGTAACTCACAACCCTTAGTGACTCGTGACCTTTGGTGACTCTTGACCTTTGGTGACTCGTGCTTCTTGGCACTCGTACCCATTGTGTCTTCCCAACCGTTTAGCCTAATATCCCTTTACCTTGGACGATCCATACTGACCGCATAACCGACCCACGGTCGAGGTTTGCGGTTGGGATGTGTTCGCATGGAGCCTAGGGATGCATCCCTTGGACGCAACCATCAAAACCCTTTGTGTAAACCTGAAAGAGAAGAAGAAGAAGGATGAAATGAAATAGATAAGAGAAAAGGATGTAACCATCGATGTGATCGGACCTTAGGCTTGGCCGATGGGGCCATACCACTAAGCCGATGGATCTCCGATCCTCCACGTACCTTGCAACCAGTCTCTGGGTTTACCACGCCCTTCTCCTTGTAAGATCCTTCCATTCTGGATTTGACATTGTCTTCCCCAAAACGATAGAACTCGCCGTTATTGAGATGAAGAACCAAAGAGAATAAGATGCATTGACAAGATAAGACAAAGAGAAGGTCAGATGTTGTGGTTACTTAAGATAGAAGACATTCCGTACAGTCTTGGATCACAAGTAACCAACTATGCCCTAAATTTCCTTGAGAGTCAAGGAACTGATGTGTGCTCGTCCAAAATATCTTCAGAGACTAACTAGACCGTTGGGAGTGAGTTTGGCTGGATGCAAATTCAAATATGGATGAAAGTCACATGTTAAGCTTAAGAAGAGAGCTGTTGGTGTCCTGTCACTTTCACTGGATCAGAGAGCCTTATTATATTGTTTTCCCTTTGTTTATTCTTTATGTCATTGTCTTATGTCTCTATATAATCTGTATGAAACCTTGTGAGTCGAATTAAGGAGTGAAATCTCCCATTTCTGATTACTCTCTCTCTCTCTTGCCATACTCTCTCTCTCTTTTTGTCCAGAAACTTGTTCTTGTGTTCTTGAGTTCATCTCTTCTGTTCTTCACACAAACACTTTGAATCTCCATTATTCTCATCCATATCTCTTCCATATTCTCAATTCTAACATGGTATCATAGCTTTAAGCTCTTGAGAACCTCTGTTCTTACTTAACTTCCGCAATCTCATACTCTGTTTTCTCACTATGTTTTTTTTATTCTGTTTTCACTCTGTTGGTCTTAAATTCTCACTTTATCTTCTTCCATATCCATAAATTCTTGTTTTAACCTTAGTTCTTATACTCTTTCTCATTTTAAAATTCTATTCCCCAATTTCTGGCTTCATAACCTTTCTGGTTCCTTAATCTTTGTCCACTGGATAAAAGAAAACCAGTCATGGAAATGGAGTCAAGAATTCTTATTCCAGTAACCCTAGAGGGTTCTAATTATCTGCTGTGGTCAAGAGTGACCAGAGTTACCTAGGGAGTCATGGACTTTGGGACAGTCATATCATAAAGTCTGAAGCTAAAAAGAAGATGGATCAAGAGGAGAAACAGGTACATGGCCTGAAGAATGAAGACAAGTGAGTTCAAGAAGACCAGCTAGCACTTGAGATCATTCATAACTCTTTATCAGAATCAATCTTGGAGGCTTACTCACACTGTGAACCCGCCAAGGAACTGTGGAAGAGTCTTAAAAATGTCTATGGAAACTTCTCCAACCTGTGCCGGGTTTTTGAAGTCAAGAAGATTATCAACAACTTGAGCCAGGAAGAAGTGGAGTTTAATCAATACTTTGGAAAATTTAGAAGCTTGTGGGCAGAGTTAGATACACTGAGGCCCTTCTCTGATGATCCAAATATCATAAGGGAGAGATATGAACAAGACAAGGTCTTCAGTCTTCTCCTGAATCTAAGTCCATCCTACAACCAGCTGATCAAGCATGTTCTGCGGGAAGAGAAACTTCCTGACCTTGATGGCGTGTGTGCTCTAGTTCAGAGAGAACAAACATCACACAATCTTTTTACAAGGGAAAGCAAGCCAGCTCTTAAAGATATGCACACCAAGAATGGAAGGATGGTGTTGTTGCCTGGATCAAAGAAAACCAAGAAAAGACATGTCAAGAAGAACATCAAACAAAGCTGTTTTGAGTTCAGGTTTGGTGGAATAAAACTCAAAGATGATGTGGATGATCAACCAGCTCTTAAGGGGGCATCTATGTATTCAGCACTCATCAGTGACTCTAATGGAGGAGAAAGTTGGAGCAAGTCTGTGATCAATGATGGTCCCATCAGAATGAGTGATATTGAGCCACTGATCAAAGCAGCCAAAGCCATTATCTCCTCAAAGAAGTCTGGTACACATTCCCTTATCTCTAAGCCAATCATAATAGATTCTGGAGCTAGTCATCATATGATTAGTGATAGGAATCTCATTAGTGATATTAGGCCTGCCTTAGGGAATGTTACAATAGCAAATGGAGATAAGGTGAAGATAGAAGGAATAGGGAACCTTAAGTTGTTTGATAGGGAATCTACTGCCTTCTATATGCCTGGTTTTGCTTCTAACATACTCTCAGTGAAAAAAGCCACTGTTGACCTGAATTTTCAGGTGGTTTTTAGGCCTAATGATGTTGAGTTTCAGGACTTTAAGACAGGGAAGGTGATTGGAGAAGGCGACAGCAAAGATGGTTTATACCATCTTCAAAAGTCTAAGCTTTCTTACTCTTCTTCTTCTACTCCTCTATGCATGAAAAGTACTATTCTATGTGATAGCACTACTTGGCATGCTAGATTAGGTCACCCACACTCACGTGCATTACAACTTATGATGCCTGATATGTCATTTAGTCATCTGGAATGTGAAGCATGCATCTTAGGAAAGCATTGCAAATCTGTGTTTCCAGCATCAGCAACAATCTATGAAAAATGTTTTGACTTAATTCACTCTGATGTTTGGACCTCTCCATTCTGTCTAGGGATAACCACAAGTATTTTGTCACCTTTATAGATGAAAAATCAAAATACACATGGATTACATTGCTTTCATCTAAGGATCGTGTGTTAGATGCATTTATGAACTTCCAATCTTATGTTACTAACCACTTTAAGGCTAATGTGAATGTACTAAGGTCAGACAATGGAGGAGAGTATACAAGCCATGCTTTCAAAAATCATTTGGCAAAATATGGCATAGTTCACCAAACAAGTTTCCCTTATACTCCTCAGCAAAATGGAGTGGCTGAAAGAAAGAATAGGCATCTGATGGAGGTTGCCAGATCAATGATGTTTCATGCAAATGTTCCTAAGAGATTCTGGAGTGATGCTGTGATGACAGCATGCTATCTGATCAACAGGATTCCTACCAAGGTGTTGAAGGATATTTCTCCTTATGAAGTGTTGAACCAAACCAGACTATTTATTCATCACCTCAGAGTGTTTGGATTTGCATGTTTGTGCTAATACTAGGGGAGCAAAGGAACAAGCTAGAAGCAAAGAGCATGAAGTGTATTTTCATAGGCTATTCTCCCACACAAAAAGGATACAAGTGCTACCATCCTGAAACAAGAAAAGTACTTGTATCTAGAGATGTAAAGTTTATGGAAGGAAAAGGGTTCTATGCTGAGAAGAATTGGGATGAGCTCAAGGATATGTCTCAAGCATCAGATAGGGCCAATAACCTGAGAATTATCTTGGAGAATCTTGGAATAATTTTATCAAAGGAAAAGGAGGCGACCAGAGAAGTTACTCCTACTCAAGAGACTGTACAAGAGGCTGATGAAGTCACTCATCCTGTTCCTGAAGGGGGCAATATACAAGAGCCAGAACAACAACAAGGTTCAGATGCTCATGATCAGGAGACTGCCCAAGTTCATAAGGAACAAGAGCAGCAACAGGAACAAGCTCAGGTTCAACCTTTGAGAAGGAGTACAAGGATAAGGAAAGATCCTTCAAACTGGGTGAACACAAGAGTCTACTTCAACAGTCAAGCAGTAGCTCATCCCACTTCAGCAGTATGCTACTTTGCGCAATTCCCAAGTGAGCATCAAGCCTTCATTGTGGGTTTAGATGAAGCATATGTACCAAGATCATATACAGAAGCAATGGAGCTTGAGGTGTGGAGAAAATCATTTGGAGATGAGATAAATGCCATGATCATCAATGATACTTGGTATGAGAGTGAACTCCCAAAGGGCAAGAAAGGTGTGTCAAGCAAGTGGGTGTTCACTATCAAGTTTCTACCAAATGGCAAGGTGGAGAGGTGCAAAACAAGACTGGTTGCAAGAGGCTTCACTCAGACATATGGAGAAGATTATGTAAATACATTTGCACCAGTAGCCAAGCTGCATACAATTCGTATCATCTTATCACTTGCAACAAATTTGGAGTGGGAATTGTGGCAGATGGATGTAAAGAATGCTTTTATTCAAGGAGAGTTAGAAGATGAAGTTTATATGCACCCACCTCCTGGTCTAGAAAAGCTGGTAAAACCTGGTAAAACCTGGAAATGTTCTAAGACTCAAGAAAGCAATTTATGGGCTGAAGCAATCTCCAAGAGCATGGTACCACAAGTTGAGTACTACACTCAATGGAAGAGGCTTCAGGAAATCAGAAGCTGATCACACCTTGTTTACACTCTCTGGTCCAAGAGGAATTGTAGTCATCTTGATCTATGTGGATGATATAATCATCACAGGCAGTGACAAAGAAGGCATCAAAGAAACCAAGGTATTTCTAAAGTCTGTCTTTGATATTAAAGATTTAGGTGAACTCAAGTACTTCCTTGGGATTGAAGTATGTCGCTCTAAAGAGGGGCTCTTCTTGTCTCAAAGGAAGTACACACTTGATCTTTTAACTGAGGCAGGAAACCTTGGAGGAAGAACAGCCAAAACACCACTGGAAGAAGGCTACAAAGTACTTAGAAAGGGGGAGTTTGAGGACAAACCATATGGTGATGTGAAGCAGTATAGGAGAATGGTTGGGAAACTCATTTATCTAACCATTACAAGGCCAGATATATGCTTTGCAGTGAACAAAGTCAGTCAACACATGTAGGCGCCTAAGGTTCATCGTTGGAACATGGTGGAAAGAATCATGAGATATCTGAGAGAGGCTCCTGGTCAGGGTGTATGGATGGCTTGCAACGGAAGCAAAGAGATTGTAGGCTATTGTGATGCTGATTGGGCAGGAGACAGAGCTGATAGGAGATCAACTACTGGTTATTGCACCTTCATTGGAGGCAACTTGGTAACTTGGAAGAGCAAGAAGCAGAAGGTTGTGTCATGCTCAAGTGCTGAAGCTGAGTATAGAGCCATGAGGAAGCTTACCAATGAATTGATTTGGATAAAGGGATTGCTTGGAGACATAGGCATTGAGACTACAACACCTATTACAATGCACTGTGATAATCAGGCTGCCATTCATATTGCCATCAACTCAGTCTTCCATGAAAGAACCAAGCATATTGAAGTAGACTGCCACAAAGTTAGACAAGCCGTGGAGAAGCAAATCATCCTACCTTGTTACACAAGAAGTAAAGACCAACTTGCTGACATTTTTACCAAGGCAGCAAGCACCAAAGTCTGTGAGTTCATCCACTCTAAGTTGGAACTCATAGACCTCTCATCTCACTGACTCTCCTAGCATGGAGACCTCTACTCTTTTTCCTTAGTGCGTTTTTATCCCATTAGGTTTTTCACACTAAAGTTTTAATGAGGGAGGTTCTTCATGTTTCCAAGCCTGATCAATTCCTAGGATCAAGCTTGAGGGGGAGTATTGAGATGAAGAACCAAAGAGAAGAAGATGAATTGACAAGAGAAGACAAAGAGAAGGTCAGATGTTGTGGTTACGTAAGATAGAAGACATTCCGTACAATCTTGGATCACAAGTAACCAACTATGCCCTAACTTTCCTTGAGAGTCAAGGAACTGATGTGTGCTCGTCTAGAATACCTTCAGAGACTAACTAGACCGTTGGGAGTGAGTTTGGCTGGATGCAAAAAGTCACATGTTAAGCTTAAGAAGAGAGCTGTTGGTGTCTTGTCACTTTCACTGGATGAGAGAGTCTTATTATATTGTTTTCTCTTTGTTTATTCTTTATGTCATTGTCTTATGTCTCTATATAATCTGTATGAAACCTTGTGAGTCAAATTAAGGAGTGAAATCTCCCATTTCTGATTACTCTCTCTCTCTCTCTCTCTCTTGCCATACTCTCTCTCTCTCTCTTTTTGTCCAGAAACTTGTTCTTGTGTTCTTGAGTTCATCTCTTCTGTTCTTCACACAAACACTTCAAATCTCCATTATATCCATATCTCTTCCATATTCTCAATTCTAACAGCCGGAAAATAACCACCACACTTGGCCTTGTTTTTGGTCGAAACTCTCTCTCTCTCTCTCTCTCTCTCTCTCTCTCTCTCTCTCTCTCTCTCTCTCTCTCTCTCTCTCTCTCTCTCTCTCTCTCTCTCTCTCTCTCTCTCTCTCTCTCTCTCTCTCTCTATCTTTCTCTCTTTCTCTCTTTCTCTCTTTCTCTCTCACGATATTTCTCTGATTTTTTACTATGGAAAGTGAAGATGATAATCGACAGAGAGGGTCCCTATTTATAGAGAATGATCGGCCAGGACTTTCCCCACAAGCAGGCACAACTTGTTTGGTGAATGTGCATGACTTGGTCGATAGGTTGCACCCCTTGACCAACCGCATCCCTTCGCCTATAACTGCCCCATACTGGGTCAAGATCAGGCCCAAACCGAGACCCAGACCATGCAGGCTTAGCCCACGGCTTTACCCAATAGCCCCCCGGACCCTAACCCCCATGGCCAGATCAAAAAGCTCACCACCAGCCTAGACCCGGTCCAACTGCCCGAGACCCGAACAGTCCGGCCAGCTGAGTTGAGATGATCCAGCTGAGTGAGCTGTTATCTCATCTGAATGAGCTGACTTAAGTCGGACTAAGCTTGCTCGAGCTATGTCTAGCTGCTCTAGCTATCCGTTCACTTCGCCCAACTACTGTAATACTTGTCCAGCTCCTTTAACTTGTTTCTCTCCCTCTCATTTGGTTAAGTTTTCACATATTTAACCCTATCTTAACCATGGATCGCCTGCCCCTTGATCAGAGTGATCCGCAGTTCATTTCCTCGACCCATGGTCGCACACACGATCCTACCGATGATCGGGGGAGTGACAGTGATTGCTCGTGGGCGACAAGAGAGTGAGAGTGAGTTATCACATGTGGGCGACGAGGGAGAGTGATTGATCGCCTCTGGGAAATGAGAGAGAGAGAGAGAGAGAGAGAGCAGTGAGTGATCTCCCGTGAGCGACACGAAAGAGAGTGAGTGATCGCCCGTTGGCGACATGAGAGAGAGACAAAGAGTGTTCTCCCATGGGCAACGAGAGAGAGACTGAGTGATCGCCTGCGAGCGACGTGAGAGAGTAACTGATCACCCTCGGGCGACGAGAGAGTGAGTGTGATCGCTTGAGGGCGACAAGAGAGTGGGACATGGCCTGGTCGCCCACAGGCGACGTGACTTGGTGTTGGTCTAGGTCTTTTTCTGTAGTGTTCGTAATCTCATGTACTCCGAGTCTTTTTCATGTTGGATTTTTCCGAAATTATATCGGGTCGAGCTCTTTTAAAGAACAGCTCGGTAATCCTAGCATTGTTTTTAAGGTTACCGTTTTTGACCCCAACAGCCAGTACGTGGCTCTGTAGTTGATATGAGTTATATGGTTTAGAGGGTACATGGCCGAACCAGATGGTAGACTAGTCAATATACTTCAATGAGTATGGTTTGCCAATGCGCTTCAGTGAGCATGGGGTGTTCCTGCTTATGGGCAGAAAATTTTGGCCTGAACCAGTAGATAGAGTTGTAGACGTGCTTAAATGACCATAAAATTTCATCTCATTGATAGTAATCGCAGGGATTTGCCTATTATAGGCATGTCGATGAAGATAGTCTTCTAGGTGTGAATTATTTCCATGCTGCCTATAGAACTTGTGTGCTCTGTAGATGGAAATGTTCCCCCCCCCCTTTCCTATAGGTTTAACAAAACCAATATTTACAAGAGAGGTTGGTGTCACTCTTAAGATTTGGAAATATTAATTATATCTTTAAATAATAGAATATTTCCATTTTTTTAAGGATGGCCATATATATTAGAATACTTCCTCTTTCTCTCGGATTTAGGAAAATTCCTTCTTGTCTAAGCTGGTTACCTTATATTAAGGAAGATTTCCATTTATTTTAAGGCTGGAGAAATCACTTGTCCTGGAAGTCGGAAGCCGGAGGTAGGAATGGAACCAAGATCTGAGCAAGGATTTCTCCAGGCAAGAACAAAAGGCCGGGGTCCTGCGCGGAAGCTGGAGTAATCGCTTCATGGATTATTTTTCCCCAACAACACAGTCTTTTCTCAACTTCTACCTAGTGCATAACTTCCCATTCCTATAGTTAGGGTACTTCTCCAAAAGATCAAGTATAAAGATTAAAAAAAAGCAATAAGCAGGATACTGCGTCACCAGGAAGAAGTAGTTCAGGAATATGATTCTCCAGCTCATATCTAATCTTGGGGCACATAAACAAGAAAAATAACGCACTCATTGAAGTAATCAAAAGTTCGCTTTCTTGATCTGGCCATGTGGCATTCGGATCCGGCAAACATGTGCTATGTGCCACCAAGGCCATGCACTATAACGATGGATCCATTAGGCCTTGTAATGTGAGTCTGAGATAAAAAAATTCCTGCTTACGGATGGGGCATCAGATCACCTAGAGAAGGTTCCAACGGATACACATGATCTTCATCAGCTGGACGACGAAGTATGCCCAGTGAAGATCTTACTCGTAAATATTCGAAGGACAATTTCTGCAAATAATAATTTCCAGATTTGGAGCCTGATGAGATTGATTAATCTCGAAGGATCCATGATCCTATTCTCGCATTTCAGGGGATGACGAGTTTTGTTTCTTGGCGTAGGGCCTCGATGGCATGTAGCCTTCTAATAGTCTAATTCAAGTGGCTTATGGTCTGATCATAGGAAGGAATCATTGATGTACTGCAGTAGGTACGTGAACTCCTTTTTAGTTATTGGTTCCTTTCCTGGACCAGGACATAACAACCTAGAAACGACATTAAAGAAGCGACGTCCTGCTCATGATAAACCTATTGAGAAGGTATGACTCTATTCGACCAAAGTGCACGGATTATCTCCACACTTCACCCATAAAATCGAAAGATAAGGGTTAAATAGTGTCGGGGATCATCAATCCAAGGAGTCACCACTCCTACTTCTGAGCAGGACGTCGGCCTTCATATCCCTGCCTAGAGAAATTGCGGCTCAGATCCGGCTCCATCCCTGCCTCCAAGTAAAGTGGAAGATTTCTACTAAAGAGGATTCTTAAATATTTCTAAATATGGAAGTCTTTAACCTAGTTCACGACTACTAAAATCTATAAGAGGGATTACCAGACCATATGATATTGCGCATAAGTGGAAAATCCACATATATGACTCATGAAAAATATTTTACAATGGCGGGAATGGACTAGCACAAGCCATAATATGCAGTCAAATATATTAGGTCATGTACCAAAGCTCAAGAGCCTACTTTGATGTAGGAAACACAGTACGAAAACACAAAGTACTGCCGGAGAAGCTTACATGCTTACTCTTAGGCGGGGAGCATATTACATAAAATGCAAAGTACTTCGTCAGAAGCTTATTCGCTTACTCATACGCAAGGAGCGTCATAAGAAATGTGCCAATCCGTGCGACAATGCAAGAAGCATAAATATAATTGCAGATTAATGTATCCAAACATAGAGTTTGTACAGGGAGCGAATCTACACCCTTGCATAAATAAGTTTTACATCCACAGAAAGGATGCAAAAGGTATACGACAAAAGCATGAATATGCACGCGCAAGACTGAGTATGTTATCAAAAATACCTAGTTCATGCATAACGGCCTCGTGCCAAAACATATGTAGGAACCCCTCGTACGAAATATGCATATTTCTGCGTCATAACGCTAAGTGCTAGAGAGAATGCATGAAGCATGAAGTACGGTTGCATATTACTATAAAGCCCTACGTTTTATACGGGGAGCAAATTGTTCAAAGTTCCTACGACGGGAGCACCCCATGCTTATCCAGACATAGAAAGCAGTAAGACTGGCGCTTGAATCACCACCCTAAGTAGATTTACACCGGTGTAATTTATTTTGGAACTGTAATAAATATGTTTGAACTATAATAAATATTAGAAGAGTACCCTGGCAATCCCCACTGAAGGATGCAGCTATGAATCCAAAGGCCTTCCATGGTGACACAGCTTAAAACCTAGAAGACTCCTTCGGAATCAACCGAAGCCAGAAGACCATGCGATCTTCACTACATAAAGACAGTTCCTACTTTACGATCCATATGTCCTGCTGATATCATGATATTAACAACATGTACTGGCCCATACTCCAGTGGAAGTAATCTAAAGCATTATCTTCCGGTATATCAACAACTAAAGCAGGAGAAACCACCATGATGTTTTATCTCCTTCTTCCTATCATTCAGTACAATTGAGCACGAATCATTTATACACAAAAATACCCTAACACTTATTATTGTTTGATTAGTCTCAAAACTTGGTTACCAACTTTAGGCTTCAACATTGCTAAAAGGAATTTTTCTTATTATTCCTACGTATCATTGAAAATCGCACGGACACATTGGATGCACACGTGTGCTTCCAATGTGTATATATAGGCTTTGAATGGTAACAATGATTGAGCGGTGTGGAACAGGCAAATTAAATACTACAGTATAATTTAAGTGCGGTTAATCTGAGAGAAACGCATATTGCGGAAAACTATGGTTCATTTGTTTTAAACAATATGTGAATGGTAACATATATAATAACAATTGCTGGATACATATAATATATTTATATTTTACAAATTATAAAATTATTTATGGTAATATATTTTAAACAAGTATTTATTCATAATAGAATATTTATATGAATATGCATATCATGTTTGTTTGTTTCTTTTAAAACATCTCTTGTTTTTATTAATGTAAAAATTGTTAAATTACGCTAGTTATTTTTTAAACAAAATTATATATATTATAATATTTATTACAGTTCAAAAGATAATCTATATTATATTATTAAATAAAATAATTTAGGATATTAATTCCATTAATTAAAATTATCTATTTACCATTAAGTACCATATATTATATAGATTATATTAGTGGATAATTTTTTTTACATTTTTAATAATTAAAAATATTAACAATAGGTGTAGTCCACACCTATAACCACACCATGTTACTTTCTTTCAGTTTAAAGTGTGGTCTAAGATCATAAATGTCCCGTTCTCCTTTGTTTTTAAGAAAATTGTTTTTTTTTAAAGAAAATACAAGCACAAAACTTACTGAATGGTATCATATTTTCTATTCCGCAGTGTTTTATACGTGTGCCGCTAGATACATTTGAGGCGAGTGTTGAAAAAACTAATCCAAGAATTTATGGGTTCAATTTCCGTTAAATGGAATTTACGAAATCTCATAAGCAGAGTTGATTTGAAATAGTTTGGACTTTTGTTTTATATGTTGTAGGACTTTCAGACTAAAACCTATATGATTCAAAAAAAGTGATCAAAGGTGATTATGATCCTTAACTATTATACTTATTAATGTCAATGATTTATCTCAAAAGTGAAAATTTGACCAAACCAACACCGTTAGTAAGTTGAACGAACCGGCACTGTATTTGTTCACCTACTTTTGGACCTCTCTCAATATCACATCACATTATTGCATATGTATTATGTACACATCACATCATCTTGTTAGTTAACCAACATAACTCATGCGATGGTTCGTTAGGCAACCATAAATAATAACAAAACTTTATTAATTATTAAAAGACAAGGACAATTATTAATGAAGAGGTTCACAATGTAATTAATATGCCGTTGTGATTGTGATAGATTATAGTTTTGACACGTTTGAATTCGTGTCGTCGATCTTATACCATAAATCTCAAGTCTCACAAAGTCGGTTGGATCCAAAGAATTGGGTTATCTTGTCAATAAATCATTTTAAAATTCGACCACCTTTTTTCTTGGTGAGTTTTGCAGGTCGAGTGAACGTTTTATATGTAGGTAATTTGTACTCCCTCCGTTCCACGAAGATTTTTGTTTTGGGATTTTTATTTGTTTAATAAAGTCATATGCTCCTAAACAAAAAAAAGAAAAGTATTTTGGCATACTCTCAATAAGTCTACGTACTCTTCCTTTTATCAGGATACTCTCTAGGGAGATTGTAAAAGTCATAAGTACTCTCACTTAAGATTCTATTTCAGCCAATCATTTGCGGTTTGTGGGTCCGCTTTCTTCTCTGTCCTTATTGGTTGGACTGGACTATTCACTCTCCCTTGACATTTCGATTTGAATCGAATTGAATATGAAATGAGGAAACGGGGATGGACGAGTAAATCGAATTCGGAAATACCGACGTACGCGACCTCCATTCTTTGAGTTTTCCCATTTTCTGAAATTGGATTAAAAGGAGCACCGCAGTGAAGGCACTAGTGAATTTATCTATAACTTGTACTCCCTCCGTTTCATATTAAGTCTCGTTTTAGAGAAACTTTTTTGTTATAAAATAAGTGTCGTTTTCGACTTTTGATGCGAAATTTATTAATTTTATTCTGCAGTTTATTTTCTATTGGTTGAAATATGGTTAGGTGTATACGTAATTGTGTTTTTATATAGAAAATATGCAAAATTAATTGTTTTCTTAATCCGTGTGCAAAAACCTAAAGTGACACTTATATTGAAACAGAGGGAGTATTATTTTTTAGTAGTCGAAATCCATGTGAATCTGGGGCTTCCATTCATAATTCTAATCCAACATTGATATTGGGTTTGTTAATTAGAGTTAAATCAATTTCCAACTTTGTTATATAGGTTTTAGTAATTTAGTAATTGAGAATTCTGGAACAATATTTAGTGGATCTATTTAACAATGGTTAAATCAAAGATGTTTTGATGTTATGTGATATAGTCTAGTTATTACCAGTTTTATGACATGTTACGGATTCTATTTAGGGTCTATTATGTCTGTCTAGGCTATTTTTTAAGGTCTTTAAAGGTCCATGTATGTTTTGGAGATATATGGAGATACTTGGAGCTTTTGGAGCATTTAGAGAAGATTAATTCGTAGCTGAGCTATGAGAGAGTCGAAGTACAAGACTACTATCGATCGACGGCACTATCCTAACGTCGACCAATGTTATATTACCAAGATCGATTGATGCTGACCACTTGGTATCGATCAATGACCAATTCGCAGACAGCCGATTTCAAGCCCAAGTTAGAGATAAGACACAAGATTACAAGTTTACCGTGGACGAGTTTTGACCTAGATTTTAGGGTTTTATATTTATACTTTATGATTGAGAGAAGGAAAGGGTGGGGGGATACAATAGAATACAATACAATACAATACAATATAGTAGAGATTTGTATTGGAACCCCAGTGTTTTATCTATGCATTATATTCAGACTATTCTTCTTACTTTGATTATGTCTGAGTAGTTATCAACTAGATTTAGGGTTTATTAATTGACTGATGGATTAGCCAAACAATAAATTTGTTAGGGTCATTATTAGATCTATTAATAGAATTGTGTTTATTTCTTGTGTTCTAGAGTAGCTAAGTAGAA
Source organism: Moricandia moricandioides (assembly GCA_905132885.1). Taxonomy (NCBI): domain Eukaryota; kingdom Viridiplantae; phylum Streptophyta; class Magnoliopsida; order Brassicales; family Brassicaceae; genus Moricandia; species Moricandia moricandioides. The sequence continues at coordinate 143,302 of CAJHQQ010000422.1, forward strand.
CCCTAATAATAGGATAGTTATGCGCAAGCGAGAGCATGGTCTACCGCCGGAGTTTATTCAGTTGAGCTAGGTTGCTAGGAAAAAACGAGAGTTGATTTAGTTAATATAGTGAATTTATCGAATTAGGTCATAAAGCTTGAGTAAAGAAACCATCGATCGACGCAGGATCATTGCCATCGATCGATGGTCATTCCATGTCAACAAGCGAGAGCTTAGACATTGGACTTAGTCAATAGATTAGACTCGCAACGAGAGCTGGTGTCTTTTACAATAGATATCGAGTTCCATGATTAAATACCCTTAAATTCTATCTTCTATAATCCACTTGCCTGAAAGCCTAGATCTATCATATTTACATTTATATCTAGTTACTTTATTAGCATACTTCCATATTTACATTATTAGCATATTTCCATATTTACATTATTAGCATATTTCCATATTGCATCTATACTCTCTAATAAGGAACATTTACTTCGACTGATTACTTGTTACCGATATATACATAATCACGTAGCTTAACTCTAGGCATAAGAAATCTATTGTGTGTCATTGTTCTCTATGGATTTGATCCCTACGTACTACACCTTATCTCTCTTGGCAAGAGTATCATTTTGTGTGTTAGAATTAAGGGTTATTTTTCTAGTTGATTGTTTAGGATATTTATACCCTGCTAGAACAGTAAACAACACCGCATGTCAAATTTGGCGCCGTTGTCGGGGAACATTGATCACCATTAGATTTAATATCTAGGGTTTAGTCTAGGTTTTTTACTTTCAAGTTACTGATTTTCTTTTCCTTTTCTTCAGGTGCATGCAAAAGAGTACCAAGAGCAATAAAGGAAAATAATTACGATTCTCAGACCCGCAGAAATTCGAACTTACAATCCGCAAAGAAATATGACAAGCATCGATCGACAGCATACATTCAGCATCGATCAACACTTCTTTACGGATAACATTGACCAGAATCAGAACTCTAGCATCGACCGACATTGATCACTTAGCATCGATTGACAGCATCTCATCAGCATATATCGACGACAGCAGACGAGTTCAGATGGTTGCGCCTATAATTGTGGTTCAGAATGAGAATAAAGACTTGCATGACCTCAACGGTCATCTTCGTAATGCATCAGGTCAATAGATAGACGATCAGGGGCCTTTAATCCATGATACAGAAGCCGAAGCAGATGCTGCAATAACTCAACCAGAAGCTAACGTCCAACCTTCTCAACGAACGCTGGATGACTACAACCGTCCAGACCAGTTCTACGCCAACAGATCTGCCATTCGCCCTACATCTTTTCAGAAAAATGATTTTGAGATAAATCCCGCTTTCTTCGGACTTGTAGCGCAGACACCTTACCATGGGTTACGACATGAGCACCCTATGGATCATCTGGAGCGATTTGAGAATCTAGTAACTGCTATTAAAACCAATGGTGTCCCTGAGGACTATCTTTTCTGTAAGCTCTTCAAGTACTCACTTGCTGGAGAAGCTTCATATTGGCTTAAGCAACTACGCTTTCCTGCGTAATTCCTTTGATGATGCAAGAGCACAAGATTTGAGGAGCAAGATTGATACTTTCTCACAGGAACCTCCAGAGTCTTTCAGAAACTCGTGGACCAGATTCAAGTTCTACCAGAGAGATTGTCCACATCATGGGTTCAACGAAGTGCATCTCCTTAGCACTTTCTTCATAGGTATTGAATTACAATATCATATGGATTTAGACACAGCTAGTGAGGAAAACTTCAGCACCAGAAGCCCTGAAGAAGCTAAAAGATTGATTGAAAACCTTCCATCCAGTAGTAGCACCAAGAACACCGATTCCGAGAGAAGGAAATCAGCTCCAGCCGTGAGCAAGGTGCAGATTGAAGAAGTTAAGGCCAAACTGGATAGTGTTCAGAGATTTTTCAAGAAGCAAGTTACTTTTGCGGACGTGGAAGCAATTGAGTCTGGAGACGATGAGTTTGATGAAGAAGATGTAAACTACAAACTGGATAGTGTTCAGAGATTTTTCAATGCAAGCCTGTTTGTACATCCAACCATGACAATTTCAGATCAGAATACATACACATCTAAAGCTATGGATACTAATAGAGAATATGATGGACATTCAAAAAGGAGACAAAAGATCCCCAAACACCAACGCAGAGAAGCAAATGAAAAGGAGATAGACAGCTTTGCTAAAAGAGTTTTTAAAATTCCTCTAGATACCTCTTTTGATGAAGCTTATTATACTCATAGATTGTGAATGTTTTTCAGGGAAACAAGGGAGAAAAATGATGATATAGAAATAATGTTCAATCACCTCAGGGAAAAGATGAAGCAGAGGACATGTCTAAAGAAGAAAAGTGATCCTGGAAAATTTGTGGTTTCATGCTTCATCAAAGGAAAAAAATACCCCAACTCCCTTTGTGACACTGGATCTTCAGTAAGCATAATGCCAAAGTCAATGGCAGAGGAGCTGAACCTAAAAGTGGAACCTTTCAACGATTCCTTTACATTCGTAGACTGCTCAAGACTGAATTCAGGAGGGATGTTAAAAAATGTTCCAGTGAAGATCAATAACACATTGGTCCCAACAGACTTTCCTATTATGGACATCAGGATTGATTGGAACTCTTCTCCACTACTTGGGAGAGATTTCATGCCTACTATGGGAGCTATATGCAATATGAAGTTAAACGGGTTGTATCTATCTCTAATTGATCAAAATATTTTTTATGAACCTGTCAAAAATAAGAACAAGGCTACCCTGATCGAATTGTGCAATAATGCAGAACTTGCGGTCACATGTTTATGAAATTACGAGTTCGGTGAAGAATCAGAAGAAGGGACATCGATCGACACTCAACCCCTCCCATCGATCGACAGCAATACAGTTCAACAATCGATTGATACCCACTCTATCGCATCGATCGACACTCATACTTCCGCACAAGCCCACCCACACCATAGCGATTTCAGTTACAACACAACTTATCTCGAGTATGACGAAGATTACAGAGGGGAAGAAAAAATTGAATACCAAGGAATCGCTTTGGAAGAGGTTGGAATTTTCCATGTTTCCCCTCGACCTGTGAAATCGACATCGATTGATGGACACCTTACACCGTCGATCGTTACTGAAGACGAAGCAAAAATTGAACGAGATTCATCTGCAGAACGCGAAAGGGAATATGGTTATTTCAAACTAGATGAGTTTGGTATTAAGCAAGATCCAAAGGGTTATGCCAGAGCTATGGACGACCAAATTCTACATGTCACGAAAGACGATATAGCAGATATACTTGCAATGGCTAACGGAGCTGGAAATCTTTTCATCCACCGGTCTGATCACCGAGCATCGATCGACATCCCCCAGACGACATCAATCAACTCTATGCCGGAATACCAGGGTTACTATGGAGACTATGGCTGGGTAATGCTGGGTAATGAACGCGAGAGTAGGTAATCCAGCATCAATCCTCAACATATCTTGGCCATCCAACAACATCAAACGAAGACCAGAACAATTAATTGAAGCAGAAGATACAAAAGATGGTTATCTCAGACTAGACGAGTTTGGAATTTTTAGAGATACAGAAGGACGTGCACGAGATCTTTACGTGAGGATTCTCAACTTACCTAAGGAAGATATAGCAGATTCCCTTGTTATGGAGAATGGATCAAAAACTTAATTTGGACAATAGCAACAGCCATCAATCGACGCGAAGGTACCACAATCAATCGACAACAAGAAGGGTGCATGGATATCACAATTCCAGGAGTCAACGAGTTCTGTACATCTAACCCATTCACTTCAGAAACTCCAGCACCGGTCAGATGGATAAATCCTCTACTAATCGACGGTCAGGTAGAGTATGGACAAAGAGCTTTTGATGCTAACAGCAGACAGATTTTCTTTTAAGAAAAGAAATATGAGTATGGCATATACATAGATGAGAATGACAATGCACGCGCAATAGAAGACCGAAATGTGAATGTACAAGAGGAAGATATCAGAGCAGTTCTAGAGAGAGCTACTATGTTTAAATACAGCTACATATGTTTACCTGAACATGCAGCAAAGATCTCTATGTCCAGGAAGAAGCAAGAAACATATACCAGAGCAGAGATTGATGATCTTGTGAATGAGATTGATAACGCTCAAGAGATGTCCATAGAAGATTCTTGCAGGAGGCTTGATGATGCCTACTATCCTATAGACAAATGACTCACCGGTCTAACTACACGCATGGACAAGATGCAGCGAGATTTGGATACTATTCAAAGACAGCATGCGAGTGGACACAACAGAGTGACATCGATCGACGGCAACTTCGCACCATCAATCGATGCTACATTCGACAGACAGATGCATGCTGCAGAAATACAATTTGAAGACAGGTTTAATGAAATTTTTTTCTCTCAGAGCCTAATGAAGGAAGATATTTCTCAGAAATTGGAGGATATATCAGAGACTACAGCTGCCATACTTAGAATGCTACAACGTAATATTGAGAATCTACAAACAAGAATGCATTAAATGGAAGTTACTAAGGAGATCATAAAGAATGAGAAACCAGAGGAGATGAAGCAATGAAAAACTTCATTGGTACATAGTTTAAGAAGAGCAAAGAAGATGTAGGCACTTGTTTTCCAAGTGTTGATCCACCTCCATTCTAGTCAGAAATTTCAAAATGTCGAGCTTAAGACTATAACCAAGTGCTGAATGAGAGGCAACCTACTTATACTATTTATTTATTAGGTTTTTTTTTGCTTACTTTTTACTTACTTTTTACTTATACTATTTATTTATTTATTTCGAGTTTATACTACTGTTTAGTAGGTTTTTACTTATACTATTTATTTATTTCGAGTTTTATTTTATTTCTACAGACTACTTATACTAGCATTGATTGACACCATAGAGGCACCATCGGTCGAACTGGATCGCGACCATCGATCGACCACACATGCCAACCAACGATCGACACTCTATCACAGAGAGAGGTATCGATTCTATACTTAACTATTTACTTACGATTTAATTTTTCCTAACCAATCCGGGGCTGATTACACTGGGGACAGTGTTAATTTAAGTCTAGGGGGAGGTTCGCTAACGCTATTTTTTTTTGAGTTTTATTTACTATCTATATAATTTTTTCAAAAAGTTTAATCGAGTCAAGAAGGAGACTATGATCAAAATTTATTATTGACTAACCACACTTTAGCACCATTCTTAAAAAGTTGTTTGCAGAGATTACTAGAGATACCAAAATGGATCATCATGCCACTATATCACACTTGCTTAGAAAGTTTGAAGGAACCGAAGCTGATTTCCAACACTAATCCTGACATTATCTGCTTGCTTTGGGATTTGGTATACACTGGATCGGATTCCTTCTGCAAGTGTGGAAGGTAAAAGTCTTTTGTGCTTCTGATTCCCCTCTCTCTCCCCTTCAGATTAAAAAAGGAGTCGAACATGATTTGGTGGCTACAACCATTAAAACTTGATTCATATGATCCTAGAAGAGAAAAATGTCAAAAAGAAGTGAACAAGATCTGGTGGCAAAAATCATTAGGGCTTGATTCATGGAAGCTTATCCAAATATATCAGTCAATTAATAAAATAAAATGATACCCTCAAAAGAAAGGAGACATTGACTGAGAAGAAGTGAGAAGAGAGAGAGGAAATGAATTAGAGAAGACTACATGTGTGTTCAGATACTTGCAGAGGTTCGAGTCTACATATCCTTTGATCGATACTCCCAAGGTAAAGCCTGTACTTTTATTTTATACAAAGAAATGAAATCAGAAGAGGGACGAGTCAGATTAGTATTCTCTAACTTGTTGGTAGAATGAATTTGGTTGCTATACTAGGATAGGGTATATAAAGTTCTTTGTGATTGACCTAATAGGATGTGGTTGCAATAAAGTAAGGTGACAGTTACTTAGATATTATGTGAGTCTTTGCTTTTCAAAACTTCTTTCTCAGGCTTGTTTGCTTGAGGACAAGTGATATACTATGGATTTTGCCTATGATATATATAGTATATTTAGAGTCTTTTATATGCATTTGGCATTGTTTTAGAGCATTTACAGGTCTAGATACTTATTGTAAGCAATTGGAGCTTTTCGATTATTTTGGATCAATTAGGACTGCTCAGCAAAAACCCAGAGTCGGACTCTGTGCAATCCCTGGCAACGGCGCCAAATTGATTACTGTGTTTTACCACATGCCAATTAACCTAATGTGCAAGCTACCACAATCGAATGGTATATCGATGCAGCACTTTAGGATCGAATCCACAAGGAACTAATTATCTATAACACTAAGAATACACAAACTTTCCTAATCTAAGCAAATAATAAGATTGATGATTGGTAACAAGCTAAACTCCTAGAATTATAAACAAGGTGATCTCAAATTCAAACAAGAAATAAGTGTAAGAATCAAACTTTCAATCAATAGCTAAGGATGGATCCATGGGCAAGATAATCGATATTGGGTGATCAAGATTCAATCTAGGATGCACAAACAAAACAATCAACAAGTCTATAGGTCTAGAACTCATAAAATAGACTAATCCACTTCCATGATAGAAATCCCTTTGTAATCAAGTACTAAACATCAAATGTCTTTGGCTTAATACTATCAAACAAGCATTATGATTAAGTCTACTAACCATCTAGCAATCATCACATCAAATGTCTTTGGTTATTCAAGCTAGAGCAATACTAAATTCATTCAAGCATTTTAACAAACACCTTTCGGGCATAAAATAGCTTAAGATCTAGATGAGAGTGATCAAGTCTTAAAACCCAGAGTCGGACTCGGTAGAAAGATTGAGAAATTACAATTTTTACCCAGAAGTCTCATTAATTGCAAGACAAATCTCTGGCCAAATTTAGACTATTTATTAGGGTTTTCTATCTTTCTGAAACCCTAAGCTTATTATTCTGAGACAAAGCAGCCACAAAGTTACACAGGAGTTTTTAGAGTTGGAACACATTGCTACATCTATTGGAGAGAAAGATCTTATCATCATTACAGAGAAGATCTTGAACTCCTTATCTTTTTACTCATTCTATTCTATGCAATTTATTCATTAATCAAATGATGTTCTTTATTGCTATGTCTGAGTAATTGTCTATTAAATTTAGGTTTATTCAAAGTTAGTAATGTATAGGAGATTTATAGAATTATTAGGGTAATCTTCTTGGTTCTTTGTATAAGTTGTACTTAATGCTAAGTTGAATTTGATCACTTCAATCTTTGAAATTAGGGTTTTATAGCTCAAGCGAGAGCATGGTTATAACTTGGAATCTATCTTACACAATCTAAATAACTAGTAACAAACGAGAGTTGAATTAGAAGTTTAGAGAATATATTCAACTACAAAATCAGTACCGTTTAGAATGATCCTCGGTCGACGCTATTGCGTTGCTATCGATCGACGCTCAGCCAAGATACGCGTGAGTGATCTCCTAACCTCTAAGGTTTAAACTCAGAACGATAATTAATAAAACTCTAGCAAACTATTAATCTGCATTATTAAAACCTACCTGAAAATTTCCCGTAAATCTTGTGCCCTAAATTAATCTTCACAAACCAAATCAATCTTAAATATCGCCTTTATTGTTATTGTTATAATTCATCTAGCCTTAATTCGAAGATAATAAATCTATTGTGCAATCTTTGAGTCTCTGTGGATTTGATCCCTAAGTATTACACTGAACCTCTTATTTGAGAGAGTAAATTGGGAATATAGGGTTAATTTGAAAGTGAAATAAAACCCCACATCAAATTTGGCGCCGTTGGTGGGGACTCTTTCTTATTGCCATTAGATTTTGTTTAGAATATTGTCTAGATTTTTACTTTACTGTTTGCTAAATTATTCTTTCCCTAACTCTTATGACACATGTAGTTAGTTAAAGGAGAGAATATGGATTCTGGACTACAACCATCGATCGACGAAGACCATCTGGAATCGATCGACGTTAGTCAACTGTTGTCGGGTGATACTCTTCCGCCGATCAGCATGAAGCAGGTAAGTACACCTTTACTGATAGAACCAATGAATAATAAAAGCAATGAAGCAAGCCAACTAATTTATTATCAGGAAGCTGGAATTCCTAATCAAATCACTCAATCTCCAAACAATGAGATAAACCTTGAATTGGCAATGCTCAAATACCTAAATCCCAGCAGAACTTATTTTAATAGATCTGCGATTTGATTATCCGATAACCATGCTGGAAGCTCTGGACTTGATATTTATTGCCTAATTATGGCGCGAAAAAAATCAGTTCAGTGGTTCTCCTACTGAACAACCGAATGATCACATCGAGATGCTAGAAGACATGATGAACGACGATTTCCATCGCTGCAACTTTTTTCCTTTTTCCCTGGAGGGTGACGCCAGGAGGTGGCTGAACCAGCTACCACCAGGATCCATGACATGTTGGGAAGATATTCGAAGCGCTTTCATAAATCACTTCTTTGACGAGGAGATGTACAGGGAAGCAAGAAGAGAAATATTCACTTTCGTTCAGGGTAGTCGCGAATCTTTTAGAAACTCCTGGAATAGGTTTAAGAGCTACCAACTTTCGTGTCTGCACCATGGATTCTCATAACCTTAATCAACACTTTTTATAGAGAACTCAGCCTAGATTATCAAACTATCCTTGATACAGCCACCGACGGGAATTTCGGTACCCGAACCTATACGAGCGTTAAAAGTCTAATAGAAAACATAGCTTTAGGTCGAGCTTTTGAAAAAAGAGACACCAAAAATTATGAACCACCATTATTTACAGAAGAGGAGCACTCGATCCGAGTTAGAGAAACTATGGCCTCAGTTGCAGCCCTTCTGGACGGAAATGACTTATCTAGATATTATGGTGAGAGCAACGCTGTCCCTTCCAATTTCGAAAAACGGGTTGAATTTTCTGACGTGATGAAACAGCACGATCATTCCACAAGCAACTGTGACACCACTGTAACGAAAAAAGTTCAAAGTCAAAAATGAACCAAGTCTTCACAGGAAACCGTAAAATAGCCACCAACCTAAATAAGAAGTTAGATCTTATATAGTCAGAGATGACAGAAAATTTTGAAACTCTGAGCGAACACATTAGGTGAATCGACAACCAACTGGCGAGCAACGCTATGTCCATCAGAAGAGATGATGGATTTTTACCGGGTAAAAAAGACGCTAACCCCAGAAAACAATGCAATGTCGTAGCTTTACGAAGCGGTTGACAACTCACCCCTGGCGTTAAAGAAAGTATCACCATTGATGAAATCGTAAAAATTGCAACGAACGAAAAAGAAAATGAAAAATCGCATCCCATCCCACTCGACATGTACGAGACGAACCCCGATATCCTCCCTGAACCCAATTTACTAGAAAAAAATGACGATCTTCAGGAATTAATTGTTGAACCTAAGGGAAAAAGCACAAACATAGGAGACATCGATCGACAACCTTTACCGGTCATCGATCGATGCACTGAACCAATTATTGCTCAACACTCAGATCATAGAATCGATCGACGCCCTACACCAGAACTAACCGAACCGGTTAGGACTAGAATATACCATGCCAACGCTTCATTTCCTCCGAAAATGCTAAGAATAAAAAGAAACAGCTAAACAAACCAATATGCAAGAAAGCCTTTGACAAAATAATCATTAAGATGCCACTAAGCGATGCCATTCACATCTCGTCCGCCATTAAGCAGTACGTGAAAGATGCAGCTTTGCGAGGATTCCATGATTCAGAACACTGTGTGATGATGGTGTCCGAAGAGGTGAGTGAAATCATTTGAGGAAAAAACTCTAGTTAAACTCCCCGATCCCGATAGTTTCGTTTTAGACTGCACAATTAGCGTAGAGAGATTTCAAAAATCTCTCTGCAATTTAGGCTCTAGTGTAAACTTGATGCCTTACTCTGTCGCAGTCACTCTCGGGCTAACACAATTTAAACCTACCAGAATCACTCTCGTTTTAGCTGACAGATCCACTAGAATTCCGGAGGGTATACTTGAGGACGTACCCGTACGCGTCAATAATTGCGATATACCTGCCGATTTCACCGTGCTTAAATATGAGCGAGAACCTCGAAATCCGATTATCTTAGGAAGACCGTTCTTGGCCACCACTGGAGCAATCATTGATGTCAGAGGAGGACGTATATTCCTCAACATCGGGAAAATACCGATGATTTTTGACATGGAGAATTTAATAAAACAACCTTTGATAGACGGCCAAACTTATCATATCAATCATCTTTCTGATCTGGTAGAAGAATCATTCATAGATATGTGCTCGAACGAACCTTTAGAGAAAGCAACCAAATTCCCTGAAGGTGACATCTCGACGTTAGAATATCACACTAGAGAGTATACAAGGTTAATGGACGCCACAGAAGGAATTTTCAACATCGATATCAAAAATCTCAATCTGTCGACACCCGTCGATCGACATCCCGACGTCCCCATCGATTGACAGCGTATTGCAACCGACGATTGGAGAAAAGCTAAAGCACCTAAAATCAAACTTAAACCACTTCCAACTGGCCTTATATATGTTTTTCTTTACGACAAATCCTACCCTATCATAATTAATGCCGATTTGAGTAGCGGAGAACAAGCACTATTTCTTAATAAACTGCGAAAGCACCACAAAGCTCTCGGATATTTGCTAGCTGACATACCGGGAAATTTCTCCTGATTTATTTATGCATAGGATACACCATGATGATGAATCAAAATCATCCATCGAGCAACAGATGAGATTGAAACCTAACCTTAAGGAAGTAGTTAAGAAGGAGATCATGAAACTCTTAGAGGCAGGGGTCATTTACCTGATCTCAGACAGCAATTGGAAGAATCCGGAATATCCATCAAGTAAAGAATGATAAAGATGAATTAATACCTACTAGAACTATCATCGGACACAAGAATATGTATCGATTATAGGAAACTAAATGCTGCCACATGAAAAGATCATTTTCCCTTACCCTTTAACGATCATATGTTAGAAAGGCTCGCGAGCCACGAATACTATTGCTTTCTTGATGGATATTCCGGATTCTTCCAAATCCCCATACATCCAGACAACCAAGATGCCATTCGGACTCTGCAATGCCCCTGCGACCTTCCAAAGATGCATGATGTCGATATTTACCGATATGATCGAAGACTTCATGGAGGTTTTTATGGACGATTTCTTGGTATATGGTCCGAACTTCAAGACATGTCTCGATAACCTATGTAAGGTATTAGTTCGATGCGAAGAGAAAAATCTGGTTTTGAACTGGGAAAAATGCCATTTTAAGGTTAACAACAGAATTGTCTTGGGACACATGGTCTTAGCAGCCAGAATTGAGGTGGACAGGGCAAAAATTGACATAATGACTGGACTGCCGCCACCCACTAATGTCAAAGAAGTTAGAAGTTTCGTAGGATATGCTTGATTCTATAGACCATTCATAAATTTTTTTAGCAAAATTGCTAGACCCCTTACTGCACTTATGTGCAAAGAAGTGAAATTCTATTTTACACCTGAATGTCTCGAAGCCTTTAAAGAGATCAAATCAGCTCTCGTGTCTGCCTCTATTGTCCAACCACCAGATTGGAATTTACCTTTTGAGATTATGTGCGACGCAAGTGACTTCGCTGTAGGCTCTGTGCTCGGGCAGAAAAAGGACAAAAAGTTACACGCTATATACTATGCTAGTAAGACCCTCGATGACGCGCAACGCAAATATGCGACGACGGAAAAAGAGTTACTAGCTGTAGTATTCACCTTTGAAAAATTTGACTCCTATCTAGTTGTTTCTAAAGTAGTTGTTCACACTGACCACGCCGCATTAAAATATTTAATGAACAAAAAGGACGGTAAGACGAGGCTTTTATGGTGGATTCTACTCCTCCAAGAATTTGATATAGAAGTAAAAGACAAGAAAGGAGTAGAAAACGGAGTCGAAGATCACTTGTCACGAATAAGAGTAGATGACGACATCCCTATAGACGATTTCTTACCCATAGAAAATGTCTACTTAGCATAATCGACTTTCATCGGAAAAGTTAGTTCGTCACATGAACTAGAATCGATCGACACTATGCTAAGCTCATCGAACGACAACACCCGTCGAACATCGATCGATGCTACCCATAAACCGTCGAACGACAATGCCTTCGAGAAAGACAATGAAATAATCATCCCTATCGATATCAACGTCAGTTGTAATCTTACACTTCCAAATAATGATTCTCCAGGAGGTAGAAGTTTAAGTCGGGGCTATGTGCACTGAACACCACTGATAGACCTTGGTATGCAGATATAGTAAACTATCTTGCGGCCGAAGTTGAACCCGAATTCTTCAAAGGATATCATAAAAATAAAATTTTGAGAGAAATCCGGAGATAACACTAGGATGAACCTTATCTTTACAAACACTGCTATGACGGCATATATAGACGATGTGTTGACGAAAGTAAAACTCCAGAAATACTATATCATTGTCACGGATCCAATTACGCCGGACATATCGCTAGTTTTAAGACAGTGTCAAAAATCCTACAAGCAAGCTTTTGGTGGCCCACTTTGTTTCGAGATGCTCAAGACTACGTAGCGAAATACGACCCCTGCCAAAGAAGAGGAAAAATCAGCAAGTGAAACGATATGAAACAAAATTTCATACTGGAAGTTGAAGTGTTCGATTGCTGGGGCATAGATTTCATGGGCTTCGCACTGAAACAAATACATAATGGTCGTTGTAGACTATGTATCTAAATAGGTGGAAGCGATAGCAACTCCTAGAAACGATGCTGCCATAGTCGTTAAACTATTTAAGAGTATTATCTTTCCCAGATTTGGAGTCCCGCGAATTCTAATAAGCAATGGAGGTACCCACTTCATTAACAAAGTGTTTGAAAAACTGCTTAAGAAGCATGTGGTCCACCATCGAGTAGCTAGACCCTATCATCCTCAAACCAGCAGAAAATTAGAGATATCCAACCGTCAGATCAAAGAAATCCTAGAAAAGACAGTAAGATCAACCCGTACAGATTGGTCTTTGAAGTTAGATAATGCACTTTGGGCATGCCAAACAGCGTTTAAAACTCCATTAGGAACTACCCCATTCCACTTAATCTATGGAAAATCCTGCCATCTCCCTGTAGAGTTAGCGAATAAAGCCGAATGTGCCATAAAAAGATAAACTTTGATGCTAAATCCGCAGCAGATAGGAGATTAGTTCAGCTAAATGAGCTCAACGAAATCCGATATCACGCTTACGAGAACTCAAAATTGTACAAGGAGAGAACGAAAGCCTATCACGACAAGAAAATTATTTCACGTCATTTCAAAGCAAATGATCAAGTGCTCCTGTACAACTCTCGGCTAACCCTATTCCCTGGAAAATTACGTTCTCGTTGGTCCGGACCCTTCACCATCAAAGAAGTTACCCCTCATGAAGTTACGCATCATGGGAAAGTTTTCATGTTTAATCCTAAGGGAGAAGATTTCATAGTGAATAGGAAACGAGTGAAACACTATTGGACTAGAGCTGAAATTCCGCATACTCATACCACGCGTCTAGAGATGCCTTATCCCGTATGATTAGCCGATTCCCCGTCAAGCTAACGACTTTTAACAAGCTTTGAGTGGGAGACAACCTACTAATTTACTAATATAATAATATTTATATATATAAGGATAAAAATACAAAAACCAAAAGAAAAATTTATATATTAACAGTAATACTTTTATAATTAACAAATATTTAATAATTACTTATTATTTATGCAATTATAAAAATCTCAACTAAATAGGGAGTCACCGACCAGACCATCGATCAATGCCCCTATGTTGCCATCGATCGACGTTGGTGCGCCGGGTAGGTTAACTCGACACGACCCCAATTCATAAAACACTTTCCTCCAAACCGCCAGAAACACACACGAGTTCTACAACCGCTTTCTATCTGAATTTTTGGCCGATTTTGCTCTTTTTGAGCCTAAACCACACGATTTCTACACTTTATATCATTCAATATTCAAGGTATGTTCTCCAAATCTCTTAGTTTAGGAAATGTTATAGGGTTTGAAATAAAATCTAATTTTGGTGGTTTTAGTCGGAATGTAGAACGATTTAGGATGCTGGAGTACTATCTTAAGGACTATCCATCGTTTTTATACATGATTTGCATGATTTGAGTTGATTATTTTGGATTTTTTTAACACTGATCTGCGACACAGTTTCGATCGATGCCCATGTGTCGAGATCGATCGATGGCCATTAGGTTATGTCGATCGATGACCCTGTTGTACCATCGAACGACAGCTGCTCCTTAAATTTCAACGTCGATTCTGATTTGTGTTTCGTTTCGTTATATGAAGATGGACGAGAGGAGGACTAAGGCACGTTACGAGGTTGGTGGTCCCAGCGCTCCACCACGGGGTCCTCCATGCCGAGACCCTTGGCCCAAGGAAGAGGAGGCTATCCTTGTGACATTCGAGGACTATCCACACCCTCGAAGAGCTGTGGCATCGAGAGAATGCACACAACGCCCCTGAATGAGGAGTGGGAACGATTTTGACAATCTCTATTACAACCCTTGGGAAGGCGTCACCATCGAGCCAACCAAGTTTGTTGATAAGCGAACCTTGAAGAAACTAGGCTCTACACCGACTTCAGACAGATGGTGCAGGAGCTCGGATTAGGCACCATGAATACTAAGCCACATCCTCTCTACCAAGACCTGGTGAGGCAGCGCATCTCCACAGCTTAGGTGCTCTACAAGAGCCCTAAGGTGAAGGTGGCACCTGAGGCCACCCTGACCTTCTTCATCAGAGGCATCTGATACAGGATCCCCATCCCACAGCTGCGCGAGATCTACTGCTTTGACATTGGTACCAGTGCTTGTGCGGTTCCCCCTTTTCCTGACATTGGTACCAGTGCTTGTGCGGTTCCTCCTTTTCCTGCGCGAGATATATATATATATATATATATATATATATATATATATATATATATTGGTAACAAGTAATTAGTCTAAGGAAATGTTCCTTATTAGAGAGTGTAGATGCAATATGTAAATATGCTAATAATGTAAATATGGAAATATGCTAATAAACTAACTAGATGTAAATGTAAATATGCTAGATCTAAGGTTTCATGCAAGTGGTTTATAGAAGATAGAAGTTAATGGTATTTAATCATGGAACTCAATATATATTGTAAAGGACATCAGCTCTCGCTGCAAGTCTAATCTATTGACTAAGTCCAATGTCTCAGCTCTTGTTTGTTGACACGGAATGACCATAGATCAATGGCAATGATCATGCATCGATCAATGGTAGTTTTTTTAGTCAAGTTTTATGATCTAATTCGATAAGTTTACTAGGTTAACTAAATCAACTCTCGTTTGTTTCTAGCAACCTAGCTCAACAGAATAAACTCCAGTAGCAGACCATGCTCTCGCTTGCGCCTAACTATCCTATTATCAGGGTTCTAGTTAGCAAATCTAGAACACAAGCAATAATCACAATTCTATTAATAGATCTAATAGTAACCCTAACAAGTCTATTGTTTGGCTAATCCATCAGTACTATTAATAAACTCTAAATCTAGTTGATACTACTCAGACATAATCAAAGTAAGAAGAATAGTCTGAATATAATGCATAGATAAAACACTAGGGTTCCAATAAAAATCTCTACTATATTGTATTGTATTCTATTCTATTGTATCCCCCCCCCTTTTCTCTCTTCTCATACATAAAGTATAAATATAAAAACCCAAAATCTGGATCAAAACTCGTCGAGGGGAAAACTTGTAATCTTGTATCTTATCTCTAACTTTGGCTTAAAATCGGTTGTCTACGAAATTGGTCATCGATCGATGCCAAGTGGTTAGCATTGATCGATCTTGGTCATTTAACATCGGTCGATGTCAGGATACTGCCATCGTTCGACGGCAGTCTTGTACTTCCATTCTCTCATAGATCAGCTACGGATTAATCTCCTATAGCTGCTCCAAAACCTCCAAGTATCTCCATATATCTCCAAAACGTACCTGGAACTGTAAAAACCTTAAAACATAGCCTAGACACACATAATAGACCCTAAATAGAGTCCAAAACATGGCCTAAAACTGGTAGTAAATAGGCTATATCAACTCCCCCGTACTTAACCTTTTGCTTGTCCTTAAGCAAACAAGCCTGCGAAAGAGGTTTTGAAAAGCGAAGACTCACATAATATCTAAGTATAACTGTCACTATACTTTATTGCCGCCACATCCTATTAGGTCAATCACAGAGAACTTTATATACCCTATCCTAATATAGCAATCAAATCCATTCTACCAACAACATAGCGAATACTAGTCAAACTCACCCCTCTACTGATTTCATTTCTTTATATAAAATAAAAGTGCAGGCTTTACCTTGGGAGTATTGATCAAAGAATATGTAGACTCTTACCTCTGCATGTATCTGAACACACATGTAGTCTTCTCTGATTCCTTTCCTCTCTCTCTTCTCACTTCTTCTTAGTCAATGTCTCCCTTCTTTTGAGGGTATCATTTTTTAATTGACGGAGATATTTGGATAGACTTCCATTATTTACAAAATCTCCCCCTATTCTTAAATTACACTGTTCCCAGTGTAATCCGCCCCGGATTGGTTAGGAAAAATTAAATCATAAGTAAATAGCTTAAGTATAGAACTCGATACCTCTCTCTGTGAGAGAGTGACGATCGATGGTAGGCAGGTTTGGTCGATCGATGGTCGCGATCCAGAGTCAACCGATTTTGTCTCTATGGTGTCGATCGATGCTAGTATAATTAGTCAGTATAAATAAAATAAAACTCGAAATAAATAAATAATACAAGTAAAAACTAAGTAAAAAAATACTAAGAAGTGGGTTGCCTCCCACTCAGTGCTTGGTTATAGTGTTAATCTCGACGTTTTGAACTTTCTGACTGGAATGGAGGTAGATCAACACTTGGAAACTATGTACCAATGAAGTTTCTCATTGCTTCATCTCCTCTGCCTTTCTCATTCTTTATGATCTCCTTTGTAACCTCCACTGAATGCATTCTTTTTTGTAGATTCTCAATATTACGCTGTAGCATTCTATGTCTGGCAGTTGTAGTCTGTGATATATCCTCCAATTTTTGAGAAATATCTTTCTTCATTAGGCTCTGAGAGAAAAAAAACCCATTGAAGCTGTCTTCAAATTGTATTTATGCTGGGTTCATCTGTCTGTCGAATGTAGCATCGATCGATGGTCCATGTTGCCGTCGATCCATGTCACTCTGTTGTGTCCACTCGCATGCTCTCTTTGAATAGTATCTAAATCCCTCTGCAACTTGTGCATGTGTGTAGTCATATCAGTGAGGCATTTGTCTATAGGATAGTAGACATCTTCAAGCTTCATGTAACAATCTTCTAATGACATCTCTTGAGCGTTGTAGATCTCATTCACGAGATCATCAATCTCTGTTCTCCTATATGTTTCTTGCTTCTTCCTGTATATAGCGATCTTTGCTGCATTTTCAGGTAAACATATGTAGCTGTATTTAAACATAGTAGCTCTCTCTAGAACTGCTCTGATATATTCCTCTTGCACATTCATGATTCATTCGTCTATAGTGCGTGCATTGCCATTCTCATCTCTGTATATGTCATACTCATCTTGCTTTTACCAAAATAAAATCCTTCTGACAACAGCCTCAAAAGCTTTCTGTCCATATTCTATCTGACCGTCGATCAGTAGGGGATTTATCCATCTGACCGGTCCTGGAGTTTTTGAAGTGAAAGGCTTAGATGTACAAAACTCATTGACTCCTGGAATGGTGGTATCGATCGATTCATACTTCTTGTTGTCGATCGATGTTTGGTAAGTTAGGAATCCTCCCGTAAAGATCTTGTGCACGTCCTTCTGTATCTCTCAAAATTCCAAACTCGTCTGGTCTAAGATAACCATCTTCTGTATCTTCTGCTTCAGTTAATTTTCTGATCTTCGTTGGATGGCCAAGATATGTTGAGGATTGATGCTAGATTTCCTACTCTCACGTTCATTACCCAACCATTATCTCCATAGTAACCCTGGTATGCCGGTTTAGCGTCGATCGATGCCGTATGTGGGATGTCGATCAATCCTCGATGATCAAACCGGTCGATAAAAAGATTTCCAGCACCGTTAGCCATTGCAAGTATATCTGCTGCATCGTCTTTCGTGACATGTAGAATTCGGCCGTCCATAGCTCTAGCATAACCATCTGGATCTTGCATGATACCGAACTCATCTGGTTTTAAATAACCAGAATCCCTTTCGCAATCTGCAAATGAATGTCGTTCGGTTCCTGCTTCATCTTCAGTATCGATGGACGGTGTAAGGTGTCCGTTGATCGATGTTGATTTCCCAGGTCGAGGGGAAACATGGAAAATTCCAGCCTCTTACAAAGCGATTCCTCGGTACTCAAATGTTTCTTCCTCTCTGTAATCTTCGTCTTACTTGAGATAAGATGTGTTGTAGCTGAAATTGCCATGGTGGGGGTGGGCTTGTGCGGAAGTGTGAGTCTCGATCGATGTGATAGGGTGGGTATCAATCGATTGTTGAACTGTATTGATGTCGATCGATGGGAGGGGTTGAGTATCGATCGATGCTCCTTCTGATTCCTCACCGAACTCTTAATTGCAGAAACATGTGGCCACAAGTTCTGCAATATTGCACAATTCGGTCAGAGTAGCCTTGTTCGTATGTTTGACAGATTCATAAAAATATTTTTATCAATTAGAGATAGATACAACAAGTTTAACTTCATATTGCATATGGCTCCCACAGTAGCCATGAATGCTCTCCAAGGTAGTAGAGAAGAGTTCCAATCTATCATGATGTCCATCACATGATAGTCTGTTGGGACTAATGTATTATTGATCTGCACTGGAACATATTTTACCATCCCTCATGAATTCACTCTTGAGAAGTCTACGAACGTAAAGGAATCGACGGAAGGTTCCACTTTTAGGTTCAGCTCCTCTGACATTGAATTTTGCATAATGCTTACTAAAGATCCAGTGTCACAAAGGGAGTTGGGGTATTTGTTTCCTTTGATGAAGCATGGAACCACGAATTTTCCAAGATCACTTTTCTTCTTTAGACAGGTCATCTGCTTCATCTTCTCCCTCAGGTGATTGAACATTATTTCTATATCATTGTTTCCCTGAAAAACATCCACAATCTATGAGTATAATAGGCTTCATCAAAATTGTTATCTAGAGGAAATTTAAAAACTCTTTTAGCAAAGTTGTCTATCTCCTTTTATTGGCTTCTCTGCGTTTGTGTTTGGGGATCATTTGTCTCCTTTTTGAATGTCCCTCATCTTCTCTATCAGTATCCATAGATTCAGATGTGTCTGTATTCTGATCTGAAATTTTCATGGTTGGACGTACAAACAAGCTTGCATTTAGGTTTGGTAGCCGTACTGGATTTCTCTGCTTTCGATCGATTTCGGGTGTGTACTGTCGATCGATTATTCCGTCCCCATGTCGATCGATGTTACGGAGGCAGTGTCGATCGATATTATTCGATTCACACGAAGCCATTGAGTCTGTGGGTTTCACCGTCGAACGATCCTCACCAGTTGGCGTCGATCGATGTGTATTAGTATTGCCGAGTGAAACTGAATTTTCCACACGAAAATTGCTATCTTGGGGCTTCTCTCTCTTGACTTCCTGCCAGAAATCGTCATCAAACAAAGAATTGACGCGGTGTCTTTGCCCATCCTCGATTTTCTCCTTGATTAAGCTCTCATGATTCTTAATGGTCTCACTTGTTTGCATCACTTGATTCTCCAATTTCTTCACATAAGTGCTAAGGTTTTTGAACTTGGTGTTGAGGTTGAGGTACATGCCATCTATCTTCCCATTGAAATCCATAGTCATCTTATGCTATCCCTCTAAAACTCTGTCAACCATCGCTTCAATCTTCCTTTCCTAACTTTCTGGAGGAGGATTCTGGTAGTAGGTGTTCCTGTTGAAGCTTGAATTCCCTTGTCTCTGGAAACCACTCCCATCAATGTAGTTTACATCTTCTTCATCAAACTCATCGTCTCCAGACTCAATTGCTTCCACGTCCACAAAAGTGACCTTGCTTCTTGAAAAATCTCGAAACACTATCCATTTTTGCCTTAACTTCTTCAATCTGCTCCTTCCTCACAACTGGAGCTGATTTCCTTCTCTCGAAATTGGTGTTCTTGGTGCTACTGTTGGATGCCAGGTTTTCAATCAATCTTGTAACTTCTTCAAGGATTCTGGTGCTGAAGTTCCCCTCACTAGCTATGTCTAAAGCCATCTGATATTGTAATTCAATACCTCTGAAGAAAGTGCTAAGGAACTGCACTTCCTTGAACCCATGATGTGGACAGTCTCTCTGGTAAGACTTGAATCTGATCCACGAGTTTCTCAAAGACACTGAAGGTTCCTGTGAGAAAGTAGAAATCTTGCTCCTCAAATCCTCTACTCTTGCGTCATCAAATAAATTATGCAGGAAAACGTTTTTGATGTCATTCCATAATGTTAGGGATTCTGGTGAGAGTGCTTAAGCCAATATGAAGCTTCTCCAGCAAGTGATTACTTGAAGAGCTTACAGAAAAGGTAGTCCTCATAGACTCCATTTGCTTTAATAGCAATTACTAGATCCTCAAATCGCTCCACATGATCCATCGGGTGCTCATGTCGTAACCCATGGTAAGGTGTATGCGCTACAAGTCCGAAGAAAGCGAGCTTTATCTCAAAATTGTTTCTCTGTAAAGCTGGAGGGCGAAAGACGGATCTGTTTGCGCAGAACTGGTCTGGATGGTTGTACTCAGCCAGCGGTCGTTGAGCAGATTGGGTGTTAGCTTTTGGTTGACCTACTGCAGTGTCTGCTTCTGCTTCTGTATCAGGGATTACAGCCCCTTGATCGTCTATCTTTTGACATGCTGCATTACGCAGATGACCGTTGAGGTCATGAAAGTCTCCATTCTCATTCTGAACCACAATTATAGGCGCAACCATCTGAACTCGTATGCTGTCGTCGATAGATGTGGATGAGATGTTGTCGATCGATGCTAAGTGATCAATGTCGATTGATGCTAGAGTTCTGATTCTGATTGATGTTATCCGTAAAGAAGTGTCGATTGATGCTGAATGTATGTCGTCGATCGATGCTTGTCGTCTTTCTTTGTGGATTGTATGTTCGATTTTCTGCGGGTCTGAGAATAGTAATTCTTGTCATTTATTGCTCCTGGTACTTTTTTGCATGCACCTGAAAGACAAAGGAAAAGAAAATCAGTAACTTGAAAGTAAAACAAACCTAGACTAAAACCTAAAAATTAAATCTAATGGTGATCAATGTTCCCCGACAACGGCACCAAATTTGACATGCAGTGTTGTTTACTGTTCTAGCAGGGTATAAATATTCTAAACGATCAACTATCAAATTAACCCTTAATTCTAACACAAAATAATACTCTTGCCAAGAGAGATCAGGTGTAGTACTTCGGAATCGAATCCACAGAGAAAAATGGCACACAATACATTTCTCATTCCTAAATTTAAGCTAAGTAATTATATATATATATATATATATATATATATATATATTGGTAACAAGTAATCAATCTAAGAAAATGTTCCTTATTAGAGAGTGTAGATGCAATATGGAAATATGCTAATAATGTAAATATGGAAATATGCTAATAAACTAACTAGATGTAAATGTAAATATGCTTGATCTAGGGTTTCAGACAAGTGGATTATAGAAGATATAGTTAAGGGTATTTAATCATGGAACTCGATATATATTGTTAAAGACACCAGCTCTGGCTGCGAGTCTAATCTATTGACGAAGTCCAATGTCTAAGCTTTTGCTTGTTGACATGGATGACCATCGATCGATGGCAATGATCATGCGTTG
Organism: Moricandia moricandioides; assembly: GCA_905132885.1. Taxonomy (NCBI): domain Eukaryota; kingdom Viridiplantae; phylum Streptophyta; class Magnoliopsida; order Brassicales; family Brassicaceae; genus Moricandia; species Moricandia moricandioides. The sequence continues at coordinate 165,274 of CAJHQQ010000422.1, forward strand.
ATCGATGATTTATTGAGTCAAGCTTTATGACCTAATTCGTAAGTTCACTAGGTTAACTAAATCAACTCTCGTTTGTTTCTAGCAACCTAGCTTAACAGAAAAAACTCTGGTAGTAGACCATGCTCTCGCTTGCGCCTAACTATCCCTTTATCAGGGTTCTAGTTAGCTATTCTAGAACACAAACAATAAACACAATTCTATTAATAGATCTAATAATGACCCTAAAAGTACATTGTTTGGCTAATCCATCAGTACCATTGATAAACCCTAAATCTAGTTGATAACTACTCAAACATAATCAAAGTAAGAAGAATAGTCTGAATATATTGCGTAGATAAAACACTGGGGTTCCAATGCAAATCTCTACGATATTGTATTGTATTGTATATTATTGTACCCCCCCCCCCCCTCTTTTCTCTCTTCTCATACATAAAGTATAAATATAAAAACCCTAAAATCTAGGTCAAAACTCGTCCAGGGGTAAACTTGTAATCTTCTGTCTTGTCTCTAACTTGGGCTTGAAATCGACTGTCTGCGAATTGGTCATCTACCGATGCTAAGTGGTCAGCATCGTTTGATCTTGGTCATATAACATCGGTCGATGTTAGGATAGTGCCGTCGATCGACGACAGTCTTGTACTTCAACTCTCTCATAGATCAGCTACAAATTAATCTATTCTAAATGTTCCAAAAACTCCAAGTATCTCCATATATCTCCAAAACGTACCTGGACCTGTAAAGACCTTAAAACATAGCCAAGACACACATAATAGACCATAAATGGAGTCTATAATATGGCCTACAACTGGTAATAAATAGGCTATATCACTTATTCAACATACACTTTGATTATAATGGATCCTATTAAAAGACATGATTTGAATATGAATTGACTCAAAGTGACATTCAATTGTATGATTTATCTTTTAAGACATCATCGATGTCGGAGATCACTTATCCGGCGTTAGTGGATAGAATATGCAGGTAGATGGCCATAGATCCATCCAGACAGAGGCTGAATTTGAGTTACATTCCTTTGGTAGTGAAACCTAAGCGGGAATCATATGCCTTGGATGATGAAGATGTGTTTATTTATTTAATGTCAGTTGATAAAGAGCAAAGAAGAAGTATTATGCATGTTGAGAATATCAAGGAAGGGAAGAAAGTTCTCATAACTGAGCAACTTACAAGAACTGAGAAAGCAAGTTCATATGGCGGGAATTATAGTGAGCTTCCAAGTGGAGTACCAAAGTTGAAGTTTAAGGCAATCCTGGTGCAACAATGGAAGAAGCAGAAAAACACATCGAGGGGCAAGAGGCAGTGGAAAATGTTGTAATTCTAAACGAAGAAGATGTGACTTTTGGTTTGGAGAATGTGGAGCATGTGAAGAACGTGGAGAACCTGGAGCATGTGCAGAACGTGAAGAAAGTGGAGAAAGTAGGTAGCCCTGTGTGTAGTCGTGATAGATATTGATCTTACGGTTGTTGCTGAAGAAACTGGACCGTTAATGGAATGGGAAGATGGGATTTGTATTGAGATGTGTCAACAATTTCCAGGTAAAGAGGATGTGTGAGATTTAATTGATAGAGCATCAAAATATAACTGCTTTTGGGTTGTTATCTTGAACTCTGATACAGCTCGATATTTGGTGAGATGTATAGGAGTAGATGATGGTTGTGAATGGTATGTTATGGCTGAAATGGTTAAGAATTCTGAAATGTTTTCGATTAGAAGATACACAAAAATGCATACATGTTCTAGGGAAAATTCAGCTCCGGCAAAGAAAAGGAAAGGTAACCCACAATTAGTTGCAGATGTTATTAAGAATGATTATCCTGCATACATGGAGACCCCTAATCCTAAACTCTTATCAGTCTGGTTACAAGAAAAGAGGGTGTTGAAGTGTCTTACTCTACAACTTTGAGAGGAAAGCATAGAGCATTTCATGATCTATGTGGTACTCCAGAGGAAGGTTACAAGAGTGTATTTTCTTATTTGTGTTTGTTAGAGAATTTGATCCCTGGTTCAAAACGAATATGTTATTGGATGGAGAAAAAATGTTTAAGTACCTATTTGTTGCTCTGAGAGATTGCATTGATAGTTTTGAGTACATGAGGAAAGTCATCACCGTGGATGCAACTTTTCTAAACGTTGTGGAAGGCGGTGTTGCCACTGTGCTGGATCCAAACCATCACCACTCTCCTTTAGCTATTGGTGTTGCTGATGGCGAGAAAAAAAAAGTTGGAATTGGTTTTTCAGAACGTTGAAAACTGTTATACTGGATAGTAGTGAATTGGTGTTTGTTTAGGACAGAAATGGAAGTCTCATCAAGACAATAGCTGATGTGTACCCGATGTCTCAACATGGGTATTGTGTCTTTCGTCTATCTAACAATGTGAAACTAAATTTTAAATATGATAGGGATGCAGTTGTGATCGGATACTTTGGTCGTTTCTCTTTTTGCTGATGTCTTACCAGTTATCTATTTTCTTTGTTTTTACCGATCCTCTTCCCCCGTTTCCCGCAGACACGCTCATCGTTAGGGATATTCTCCGTGGCGGTCCATTTTACTAGGGCTACTTCTCTCCGAAGCGAGTTTGAGCGGCAGTTTCGTACCCGTCTGTGGACAACTTTGTTCCCAACAAAATTCCTGTTGTGAAGGAAAGCGAAAGATCTCCCAAAAACTAACAACTTGCCACTAACAAAGGCGATGTTTCCTAGGAGGGGGTGGAACCTTCCACTGATGAGTGGTATCGACATTTTCTTCCTAGAGATGGAAGTGGCACTAGTCAGGCTACCTTAGTTCGGAGATGGATCCGACCTTGATGACTACCTTGCTTTGCTCAACGTTCTGTCGGGTCAGCCCACGACCAGCAACGAAATTGCTAGATCGGAGAAGTTTTGTGGAGGCATCTCGGTTATGCATGGGGGTTAGTTTTTCGTATTTGGTTTAATTTTTTTTTGTCGAGTTTGCCCTCTAAGTCTTTAAAGAACAATTTGCAGGGACTTCACGTTATGGATGAGGCTCTGATGGAAGCGCAGATGACTCGGTTTAAGGTCGAGATGCTTGAGAAGGAAATTGCTCGTTTGAAGGGAGAGGTCAAGGCATGCTCTATGCTTAAGAAGGATCTTGAGCAGGAGAAAGCTTCAAATCTCTGTTGTTCGCGTCGAGCTAGACGGAAGGAGATGGCCTCGAGCCTGAGTGATCGCTCGGCTCGGTTTGCGGTTGACTTCTGGGAGGTCAAACAGGTGCAAAGGTCCTTTGGGGACTCCCGCGAGTGCCGAGTCTCCGTAGGTGCTTTATGGCGCACCCAGGCCGATGACTATGATTTCAAAACCGAGAAGACAAAGATGTCGATGCATATGGCCAATGTTGCCAACACACAGCCGATGATCCCTGAGACTTAAGTGAGGATTTGGGAACATTGGGCTCTGATCCCTCACATAGGGTGTGTTTATTGTTCTAGTAGGGTATTAATATCCTAAACAATTAACTATCAAATTAACCTTTAATCCTAACACACAAAACAATACTCTTGCCAAGAGAGATCAGGTGTAGTACTTAGGGATCGAATCCACAGAGAACAATGGCACACAATATATTTCTTATTTCTAAAGGTTAAACTAGGTGATTATATATATTGGCAACAAGTAATCAGACTAAGGAAATATTCCTTATTGGAAGGTGTAGATGCAATATGGAAATATGTTAATAATGTAAATACGGAAATATGCTACTAAACTAACTAGATACAAATGTAAATATGCTAGATCTAGGGTTTCAAGCTTAATGAATTACAGGGAATAAGAAGCACGAATATATTAATATTCTAGAACTCAAATATCAACTATTCTGACCGTTTTAACTCTAACTCTCGTATGCGAGCAAAAGGAAAGACCATCGATCAACGGCTAAGACTTAGTGTTGATCGATGGTGAAATCAGAAGGAAGTGTGAATGAGATTTGATATGTTCACCAAGCTAATTAGACCAGCTCTCGCATGCGCCTAACAACCTAGTTCAATGGAGTCTATTCTGGCCTGAAACTGGTAATAAATAGGCTATATCAACTCCCTCAGACATAACCTTTTGCATGTCCTCAAACAAACAAGCCTGCGAAAGAGATTTTGAAAAGCGAAGACTCACATAATATCTAAGTATAATTGTCACCTTACTTTATTGCAGCCACATCCTATCAAGTCAATCACAGAGAAACTTGATATACCTTATCCTAGTATATCAACCAAATCCATTCTTAGTCAATGTTTCTCTTCTTTTGAGGGTATCATTTTATTTTTTTAATTGAGTAAGATATTTGGATAGGCTTCCATGAAATAGCCTTAATGGTTTTTGCCACCAGATCTTGTTCACTTCTTTTTGACCTTTATCTCTTTCTAGGATCATATGAATCAAGCTTTAATGGTTGTAGCTATCAAATCATGTTCGACTCTTTTTTTAATCTGAAGGGGAGAGAGAGAGGAATCAGAAGCACACAGCTTAAATTACACTGTCCCTGGTGTAATCTGCCCCGTATTGGTTAGGAAAAATCAAATCATAAGTAAATAGCTTAAGTATAGAACTCGATACCTCTCTATGTAAGAGAGTGTCGATCGATGGTAAGCGGGTTTGCTTGATCTATGATCGTAATCCATTGTCAACCAGCGGTGCCTCTATGGTGTCGATCGATGGTAGTATAAATAGTCGTAGAAACGGAGTAAAACTCAAAAATAAGTAGTAGTATAAGTAAAAACTAAATAAAAACTTACTAAACAGTGGGTTGCCTCCCACTCAGCGCTTGGTTATAGTCTTACTTGACGTATATAACTTTCTGACTAGAATGAGGTTGGATTAACACTTGGAAAAAAGTGTCTACAGCTTCTTTGCTCTGCTGAAACCATGTACCAACAAATCTTCTCATTGCCTCATCTCCTCTGGCTTTCTCATTCTTTATGATCTCCTTAGTAACCTTCACTAAATGCATTCTCCTTTGTTGATTATCAATAATGCAATGTAGCATTCTAAGTCTGGCAACTGTAGTCTCTGATATATCCTCCAATTTCTAAGAAATATCTTCCTTCATCAGGCTCTGAAAAAAACAATCTCATTGAACCTGTCTTCTAATTGTTTTTTTTTTTGCTGTGTACTTCTGTATGTCGAAATCAGTATCGATCGATGGCTTGATGCTGCCGTCGATCGATGTCACTCTATCTGGTCCACTCGCATGTTGTCTTTGAACAGTTTACAAATCTTGCTTCATCTCATCCATGCGTGTAGTCAAACCGGTGAGGCACTTGTCTATTGGATAGTAGACATCATCAAGCCTCATGTAGAAATAATCTAATAATATCTCTTGAGCTTTGTAGATCTTATTTACAATATCGTCAATCTCTGCTTTGCTATATGTCTCTTGCTTCTGCCTAGACATAGCGATCTTTGTTGCATGTTCAGGTAAACATATGTAGATGTACTCAAACATAGTAGCTCTCTATAGAAATGTCCGGATATCTTCTTCTTGCACATTCACAATTCTTTCGTCTATAGCTCGTGCATTACCATTCTCATCTCTGTAGATGCCATACTCATCTTTCTTTTCATAATAGAAAATTCCTCTGCCATCAGCATCATAAGCTCTGGTTCCATACTCTCCACGACCGTCTATTAGTAGGGGATTTATCCAACCGATCGGTCCCGGAGTTCCTTAAATAAAGGGGTTAGATGTACAAAACTCATGGACTTGTGGAATTGTGGTATCGATCGATGCATTATTCTCGTCGTTGATCGATGTTTGATCTTAGATAGGCTCGTGCTTCTTATCCTTGCTGTCCATCGATGCCGACACATGTGCGTCGGTCGATGGCTGTTGCTGTTGTCCAAATAAATTTCCTGATCCATTAGCCATAACAAGGGCGTCTGCTACATCCTCCTTAGGTAGATTTAGAATCTCCCATAAAGATCTCATGCACGTCCTTCGGTATCTCTGAAAATTCCAAACTTATCTGGTCTGAGATAACCATCTTCTGCTCCAAGTAATTGTTCTGGTCTTTGTTTGATGTCGTTCAATGGCCAAGATATGCCGACGATCGATGCCCGAGTACCCACTCTCGCGTTCATTACCCAGCCATCTTCTTCCAGTGCTAGGCCACAAGACTCAATCAGTTCTTCCTCTTTGTAATGCATCGTATTCTTCGTCCGCTCCATCGTATCCTTGGCATGCCGGATTTGTATCGAGCGATGGTATTTGTGGACCGTCGATCGATGATCGATAATCAGACTGGTGGGCAAAAAGGTTTCCAGCTCCATTCGTGACATGTAGAATTCTGCCATCCATATCTCTTGTGTGACCATCTGGATCTCTCATAATACCAAACTCATCTGGTTGTAGATAACCATATTCTTTTTCGCGTTCTGCTGTTGAATCTAGTTCGGTTTCTGATTCATTCTCAGTATCGATCAATGGTGTATGGTTACCATCGATCGATGTCAATTTCCCAAGTTGATGTGAAACACAAAAACCACCAGCCTCTTCCATAGCAATCCCTCAGTATTAAATTATTTCTTCGACTTTGTAGTTTTCATCTTACTCGAGGTAGGATGTGTTGTAATCGAATTCTCCATGGTAGATGTTGACTTGTTCGGATGTTTGTTTGTCGATCGGTTCTATAGGGTGGGTGTCGATCGATTGTTAAACTGTAAGGCCGTCGATCAATGGGTTGGGTGGGTATCGATCGATGCTCCTTCTTCCGATTCCTAACCGAACTTGTAATCGCAGAAGCATGTGGCAACAAGCTATGCATCATTGCACAATTTGGTGAGGGTAGGTTTATTCCTATAAATTTCTTAATAAACATTATGATCAATCAAGGAAAGGCACAACTTGTTTGTCTTCATGTCACAGATAGCTCCTACGGTGGCCATGAAATCTCTTCCAAGTAACAAAGAAGAGTTCCAATTGATCTGTATGTCCATCACATGGAAGTCCATCGGGACTAAGACTCCTGAATCTGTAGTGGGACATCTCTACAAATACCCTCTGAATCTACCCTAGAGCAATGCGCAAAAATGAAAGAATCACTGGAGGGCTCCACTCTCAAGTTCAAGTTCTCTGCCATAGCTCTGGCTATGATGCTCACTGATGATCCAGTGTCACAAAGGGCGTTGGAAAACTCGAGGATTTTGATCAGACATGGCACCACAAACTTCCAAGGATCACTTTTCTTCTTCAGAATGATCTTTGGCTTTTTCCTAGGATGACTCTCGGTAGCCTTATCAAACATCATAAGCTCTGATGTATCCATCTTCTGCTTTGGAGTTGTCGTATTCGTGACCTTTGGTTGATGAACTTTTTTTGTTACTAGGTACCATCGATCGATTTTAAGATCTCTGCCTCGAGCGATGCTCGAAGATTTCCCAATTCTGCCAACTCAACAGGGACCGTTGATCGATTTTCAGAATCTTGTGTCGATCGATGCTTGCGGGAACTGCCTAACGAATTCGGATTTCCTATACGGAACCCTTCCTCTTGTGGCCTTTCTTTCTTGACTTCTACCCAAAAATCATCATCAAACACAACATTGACGTGATGTTCCTGTCCATATTCTTTCTTCTCCCTAACCATAGCCCCATATTTCTTAAGAGCTTCACTCGTCTGAGTCACCTGATTTTCCATCTCTCCCAAACGGGTGTCGAGATCTTTGATCTTTGTATTTAGGTGGAGGTACAGGAAATCTAACTTCTCATTGAAATCCACAGTCATCTCCTGCTGTCCCTCCAGTACTTTGTCAAACATAAATTTTACCCATGGTCTTCTGATTGGCCTTGAAATCTCCATGCCTCTACCAGCTTGGGCTTTAGCTTCAGGTTGAGCTAATACAGCGTCTGCTTCTGTTTCTGCTTATGTATCAGGGATTACAGCCCCCTGATCATCTATTTTTTTACCTGCTGCATTACGAAGATGACCGTTGAGGTCATGCAAGTCTACATTCTCATTCTGAACCACTACTATAGGCGCAACCATCTGAACTCGTCTGCTGTCATAGATCGATGCGGGTGAGATGCTGTCGATCGATGCAAAGTGATCAATGTCGGTCGACGCTAGAGTACTGATGTCGATCGATGTTGTCGGTAAAGAAGTGTCGGTCGATGCTGAGTGTATGTCGTCAATCGATGCTTGTCATCTTTCTTTGTGGATCGTACGTTCGAGTTTCTGTGGGTCTGAAACTAGTAATTCTTGTCCTTTATTGCTCCTGGTACTTGACATGCGTTGTTGTTTGCTGTTCTAGTAGGGTATAAATATTCTAAACAATCAACTATCAGATTAACCCTTAATTCTAACACACAAAATAATACTCTTACCAAGAGAGATCATGTGTAGTACTTAGGGATCGAATCCACATAGATCAATGGCACACAATAGATTTCTTATTCCTAAAGTTAAGCTAGGTGATTATATATATATTGGTAACAAGTAATCAGTCTAAGGAAATGTTCCTTATTGGACAGTGTAGTATATAAGATCTAACTTCTTATTGATGTGGGCGGCTATTTTACGGTTTCCTGTGAAGACTTGGTTCATTTTTGACTTTGAACTTTTTTCGTATTTGTTCACAGTGGTGTCACAGTTGCTTGTGGAATGATCGTGCTGGTTCATCACGTCAGGGAATTCAACCCATTTTTCAAAATTGGAAGGGACAGCGTTGCTCTCACCATAGTATCGAGATAAGTCATTTCCGTCGAGAAGGGCTGCAAATGATGCCAGAGTTTCTCTAACACGGATCAAGTGCTCCTCTTCTATGAATAATGGTGGTTCCTTCCTTTCGGTGTCTCTTCTTTCGAAAGCTCGACCTAAGGCTATGTTTTCTATTAGCTTTTTAGCGCTCGTAGGGCTTCGGGTACCGCAGTTCTCGTTGCTTCCTGTATCAAGGATGGTTTGATAATCTAGGTTGAGTCCTCTATAAAAAGTATTGATTAGTTGTTTCTGAAAATCCATGGTGCGGGCACGAAAGTTGGTAGCTTTTAAACCTATTCCAGGAGTTTCTAAAAGATTCGCGACTACCTTGAACGAAAGTGGATATTTCTCTTCTTGCTTCCCAGTATCTCTCCTCGTCACACACACACACACACACACACACACACACACACACACACACACACCCACACACCCACACACCCACACACCCACACACCCACACACACACACCCACACACCTACACTCACAAACACACACACACACACACCCCCTTCTCTGGTGTCATACATAGAGTATAAATATAAAACCAAAAAATCTAGGTCGAAACTTGTCTAGGGGTAATCTTGTAATCTTGTGTCTTATCTCTAACTTGGGCTTGAAATCGGTTGTCTAGGAATTGGTCATCGATCGATGTCAAGTGTTCAGCACCGATCGATCTTGTTCATGTAACATCGGTCGACGCCTATGTAGTGTCGTCGATCGATGACAGTCTTGCACCTCGACTCTCTCAATGATCAGCTACGGATTATTCTCCTCTAAATGTTCTAAAAGCTCTAAGTATCTCCATATATCTCCAAAACGTAACTGGGCCTGTAAAGACCTTAAAACATAGCCTAGACACACATAATAGACCCTAAATAGAGCCTATAACATGGCCTGAAACTGGTAATAAATAGGCTATATCAACTCCCCCAGACTTAACCTTTTGCTTGTCCTCAAGCAAACAAGCTTACGAAAGAGGTTTTGAAAAGCAAAGACTCACAAAATATCTAAGTATAACTGTCACCTTACTTTATTGCAATCACATCCTATCAAGTAAATCACAGAGAAACTTTATATACCATATCCTAATATAGCAACCAAATCCATTCTACCAACAACTTAGCGAATACTAGTATGAATCGCCCCTCTACTGATTTCATTTATTTGCATAAAATAAAAGTGCAGGCTTTACTTTGGGAGTATCGATCAAAGTATATATGGACTCTTACCTCTGCAAGTATCTGAACACACAGGTAGTCTTTTCTGATTCTTTTCCTCTCTCTCTTCTTACTTCTTTTCAGTCAATGTCTTCCTTGTTTTGAGGATATCATTTTATTTTTTTAATTGACTTAGATATTTGGATAGACTTCCATGAATCACGCCCTAATGGTTTTTTCCACCAAATCCTATTAACTTCCTTTTGACCTTTATCTTTTTCGAGGATCATATGAATCAAGTTTTAATGGTTGTAGCCACCAAATCCTGTTCGACTCCTTTTCTAATCTGAAGGGGAGAGAGAGGGGAATCAGAAGCACACAGACTTTTACATTCCAGACTTGCAGAAGGAATCCGATCCAGTGTATACCAAATCCCAAAGCAAGCAAATAATATCAGGATTAGTGTTGGAAATCAGCTTTTGTTCCTTCAAACTTTCTAAACAAGTGTGATATAGTGGTAGGATGATCCACTTCGGTATCTCTAGTAATCTCTGCAAATAACCTTCTAAGAATGGTGCTAAAGTGTGGTTAGTCAATAATAAATTTTGATCATAGTTCTCTTCTTGACTCAATAATTTTTTTGTTTGAAAAACTCATATATAGATAGTAAATAAAACTCAAAAACAATAAAATAGCAATAACGAACCTCCCCGAGACTTAAAATTACACTGTCCCCAGTGTAATCCGCCCCGGATTGGTTAGGAAAAATTAAATCATAAGTAAATAGCTAAGTATAGAACTCGATACCTCTCTCTATAAGAGAGTGTTGATCGATGTCAGGCGGTTTGGTCGAACGATGGTCGCGATCCATTGTCGATCGATGGCGCCTCTATGGTGTCGAACGATGATGATTTAAACAGTCTGTAAAAACAAAGTAAAACTCGAAATAAATAGTAGTATACGTAAAAACTACATAAAAACTTACTAAACAGTAGGTTGCCTCTCATTCAGCGCTTGTTTATAGTCTTAAGCTCGACGGATTGAACTTTCTGACTAGAATGGAGGTGGATCGACACTTGAAAAAAAAATGTCTACATCTTCTTTGCTCTTCGGAAACCATGTACCAACGAAGTTTCTCATTGCTTCTTCTCCTCTGGATTTCTCATTCTTTATGATCTCCTTAGTAACCTCCACTGAATGCATTCTCCTTTGTAGATTCTCAATACTACGTTGTAGCATTCTAAGTCTGGCAGCTGTAGTCTCTGATATATCCTTCAATTTCTGAGAATTTCTTCTTTCATCAGGCTCTGAGAAAAATCAATCTCATTAAACCTGTTTTTTAGTTTTTTTCTGCTGCGTACTTCTGTCTGTCGAAATAAGTATCAACTAATGGCATGATGCTGTCGTCGATCGATGTAACTCTATCTGGTCCACTCGCATGTTGTATTTGAACAATATCCAAATATTTCTTGATCTCATCCATGCGTGTAGTCAAACCGTTGTGGCACTTGTCTATAGGATAGTAGACATCATCAAGCCTTCTGTAGAAATCATCTAATGACATCTCTTGAGCTTTGTAGATCTCATTCACAATATCGTCAATCTCTGCTCTGTTGTATGTTTTTGTTTCTGCCTAGACATAGCGATCATTGCTGCATGTTCAGGTAAACATATGTAGATGTACTCAAACATAGTAGCTCTCTCTAGAACTGCGCTGATATCTTCTTCTTGCACATTCACAATTCTTCCGTTTATAGCTCGTGCATTACCATTCTCATCTCTGTAGATTCCATACTCATCTTTCTTTTCCAAATAGAAAAATTTTCTGCCATCAGCATCATAAGCTCTCGTTCCATACTCTACGCGACCGTCTATCAGTAGGATTAACGTCACACACTGTGCGTCGATCGACGATGAAGTCGGCAGAAAGATTGAGAAACTATAAGTTTTACCCAAAAATTTTATTAATTGCAAGACAAGTCTCTGGCCAAAATTTAGATTAATTATTAGGTTTTATATCTTTGTTAAACCCTAAGATGTATTATTCAGAAAATAGGCAGCCGCAAAGTTACTCCAGAGTTTTAGAGTTGGAATACATTGATTGGAGAGAGAGATCTGATCGCCATTACAAAGAAGATCTTGAACTCCTTATTTTTGTTTTCCAGTTTATTTTATGCAATTTATTCAGAATTTTTTATGTTCTTTATTGCTATATCTGAGTAGTTCTATATTAGATTTAGAGTTATTCAATGGCAGTAATGTATTGCTGTTTTTATAGAAATTGTTAGGGTAATCTTCTCTGTTCTTTGTTTAAGTTGCACTTAATGCTAAATTGAATTTGATCACTTCAATATTAGAAGTTAAGGCTCTATAGCGCAAGCGAGAGCATGGTTATAACCTGGAATCTATCTTAAACAATCTAAATAACTAGTAACAAACGAGAGTTGGACTAGAAGTTTATAGAAATAATTAAAACGCAAAACCGGTACTGTTTAGAATGAGCATCGATCGATGTAGTATTACTGCCATCGAACGACGCTCAAACGAGATGCGCGAGAGTGATCTCCTAAACCATGAGGTTTGAATTCATAACAATGCTTAATAAAACCTTAGCAATCTATTAGTTTGCATTGTCTAAATCTACTTAAGAATTTCCCTAAAATCTAATCTCTAATTTAAATCCTTATAAACCAAATAAATCTTAAATTTGCTTTTATTGTTATTGAAATAATTCATCTAGCTTTAATTCGAAAACAATAAGTCTATTGTGTAATCTTAGAGTCTCTGTGGATTCGATTCGTAAGTACTACACTTAACCTCTTGTTTGAGAGAGTAAAGTGGGAATATAGGGTTAATTTTTAAGTGAAATAAAACCCCACATCAAATTTTGCGCCGTTGTCGGGGACTCTTTCTTATTGCCATTAAATTTCGTTTAGAATATTTTTCTAGATTTTTACTCTATTGTTTGCTAAAGTATTCTTTCCCTAAACCTTATGACACAGGAACTTAAAGGAGAGAATATGGATTCTGGACAACGACCATCGATCGACGGAGCTCATTTGAAATCGCTCGACGTTAGTCCACTGCTGTCGGGCGACACCCTTTCATTGCCATCGATCGATACCGATAAGTCGGAAGAAGGTAAGTACGCTTCTACTGATTATGATAATAAGAAAGTAGCCTTGATAGAACCAATGAAAAATAAAAGAAACTAAGCAAGCCAACTAATTAATTATTATGGAGCTGAAATCTCCAATCAAATCACTAAATCTCCAAAGAATGAGGTAAAAAACGAATTGCCAATGCTAGAATACCTAAAACCCAACAGAACCTATTCCAACAGGTCTGCGATTCGATTATCTGATAACCATGATGGAAGTTCTAAACTTGATATCGATTTCCTAATTATGGCGCGGAAAAATCAGTTCAATGGTTTTCCCACTGAACACCCGAACGATCACATTGATATATTAGAAGACATGGTGAACGAAGATATCAATCACTGCAAAAAAATTCCTTTCTCCCTAGAAGGTGACGCCAGGAGGTGGCTGAACCAGCTACCACCAGGATCCCTGGCTTGTTGGGCAGTATTAGAAGCGCCTTCATCAACCACTTCTTTGACGAGGAGAGATACTGGGAAGCAATAAAGGAAATATCCACTTGTGTTCAAGGTAGCCGCGAATCCTTTAAAAATTCCTGGACAAGGTTCAAAAGCTACCAACTCTAGTGTCCACACCATGGATTCTTAGAACCCCAACTGATCAACACTTTCTATAGAGGACTAAACCTACATTATCAAACCATCCTTGATACAGCCAGCGAGGGGAAATTCGGCACCCGAAGCCCTGCAAGCGCTATAAGATTGATACAAAATATAGACTTCGGTAAAGCTTTCAAAAAAAGAGACACTGAAAAGGAGGAACCACCATTGTTCGCAAAGGAGAACCACTCAATCCGAGTTAGAAAAACTCTGGCATCAGTTGCAACCCTTCTGTACGGAGATACCTTATCTCAATACTGCGGTGAAGACAATGCTGCCCCTTCCAACTTCGAAAAACTAGTTAAGTTCTCTGATATGATGAAACTGAACGATCAACGATTTAGGAAAAGCGCTAGCAATTTCACAAGCAACTATGGCACCACTGTGAATAGAGATGAAAGAAGTTCAAAGTAAAAAATGAACCAAGTCTTCACTTGAAGCCGTAGAATAGCTGACGGCCTCAATGAAAAATTAGATCCAATATACTAATATATGACATAAAAATTTGAACTGAGCGAACATATTAAGAGAATCGACAACCAAGTGACGAGCAATGCTATATCCATCAGGAGAGAGGACGAATTCTTACCTGGTAAAACAGATGCTAAACCCAGGAGCCATTGTAGTGTCGTTTCTTTATGAAGCGGTCGACAACTTACCCCTGGCGTTAAAGAGAGCATCACCATTGATGAATTCAAGAAAAGCTCGCAGATGAAAAAGAAAAATCGCATCCCTTCCCGCTCAAAATTTACGAAAAAGATCTTGTATTCCTTCCTGAAATTGGAGCATTAGACCAAAATCAAGACTTTGAAGAATTAATTATCGAACGTAAGGGAAATAACATAGACGAGGGAGACATCGATCGAGACCCCGTGCTGGACATCGATCGACAACCCTTACCAAATAATCGATCGACAACCCTTACCAAAAATCGATCGTCGTCATGAAGAAAGAATCGATCGAAACTCTGATCCAGAATCGGCCGAAATGGTTAAGACAACGATCTATCAAGCGAAAGCTCCTTTTCCGTCAAAGAATGCTAAGAAGAAGAAAAAGCAACTACAAAAAGCAATATGCAAGAAAGCGTTTGACAAAATAAACATTGAGATGCCACTAAGCGATGCTATTCACATCTTGCATGCTATGAAGCAATACGTGAAATATGCAGCATCACGAGGATTCCATGAATCGGAACACTGCATGATGGTGTCTGAAGAGATGAGTGAAATGATTCAAGGGAAAACTCCAATTAAACTCTCTGATCCCGGTAGTTTCGTTTTGGACTGCACTATTAGCGATGAGAGATTTCAAAGATCCCTCTGCGATTTAGGCTCTAGTATCAACCTGATGCCTTATTCCGTCGCAGTCGCTCTTGGGCTAACACAGTTTCAATCTACCAGAATCACACTCGTTTTAGCTGATAGATCCACTCGAAATCCGGAAGGTGTACTTGAGGACGTACCCGTACATATTCATAATTGCGATATACCTGCAAATTTCATAGTGCTTAAATACAAGTGAGAACCTCGAAATCCCATTATATCAGGAAGACCTTTCCTTATTACTGTCGGGGCGATCATTGATGTCAGAGAAGGACGTATATGCCTCAACATAGGGAAGATACCGATGGTCTTCGACATGGAAAAGGTTGTAAAAAAACCTCTGATCGACGGTCAAACCTATCATATCGATTACCTCTCCGATCTAGCAGAACACTCATTAACAGACATATGTTCGAACAAACCTCTAGAAAAAGCAAGCACATCTCCTTACGGCGACTTTTCTGCGTTAAAAGATCGCACTGAAGAGTATGTAAGGTAATGTACACCACATAAGAAATCTTCAATGTCGATCTTGACAAACTCGATCCATCAATCCCCATCGATCGACACCCCAATCTTGCCATCGATCGACAACCTATTGCGACCGACGACTGGAGCAAAGAAAAAGCACCCAAAATCGACCTCAAGCCACTTCCATCCAGTCTTAAATATGCTTTCCTTTACGAAAATTCCTATCCTGTCATCATTAATGCAAACTTAAGTAGCGGAGAACAAGAATTGTTGCTAAATAAACTTCGGAAGCACCGCAAGGCTTTAGGTTATTCGTTAGGTGAAATCCCTGGAATTTCCCCCGCTATATGCATGCATAGGATACACCTCGATGATGAATCCAAATATTCCATCGAAAATCATAGAAGATTGAATCCTAACCTTAAGGAAGTAGTTAAGAAAGAAGTCATGAAACTTCTAGAAGCAGGCGTCATTTATCCGATCTCAGACAGCAACTAGGTCAGCCCGGTTCATGTTGTCCCAAAGAAAGGACGAGTTATTGTGGTAATGAATGACAAAGATGAATTGATCCCTACTAGAACTGTCACTGGACACAAAAACTGTATCGATTACAGAAAACTAAATGCTGCCACACGAAAAGATCATTTCCCTTTACCCTTTATCTATCAGATGTTAGAAAGACTCGTAAAACACAAATACTATTGTTTTCTCGATGGGTATTCTGGATTCTTCCAGATCCCCACACATCTGGATAACCAAGAAAAGACCACATTCATGTGTCCCTATGGAACATTCGCGTATCGAAGGATGCCATTCGGACTCTGTAACGCCCCTGAAACTTTTCAACGATTCATGATGTCAATATTCACCGATATAATCGAGGACTTCATGGAGGTTTTCATGGATGACTTCTCAGTCTACGGTCCGAATTTCAAATCCTGTCTCGATAAGCTATGTAAGGTATTAGCTAGGTGCGAAGAGAAAAATCTAGTTTTGAACTGGAAAAAATGCCATTTCATGGTTAACACCGGAATTGTCCTGGGACATAAAGTCTTAGCAGCCGGGATTGAGGTGGACAAAGCAAAGATTGACGTAATGACAAAACTGCCGCCACCCACTAATGTCAAAGACGTTATAAGCTTCCTAGGACATGCTGGATTTTATAGGCGATTCATAAAAGATTTTAGCAAGATCACCAGACCGCTTATTGCACTTTTGTGTAAAGAGGTGAAATTTGATTTTACGCCCGAATGTCTCGAAGCCTTTGAAAAAATCAAATCAGCGCTCGTATCCGCCCCTATCGTCCAAGCACCAGACTGGGATCTGCCCTTCGAAATTCTGTGTGACGCCAGCGATTTCGCTGTAGGTGCGGTACTTGGACAAAAGAAATAAAAGTTGCACGCTATATACTACAGTATCAGAACTCTAGACGATGCACAACGTAATTATGTGACAACGGAAAAATAATTATTGGCCGTGGTATTCGCCTTCGAAAAATTTCGATCCTATCTAGTCGGTTCGAAAGTAGTAGTTCACACCGACCATGCAGCACTGAAATACTAAATGAACAAAAGGACGCTAAGCCGAGACTTTTACGATGGATTCTCCTTCTCCAAGAATTCGACATAGAAGTCAAAGATAAGAAATGAGTAGAAAATAGAGTCGCATATCACTTATCACAAATCATACTAGAGGACAACATTCCTACAGATGATATCTTACCCACGGAAAATGTCTATTTAGCCAAATAAACTTTCGTCAGTAGTGTTAGTTCGACGCATGAAGCGAAATCGATCGACGAGAAACTACTAACATCGAACGATTGTAGCCATAGAGAATGGACCG
Source organism: Moricandia moricandioides (assembly GCA_905132885.1). Classification (NCBI taxonomy): domain Eukaryota; kingdom Viridiplantae; phylum Streptophyta; class Magnoliopsida; order Brassicales; family Brassicaceae; genus Moricandia; species Moricandia moricandioides. Next base: position 182,558 of record CAJHQQ010000422.1, read on the forward strand.
ATCTTTTCCATCCCCCGTCGATCGACGATGCATTTGAAAAGGACGGTGAAGTAATTATTCTACTGGCCATATACATCATTTGTAATCCCTCGACCCTATATGATGATTCTCCAGGAAACAGAAATTCGAGTCGGGAGGTATGTGCACGACACACCACCGATAGACCTTGGTATGCATATATAGTAAACTATCTTGCGGCTGAAGTAGAACCCGTACCTTTCACAAGATATCATAAACAGAAATTCTTGAGAGAAATTCAGAGATATCACTGGGATGAAACTTATCTTTACAAACATTGTTCTGATGGCATACATCGACGATGTGTTTCCGAAAGCGAAACTCCAGAAATTTTGTCACGGATCTGATTACGCCAGACATTTTGCTAGTTTTAAGACAGTGTCAAAAATCCTACAAGCAAGCTTTTGGTGGCCAACTATGTTTCGAGAAGCTCAAGCCTATGTAGCCAAATGTGATCCATGCCAGAGAAAAGGAAAAAATAGCAAGAGAAACCAGATGAAGCAAAATTTCATACTCGAAGTTGAAGTATTTGATTGCTGGGACATCAATTTCATGGGCCCTTTCTCTTTTTCGCACAGAAATAAATACATACTCGTCGTTGTAGACTATGTCTCTAAATGGGTATAAGAAATAGCGACTCCGAACAATGATGCTGCCGTAGTCGTTAAACTCTTCCAACGTATTATTTTTCCCAGATTTGGAGTCTCGCGAATCGTAATCAGCGATGGAGGTACCCACTTCATTAACAAAGTGTTCAAAAAGTGCTCAAGAAACATGGAGTCCACCATCGAGTAGCCACACCTTATCATCCTCAGACCAGCAGACAAGTAGAAGTATCCAACCGTCAGATCAAAGAAATCCTGGAAAAGACAGCGGGATCAACCCGTAAAGATTGGTCTTTGAAATTAGATGATGCACTTTGGGCATACCGAACAGCGTTTAAAACAACATTAGGAACTACTCCACTCCACTTAATCTATGGAAAATCTTGTCATCTCCCTGTAGAACTAGCGCATAAAGCCGAATGGTCCATAAAAAGGATAAACTTTGATGCTAAATTTGCAGTAGAAAAGAGATTAATCTAACTAAATGAGCTCGACGAAATAAGATATCGCGCTTTTGAGAACTCAAAATTGTACAAGGAAAGAACAAAATCCTATCATGACAATAAAATTATTTCACGGTATTTCGAACCAAACGATCAAGTACTCATGTAAAACTCTCAGTTAACTCTATTTTCTGGAAAAATTACATTCCCGTTGGTTCGGACCCTTCACCATCAAAGAAGTTACGCATTACGGGATAGTTGTCTTATTTAATCCTAAAGGAGAAGATTTAATGGTGAATGGGCAGCGAGTGAAACACTATTGGGCTAGAGATGAAATCCCGCGAACCTAGACTACACGTCTGGAGGTACCCATTCCCGACTGATCAGCCCATTTCATGTCAAGCTAATGACTTTAAACAAGCGCTGAGTGAGAGGGAACCCACTAAATTACTAATACAATAATATATATACCGTGAAGAAGAATGGGTACCTCCAGACGTGTATTACTAATTTAGTAATTTAGTACTCATGTTAAACTCTCGATCATATACAAATAGTGATAAAAACACAAAACCCAAAAGAAGAATTTATATATTAGCAAGAATTAGTTAATTAAAAACAAATTTATAATAATTATCTATTATTTCTGCAATTACAAAAATCTAAACTAAAAAAGGAGTCACCGACCGGACCATCGATCGATGCCCCTATAGGACCGTCGATCGATGGTTGTGCATCGAGTAGGTCAACTCAACGCGACCCCGATTCATAAAAAACTTTTCTCCAAACCGCCAAAAATACAAACGAGTTCTACACCCGATTTCTCTCCAAAAATTTGGCCAATTTTGCTCGTTTTTTTGAGCCTAAACCACAAGATTTCTACCCTATCTACCTGTTCAACTCTTTAAATCACTCAATCTTCAAGGTATGTTCTCCAAATCTCTTAGTTTGGGAACTTTTTAAGGTTTGAAGAAAAATAAATTTTTGGTAATTTAACTCGGAATGTAGAACGATTTAGGTTGTTGGAGTACTATATTAGGGACTATCCATCATTTTTACACTTGATTTGCACGATTTGAGTTGATTATTTTTCGATCTTGTGAACACTGATCCACGACACAGCATTGATCGATGCCCATGAGTCGACATCTATCGACAGCCATTAGGTCTTGTCGATCAATGACCATGTGCTACCATCTATCGATGTTTACTCCTTTTATTTCAACATCAATTTTGATTTGTTCTTTGTTTCATTATATGCAGATAGACGAGAGGAGAACTAAGGCACTTTATGAGGTTGGTGGTCCCAGCGCTCCACCACGGGGTCCTCCATGCCGAGACCCTTGGCCCAAAGAAGAGGAGGCTATGCTTGCTACATTTGAGGACTATCCTGATCCTCGAGGAGCGGTGCAATCGAGAGAATGCACACACCATCCCCTAAGCAAGGAGTGGGAAGACTTCGACAGCCTCTATTACAATGCCTGGAAGGGCGTCACCATCGAGCCAACCAAGTTTGCTGACAAGCGAACCTTGAAGAAACTGGGGCTCTACCACGAATTCAGACAGATGGTGAAGGAGCTTGGATTGGGCACCATGGCTACTAAGCCATATCCTCTGTATCCCGACCTGGTGCGGCAGTGTATCTCCACAGCTCAGGTGCTCTACAAGATCCCCAGACTGAAGGTGGCGCATGAGGCCACCTTGACCTTCTTCATCAGAGGCATCCGGTACAGGATTCCCATCCCGCAGCTGTGCGAGATATACAGCTTCGACATTGGTGCCAGTGACTGCTCAGTCGCTGCTTTCCATGGCCTACCTATTTTCTGGGGCCTCATTGGGACTTGCCACTTCGACTCCGGCTTAGCCACCCAGACGGACGTCCGTCACCCGACGCTGCGCTACTTCTTGAAGGTCCTTGCCAACATCCTGTTGTGCAATATGGAGCCTAACAAGGTTCGAGTCCAGGAGCTGAAACTGCTATAATATTGCGTCAGGGATTTAGTTCACCTTGACGACAAGCTCTTCCACCCCCCCACCCACCAATGACCAATCAGCAGGGGAACATGGGGGCTATTTCTGCAGAGCACCTGGCGACCTGAAGGATAAACCCTTCAAGGGTTATGGCGAAAAGAGGGAGACGATAGGGAGCCTCTTGACACCCATCTTCAGCTTTCTTGGGATTAGCCTAGAGGCAGCTTTGGTAGAGAGAGGATTGCTCTTCATGGATGAGGATCACCTACCGAGGGCCCAATGGCTGAAGGAGGGGCGCTTTTGGTTCTTTGTGGATGACGAGGGACCACAGATGATAGCACTCCCACTGCGAGATGTGACAGATTTCTATGACGATCTACAGCGCCTCGCATTCCACCCAGCTGATCATCACATCTACACCGCACCCCTCAGAGTACGTCACAGAGTAGGCCTCCGCTCAGCACACCCAGTCACAGCGGACGAGCCAGCACAGCCAACTCAGCCATTTCCACCTCTCCCAGCCTTCCCTGAGATCCCAGAGATCCCCATCCACGACCATGGTGCTTTCCATCGGGTCGTGGTGGAAGAGCTTTGAGCGATATGGGCCAGGGTAGAGACGATGTCCCGTTGCCAATGCTTCAGCCGTCCGAGGACACGATCCAGATCACCACCAGGGCCACAGCAGCAACAGCAGGACCAGGACACATCTGACGAGGAGTAGTCTTTTTGATACTCCATTTTCTTTTACTTCGTCTCTCTTTCAGAATTATACTTATGTTTATTTATTTTTTGTTGCATTTTTGTTTTCGACTAACTATTTATTTATTACTGTTTGTCTCTTATTTTCACCTTGTGTTTGAGTGTCTAACAGAGCTAACCTAAAGAGAGATGATCGAAATGCAGAGTAGACACACACGATTCAGGCTAACAGCCTACCATCGAGCGACGCTTCCTAGTTGCTATCGATCAATGGCGCTCTAACATAGCATAACGATTTTCTAAATTTATTTATATTATTACTTAATTCTGTATCTATTCTCTATATGAAGGTTCCCGATAGTTCGAATAAACCATCAATCGACACCATACGTTCACCATCGATCATCGATGATGGTTTACCATCGGTCGACGATAACCTACTAGCTTCGATCGATACACCTAACAGTGTTGGTATATAACAGTGTTGGTATATTCGCTTATCCTTAACATTGTTTACTTATGATTTAATTTCTCCTAACCAATCCGAGACGGATTACACTGGGGACAATGTAATTTAAGTCTAGGGGAGGTTCGCTAACGCCATTTTATTGTTTTTGAGTTCTATTTACAATCTATATATAAGTTTTTAAAAGAGTCTTATCGAGTCAAGAAGATGACTATGATCAAAAATTTATCATTGACTAACCACACTTTAGCACCATTCTTAGAAGGTTGTTTGCAGAGATTACAAGAGATACCAAAGTGGATCATCATGCCACTATATCACACTTGGTTAGAAATTTTGAAAGAACCAAAGCTTATTTCCAACACTAATCCTGAAAATATTTTCTTTCTTTGGGATTTGGTATACACTGGATCGGATTCCATCTGCAAGTCTGGAATGTAAAATTATGTGTGCTTCTGATTCCCCTCTCACTCCCCTTCAGAGATTGCAAGAGATAATGAAATGGATCATCCTACCACTATATCACACTTGCTTAGAAAGTTTGAAGGAACCAAAGATGATTTCCAACACTAATCCTGAAAATATTTTCTTGCTTTGGGATTTGGTATACACTGAATCGGATTCCATCTGCAAGTTTGGAAGGTAAAAGTCTGTGTTCTTCTGATTTCCCTCTCTCTCCCCTTCAGATTAAAAAAAGGAATCGAACAGTATTTGGTGGCTACAACCACTAAAGCTTGATTCATATGATCCTAGAAAGAGATAAAAAAAAGTCAAAAAGAAGTGAACAGGATCTGGTGGCAAAAACCATTAGGGTTTGATTCATGGAAGCTTATCCAAACATCTCAGTCAATTAAAAAAATAAAATGATACCCTCAAAAGAAGGGAGACATTGACTAAGAAGAAATGAGAAGAGAGAGAGGAAAGGAATCATAGAAGACTACCGGTGTGTTCAGATACTTACATAGGTAAGAGTCCATGTATCCTTTGATCGATACTCCCAAGGTAAATCTTGCACTTTTATTTTATGCAAAGAAATGAAATCAATAGAGGGGCGAGTAAGATTAGTATTCGCTAAGTTGTTGGTAGAATGAATTTGGTTGCTATACTAGGATATGATATATAAAGTTCTTTGTGATTAACTTGCTAGAATTTGGTTACAAGAAAGTAAGGTGACAATTATACTTAGATAGTATGTGAGTCTTTGTTTTTCAAAACTTCTCCCACAATCTTTGTTTGCTTGAGGACAAGCAAAAGGTTAAGTTTGGGGGAGTTGATATACTATGGATTTTGCCTATTTTACCTATGATATATATAGTATATTAGATTCTTTCATATGCATTTGGTATTCTTTTAGAGCATTTTACATGTATAGGTACTTATTGGAAGCAATTGGAGCTTTTGGACTATTTTTGAGAAATTAGGATTGCCCAGCAAAAACTCATAGTCGGATCCAGATTTATTAATGAGCCAACGATTGATGTCACACATTGTGCATCAACCGATGATGAAGTCAGCAGAAAGATTGAGAAACTACAAGTTTTACCCAGAAGTTTCATTAACTACAAGATAAGTCTTGTTGTTATTAAAGGGCCTTCGCTGTGAATTCTAATTAAAGTTACTCCTTTGACAAGTACCATAGAAGTTTCTATTGAAGCCTAGATTCCCTGGTCTCTGGAAACCATTCACATCAATGTAGTTTACATCCTCTTCTTCAATCTCATCTTCTCCAGACTCATTTGCTTCTACTTCTACAAAAGTAACCTACTTCTTGAAAAAAATTCTGAACACTATCCAGTTTTCCTTGACCTCTTCAATCTGCTCCTTGCTCACAGCTAGAGCTGATTTCCTTATCTCAAAATCTGTGTTCTTGGTGCTGTTGCTAGATGCCAGATTCTCAATCAATCTCGTAGCTTTTTCAAGGCTCTTGGTGCTGAAATTTCCCTCACTAATTGTGTCCAAAGCCATCTGATATTGTAATCCAATACCTCTGAAGAAAGTGCTAAGAAGCTGCACTTCGTTGAATCCGTGATGTGGACAGTCTCTATGGTATGACTTGAATATGATCCACGAGTTTCTAAAAGACTCTGAAGGTTCTTGTGAAAAAGTAGCAATCTTGCTCCTCAGATCTTCTGCTCTTGTGTTATCAAAGAAGTTACGCAAGAAAGCGTTCTTGATGTCAGTCCAAGATGTCAGGGATCCTGGTGGTAGTTGTTAAGCCAATATGAAGCTTCTCCAGCAAGAGAGTACTTGAAAAGCTTAAAAAATAAATAGTCTTCAGGGACTCCATTGGCTTTAATAGCAGTCATTAGATCCTCAAATCGCTCAAGATGATCCATAGGGTGCTCATGTCTCAACCCATGGTAAGTTCGAAGAAAGTGGGCTTGATCTCAAAATCGTTTCTCAGAAAAGCTGGAGGACGAATGGTGGATCTGTTGGCGTAGAACTTGTATGGGCGGTTGTAGTCAGCGAGCACTCTCTGAGCAGCTTGGGCGTTAGCTTTTGGGTGAGCTAATTAAGCGTCTGCTTCTGCTTCTATATCAGGGACTACAGCCCCTAATAATCTATATTTTGACCTGCTGCATTACGAAGATGACCGTTGAGGTCATGCAAGTTTCCATTTTCATTCTGAACCACTACTATAGTCGCAACAATTTGAACTCGTCTGCTGTCGTTGATCGATGCGGGTGAGATGCTGTCGATCGATGCTAAGTGATCAATTTCGATCGATGCTAGAGATCTGATGTCGGTCGATGATGTCTGTAAAGAAGTGTCGGTCGACGCTGAGTGTATGTCGTCGATCGATGCTTGTCGTCTTTCTTTGCGGATCATACGTTCGAGTTTCTGTGGGTCTGAGAATAGTAATTATTGTCCTTTATTGCTCCTTGTACTCTTTTGCATGCACCTGAAAAACAAAGGAAAACAAAAATTTAGTAACTTGATAGTAAAAACAAACCTAGGCTAAATCCTATAAATTAAATCTAATGGCGATCAATGTTCCCCGGCAACGGCTCCAAATTTGACACAGGTGTGTTTATTGCTCTAGCATGGTATAAATATCCTAAACAATTAATTGTCAATTGAACCCTTAATCATAACACACAAAACAATACTCTTTCCAAGAGAGATCAGGTGTAGTATTTAAGGATCATATCTACAGAGAACAATGGCACACAATAGATTTCTTATTTCTAAAGATTAAGCTATGTGATTATATATATTGGTAACATGTAATCGGTCTAAGGAAATATTCCTTATTGGAAGGTGTAGATGCAATATGGAAATATGCTAATAATATAAATATGGAAATATGATAATAGAGTAACTAGATGCAAATGTAAATATGTTAGATCTAGGGTTTTCAAGCTCAATGAATATAGGGAATAAGAAGCACGGATATGTAAATATTCTATAACTCAAATATTAACTATTCTAACCCTTTAACTCCAACTCTCGTATGCGAGCAAAAGCAAAGACCATCGATCGACGGCTAAGGCCTGGTGTTGATCGACGGTGAAATCAGAAGTGTGAACGATATTTGATATGTTCACCAAGATAATTAGACCAGCTCTCGCATGCGCCTAACAATCTAGTTCAATGGAGCCTATTCAAGCACAGAACCTACTCTCGTAGTCGTCCATGTCCTACTTTCAAGATCCTAGTTAGCTCTAGAATGGAAGGATTAAGCACAACTCAATTGATGGATATTAACTTAACTTAGCAATCCTAGTTTTGGGAAAATCCATGATTGTTATCATTCAACCTTAAATCTAGTTGGTAACTACTTAGACATAATCAAAGTAAGAATGATAATCTGAATATAATGCATAGATAAAATATTGGGGTTTCAATACAAATCTCCCTAAGGAGTTATGAATTTTCTCCCCTAAATAAATCTTAAAACTATAATGGAGTGCTGTTGCACACACACACACACTTTCCCCCTACTCTGGTGTCATACATAGAATATAAATATAAAACCCTAAAATCTAGGTCAAAACTCGTCCAGGGGTAATCTTGTAATCTTGTGTCTTGTCTCTAACTTGGGCTTGAAGTCGGCTGTTTGCGGATTGGTCATCGATCGATGTCAAGTGCTCAGCATCGATCGATATTGGTCATGTAACATCGGTCGACGCCTAGGTAGTGTCGTCGATCTATGGCAGTCTTTTACTTTGACTCTTTCAATGATCAGTTATGGATTATTCTCCTCTGAATGTTCTAAAAGCTCCAAGTATCACCATATATCTCCAAAAAGTACATGGACCTATAAAGACCTTAAAACATAGCCCAGACACAAATAATAGACCCTAAGCTTTCTTTCCATAAGGGTATCCGACAAAGATACATTTTCGACTCCTATCACCAAACTTATCTTTGTCCCTTGCCTTGCAATGAGAGTAGTAGAGGCAGCCAAATACTTGGAGTTTATCAAAATCAGGTTTCTTACCAAAGAGGAATAAGGTCAATCCACTTATCTCAACTACATCTACAAGTAACCAAGAGGACTAGGAACTTGTGAACTCAAATTTCTTCTCGTTCTTTCTCAATATCCGCCCGATGCTTCACACGTACAGGAACGAGTAGTTGTCAGGTTGTCTAACTCTTCCCAGAGTTAGTTTAATCGGCCACAATATTAGATTATGATCTGACCATTATGTTGACAAGTATTGATCTCATCTCGCAATTGATGAATATGTACGCAATTCTTAACTGAGAAGCGACGCTGCAAGTTTCCCAGAGTTTGTGGGCTTCCGAACGAAGGTAACAGTCAATCTGATCTTCGGATCTATTGAAGTCCGAATCTAGCCGACTGACATTGAATTTGTTGCTTGCCATAGAGAGAGTTCTGGCTCTATTGTTGGTTTATGTATCGTACCATTGAGAAAACCTAGCTTATGTTTCGCTTGAATTGAGTTTGAAAGTTCAGTAGCCCATTCTGAATAGTTATCACCTCGGAGTAAAACAAAAGTTATTAAGGCTATGGGATTGTCTGAAGGATGTAGGTAATAGACTCCAGACGATTCTATAGAGATAGGTAAGTTCATCGAAGACGAGGTTTGTCATAGAAGATGAAGTATCAGCCATGTTCCTTGGTAGTCAAGAAACACGTAAAATCTCCTGCTCTGATACATAAAATCATTTAGAGTAGTAATTTGTGATGTCTTATTATCATGGCAAAGCGCTGTATTTATACAATTGGAATGTTCTCTCTCGATAAGTATTAGGACTTAGTACATCATTATCTAGATATATTTAGGACTTATCCAATAGAACTCAAATTCTCTATGGAGGAAAATTGAACTCTGTTAATATTCAGATCGTTAAAGAGCACGTCAGCGACTCGAAGAGACAACTCGGTGGGATAAATTACTATCGTGAAATAAGTGTTCTTTGCCGGATTGGAGATTAAGGTTACAGAGTCACTCAAAAATGGGTATTTTTGCCGTAAATCAGAGTAGGAGAGGAAGACAAAACGATTGAAAAAGAAGATGACGAAAGGTTTGGACGAGATTAGGTTTAGAGATTTTGAGTTTATGCGGTGGATAAGTGTAACAATTTTTTATCAAGTCTTCATTATTGGCCTTTTTTAGGCTTTCCTTAGATAATTAGACACATAGTTAACAGTAATTTTGGAAATCATCTTTAGAACAGGTTTCCGAACACAATATTCCTTTGAGAATGAATAAAAATAAAATATGTTCTGTTCACTGTAAATTGATGTGCATTCAAATCATACTGTATTGTATTCATTTTTTCTTATTAGTTATTAGAATTTCTAATCGACAAACTCAGTTTGATGCTTATGACAATACCCAATTGTGCAGAAAGTTTTGAATGTTCAGAAACTCTATTGGTTCTTTAGTATCTTAATAAGTAATTTAAACACTCAGTAACTTCAATAACACAAAAAGAAATTTTCCAGCATACATATAGAAAAATAAAAAATGACACATATTTTAAACATTCTTCTTATTGGAATTTCTAATCTACAAACTCAGTTTGATGCTTATAACAATACCCAATTATCTAAAAAATCAAATTTTCGGAAACTCTATTGGTTTTTTAGTATAATAATATTTAATTATAAACACTATGGCTATTATTTTTCAATAATTTCGATAACACGAAAAACGATTTTCAGCATACAAATAGAAAAATAAGATATATTTAAACATTCTTCTAAGCCAAGGCATCAACCAGACCATTCAGATCTCTAAGAATACAACGATATGAGACATATTTAATATGAGATAAAACTAGACTTATATAGAAAACTTTACTAGTTATACATTGATTAGTGAGTTTTTTGTCTTGAATACTATGAGGTTATGGATCTAATATTAGTCTCATCTTAACAACCACTCAAATTGTAGACCTCTAACACAATGGTGAGAGTTAATTCCACTGAACTAATGACCTCTGGTCACCGCAAGAAACATGTAATTTTTGAGGGAAAAATATTTGTTAGAAATCTCTAAGGAATTGGTCACGAATTTCTGAAGAATATGAAAATTTACCATTCGTTTGTATTTCGTCAGAAATATCCAAGGAATTTTCGACAAACATTTTTTGTCAAAAATAATCGACAATTCCTGAATGATGTTAAATGATTTGGGGTAAATGTTTGGGGTTTAAATTTTTGTCAAAAATTCGTCCAAAAGTTTCGACCAATTGTAATTTTTTGTAGGAAATTCGTTAGATTTTTTTCGACGAATTTGGATATTGCATATGAAATATTCAAAAGAAATGTTAAACCATATACCTACAATATTTTCATGACATATATTAAATGAAAAATATGATGAGGGTTAATGACCACTTAATTATCTTAAAGCTATACATTTTCTTGATGGATGAATCGACAAATACATAACCATTTTTATTAACAATTACATAATCTTGCAATCTTGAATTTGTGTTTTCAAGTGTTTCAAATAAATTTAAGATTATAAAACCCTAAAAATCATCAATATATTACCAATAGATATTTTAATCTATTTTTGTTATGTTTCAAAATCCCAATCCACATTTCGTTAGAAATTTGTTGGAAATTTATTTAAAATCCATAGAATATTTCTAACGAAATTCCTATGATTTTTTTTGGTCAATTACAAAGCATGAAGAGAATATACACTTCCCATCGAAAAATCTACAAAAATCATGAAGAATTTCTGAAAAATAAGGTATATTCATATATTGGAAAGAAAGTTTTCTTAGAAATTCTGACGAAAAGAGTATGTTCATCGGAAATTCGGCGGAAATTGATTTTTGACTGGGGAAAAGAAACGCCTAATTTTCATGAAGCGCCAAATTAAAAAAAATCCCGACAAATTGTTGGTTGTTGCCAGAAATTTAACATAAAAACCGATTTTTTTTCTCAACTCTCTCGTTCACTAAAATCTTTTTATTATCTCTCTCTCAACCGAAGAAAATCCGAGAATCATTCCCCAAAACTCTTCTTAAATCTTGTTAGTCATCTATTATCCTCCCAATAATAATATATGTTAGTTTGTATATGTGTTAGGTTATTAGTATTGATATATTTTAGGGATTAAAGATTTAGAAATGAGTTAGGTTGGTTGATCTAGGATTTAATACGTTAGATTTATTAGAATTTTTAGTTTTAGCATTTTACATGTTGGATTTAAGATTTGAAAACTTGTTTTATATTTTTTAGTTTTTTATTATTTTTTGTTGGTTTAAAACATTTTTATGATTTTTCCAAACTTTTTTAGAATATATAGAAACGTTTTTAAATGAAAGAAATTTTAAATTTATAAAAAACTTTTTTATATTTTATAAAAATGTTTTCAATTTTTTTAAAAAAATTCAATATATAAAACGTATTATGTTTTTAAAAATTTACAAAAAATCAATTCTTTAATATTTTTTTCAATTTATAAAATATTTAAAAAAAATTATTAAATTTTATGAACATTTTAAAATAATTAAAATATAAAGAATTTTCAAATTTTATTTTTATATTTATGTATAAACGACTTATAAATATTTATAATAAATGATTATATTTTTTAAAATAATGATTCATTTAAATATTATATTTTAATTAAAAAACATTTGACGGATAATATTTGTAGGATAATTCTAACTGAAAATATTTGTCGTTATTTATTAAAAAATTATCTATCAAAAATTCGTAAGATAGCTCGAAGCAATTTTGACGAATTTTTTTCGACGAGATAGAAACGACGATTTTTTCCATCGGAAATGAAAATTTTCAAAAACAAATCTGACGCAATCCTTTGTAGGAAACAATATATTTTCTTGTAGTGGGTGATTAGTGAGTTTTCACACATTATATAGAAAATATAACTTTGCTATGTAAAATTTCTCTCTTGATATAAAAAAAAATAAAAAGATTTTTAAAAAACTAAATTTGAAATATTTAGCCAATCAAAAATCTTAATATTTATCTCATTAATTTACAAACTTTAGTTACTAAATTCTATCATTAAAATTAAATCTGGTAAAAATGTCTTAATACATATAGGTTAGTCAAGTGTAGATAATAAAAGTGTATTTAAAATTAAAATAATAAATAGGATATTATCCAAATATCGTTAAAATAAGATCAGGGTTAAAAAATATCTGACAGATTGTCGACTGTAATCAGAAATTTCACATAAAAATCGAAAAGTTTTCTTAGCACTCTCATACTCTAAAATCTATCTATTATCTCTCTATCTCAACCGAAGAACATCCGAGAATCATTCCCCAAAACTCTTCTTAAATCATGTTAGTCATCTATTATCCTCCCAATAATAATATATGTTAGTTTGTATATGTGTTAGGTTATTAGCATTGATATATTTTAGGGATTAGAATGTTAGAAATGAGTTAGGTTGGTTGATTAAGGATTTAAGGTTAAATTTGTTAGAATTGTTAGTCTAAGGATTTTATGTGTTGGATTTAGGATTTGAAAACTTGTTTTATGATTTTTGATTTTTTACTATTTTTGTTGTTTTAAAACATATTTATGATTTTTCATTTTTTTTTAATATATAAAAACGTTTTTAAAAGAAATTTCGATTTATAAAACATTTTTTAAATTTATAAAACATTTTTTAAATTTATAAAACATTTTTAAAATTTATAAAAACGTTTTCAGTTTCTAAAAAAACTTTCAATTTATAAAAAATATTATTTTTCCTAAAATTTATTTAAAAAAATTCAATTCTTTAATATTTTTTCAATTGATAAATATTAAGTTTTTAATTAAATCTTATAAACGTTTTTTAAATAATTGAACTCTGTTAATATTCAGATCGTTAAAGAGCACGTCAGCGACTCGAAGAGACAACTCGGTGGGTTAAATTACTATCGTGAAATAAGTGTTCTTTGCCGGATTGGAGATTAAGGTTACAGAGTCACTCAAAAATGGGTATTTTCGCCGTAAATCAGAGTAGGAGAGGAAGACAAAACGATTGAAAAAGAAGATGACGAAAGGTTTGGACGAGATTAGGTTTAGAGATTTTGAGTTTATGCGGTGGATAAGTGTAACAATTTTTTATCAAGTCTTCATTATTGGCCTTTTTTAGGCTTTCCTTAGATAATTAGACACATAGTTAACAGTAATTTTGGAAATCATCTTTAGAACAGGTTTCCGAACACAATATTCCTTTGAGAATGAATAAAAATAAAATATGTTCTGTTCACTGTAAATTGATGTGCATTCAAATCATACTGTATTGTATTCATTTTTTCTTATTAGTTATTAGAATTTCTAATCGACAAACTCAGTTTGATGCTTATGACAATACCCAATTGTGCAGAAAGTTTTGAATGTTCAGAAACTCTATTGGTTCTTTAGTATCTTAATAAGTAATTTAAACACTCAGTAACTTCAATAACACAAAAAGAAATTTTCCAGCATACATATAGAAAAATAAAAAATGACACATATTTTAAACATTCTTCTTATTGGAATTTCTAATCTACAAACTCAGTTTGATGCTTATAACAATACCCAATTATCTAAAAAATCAAATTTTCGGAAACTCTATTGGTTTTTTAGTATAATAATATTTAATTATAAACACTATGGCTATTATTTTTCAATAATTTCGATAACACGAAAAACGATTTTCAGCATACAAATAGAAAAATAAGATATATTTAAACATTCTTCTAAGCCAAGGCATCAACCAGACCATTCAGATCTCTAAGAATACAACGATATGAGACATATTTAATATGAGATAAAACTAGACTTATATAGAAAACTTTACTAGTTATACATTGATTAGTGAGTTTTTTTGTCTTGAATACTATGAGGTTATGGATCTAATATTAGTCTCATCTTAACAACCACTCAAATTGTAGACCTCTAACACAATGGTGAGAGTTAATTCCACTGAACTAATGACCTCTGGTCACCGCAAGAAACATGTAATTTTTGAGGGAAAAATATTTGTTAGAAATCTCTAAGGAATTGGTCACGAATTTCTGAAGAATATGAAAATTTACCATTCGTTTGTATTTCGTCAGAAATATCCAAGGAATTTTCGACAAACATTTTTTGTCAAAAATAATCGACAATTCCTGAATGATGTTAAATGATTTGGGGTAAATGTTTGGGGTTTAAATTTTTGTCAAAAATTCGTCCAAAAGTTTCGACCAATTGTAATTTTTTGTAGGAAATTCGTTAGATTTTTTTCGACGAATTTGGATATTGCATATGAAATATTCAAAAGAAATGTTAAACCATATACCTACAATATTTTCATGACATATATTAAATGAAAAATATGATGAGGGTTAATGACCACTTAATTATCTTAAAGCTATACATTTTCTTGATGGATGAATCGACAAATACATAACCATTTTTATTAACAATTACATAATCTTGCAATCTTGAATTTGTGTTTTCAAGTGTTTCAAATAAATTTAAGATTATAAAACCCTAAAAATCATCAATATATTACCAATAGATATTTTAATCTATTTTTGTTATGTTTCAAAATCCCAATCCACATTTCGTTAGAAATTTGTTGGAAATTTATTTAAAATCCATAGAATATTTCTAACGAAATTCCTATGATTTTTTTTGGTCAATTACAAAGCATGAAGAGAATATACACTTCCCATCGAAAAATCTACAAAAATCATGAAGAATTTCTGAAAAATAAGGTATATTCATATATGGAAAGAAAGTTTTCTTAGAAATTCTGACGAAAAGAGTATGTTCATCGGAAATTCGGCGGAAATTGATTTTTGACTGGGGAAAAGAAACGCCTAATTTTCATGAAGCGCCAAATTAAAAAAAATCCCGACAAATTGTTGGTTGTTGCCAGAAATTTAACATAAAAACCGATTTTTTTTCTCAACTCTCTCGTTCACTAAAATCTTTTTATTATCTCTCTCTCAACCGAAGAAAATCCGAGAATCATTCCCCAAAACTCTTCTTAAATCTTGTTAGTCATCTATTATCCTCCCAATAATAATATATGTTAGTTTGTATATGTGTTAGGTTATTAGTATTGATATATTTTAGGGATTAAAGATTTAGAAATGAGTTAGGTTGGTTGATCTAGGATTTAATACGTTAGATTTATTAGAATTTTTAGTTTTAGCATTTTACATGTTGGATTTAAGATTTGAAAACTTGTTTTATATTTTTTAGTTTTTTATTATTTTTTGTTGGTTTAAAACATTTTTATGATTTTTCCAAACTTTTTTAGAATATATAGAAACGTTTTTAAATAAAAGAAATTTAAAATTTATAAAAAACTTTTTTATATTTTATAAAAATGTTTTCAATTTTTTAAAAAAAATCAATATATAAAACGTATTATGTTTTTAAAAATTTACAAAAAATCAATTCTTTGATATTTTTTTCAATTTATAAAATATTTTAAAAAAATTATTAAATTTTATGAACATTTTAAAATAATTAAAATATAAAGAATTTTCAAATTTTATTTTTATATTTATGTATAAACGACTTATAAATATTTATAATAAATGATTATATTTTTTAAAATAATGATTCATTTAAATATTATATTTTAATTAAAAAACATTTGACGGATAATATTTGTAGGATAATTCTAACTGAAAATATTTGTCGTTATTTATTAAAAAATTATCTATCAAAAATTCGTAAGATAGCTCGAAGCAATTTTGACGAATTTTTTTTCGACGAGATAGAAACGACGATTTTTTCCATCGGAAATGAAAATTTTCAAAAACAAATCTGACGCAATCCTTTGTAGGAAACAATATATTTTCTTGTAGTGGGTGATTAGTGAGTTTTCACATATTATATAGAAAATATAAATTTGCTATGTAAAATTTCTCTCTTGATATAAAAAAAAATAAAAAGATTTTTAAAAAACTAAATTTGAAATATTTAGCCAATCAAAAATCTTAATATTTATCTCATTAATTTACAAACTTTAGTTACTAAATTCTATCATTAAAATTAAATCTGGTAAAAATGTCTTAATACATATAGGTCAGTCAAGTGTAGATAATAAAAGTGTATTTAAAATTAAAATAATAAATAGGATATTATCCAAATATCGTTAAAATAAGATCAGGGTTAAAAAATATCTGACAGATTGTCGACTGTAATCAGAAATTTCACATAAAAATCGAAAAGTTTTCTTAGCACTCTCATACTCTAAAATCTATCTATTATCTCTCTATCTCAACCGAAGAACATCCGAGAATCATTCCCCAAAACTCTTCTTAAATCATGTTAGTCATCTATTATCCTCCCAATAATAATATATGTTAGTTTGTATATGTGTTAGGTTATTAGCATTGATATATTTTAGGGATTAGAATGTTAGAAATGAGTTAGGTTGGTTGATTAAGGATTTAAGGTTAAATTTGTTAGAATTGTTAGTCTAAGGATTTTACATGTTGGATTTAGGATTTGAAAACTTGTTTTATGATTTTTGATTTTTTACTATTTTTGTTGTTTTAAAACATATTTATGATTTTCATTTTTTTTTAATATATAAAAACGTTTTTAAAAGAAATTTCGATTTATAAAACATTTTTTAAATTTATAAAACATTTTTTAAATTTATAAAACATTTTTTAAATTTATAAAAACGTTTTCAGTTTCTAAAAAAACTTTCAATTTATAAAAAATATTATTTTTCCTAAAATTTATTTAAAAAAAATCAATTCTTTAATATTTTTTCAATTGATAAATATTAAGTTTTTAATTAAATCTTATAAACGTTTTTTAAATAAT